>JBBYHO010000015.1:25278690-25289468 GCA_038382025.1 Adansonia gregorii | reverse complement strand
ATAGCCTTGTCCCAAGGTTAATAGGTTGACAAAATTATTGAAAGGTATGTAATGGAAGATGCTGAGAAGGGTTCAGAACCTTTTATGGTAGGATTCGCTCTTTCATTAAATGATTGCCCTAAGACATCTAAAGAAAGGGAGCGCGTGAAAAAAGTCCTTTATACATCCACTATAGATAGTCTCAAATGCACTATACTTTGCACATGACTAGATATTTATTACACGATTGATATTGAAAGTTGATATCAGTCGAACCCTGATAACAAGCATTTGCAAGCTATAAAGCATACATTTAAGTATCTTAAGAAAGCAAAGAATCATATATTGGTATATTCCAGAACAAACATAACACCTATGGGATATATAGATTTAAACTTCCAAACTTTTAAGGATTTGAGGAAATAGACTTCTAGGTCTATATTTGTCCTAGAAAAAGGTGCCATTATGTGGAGGAGTGTAAAACAAACTTGTATGGCTGAATCCACAATGGAAGTCGAATATATGGCTACCTCTGAAGTGTCTAAAGAAGGAACTTGGCTTTGCAAGTTCCTTAGCGACCTTGAGGTAATGCCTAGTATGGATAAACCTATTACACATTATTATAACAATAATCTGGCAATAGCAAATTGCAAGGAATCTAGACACCATAAAAAGACAAAGCATATAGACAAGAAATACTACATTATAAGAAAGTTGGTGATGGAAGAAGTTGTTGATGTAGGTAAAATTGTGTCTGAGGACAACCTTACTAATCCCTTTACTAAAATTTTGGTGCTTAAAGTTTTAAAAGGCACACTGAAGGTATAGGGATGCGAGATGTGACTAATTTACTCCATTAAGATGAGTAAGAGATTGTTAGGAACACCTAAGGATGATAGACATTTGGTTTATTTTATTGATTTGAATCAATTATTTATATATATTTGGGTTTTCATTATATCATCGCTATTCTATCTGTATTTAGATTTACAAGTTAAAGTAAATGTAAGCAAATATGTCTCATTGACTACTTGTGTTTATACCGTTAGAATATTGCATATAATGAAATTTATATGCGAAAAGACAATATTATAATGTAAGTAGTCTAAAATGATAGTCCATAGTCTATAAGGTTAATATGAGTAATTAGCTCATGTTAAGAGTATTATGTTGTCTAAATCCAATTAGGGAGATGGCTTGTCTTGATCATTTAGAATGGCTTGAATCCTAAATAGAGATGTAAATATATTACTTAGACATAATGGCATATTATATTAGACCAAAGTGCAATTAATCCATCAATAAGTTCGTTTACATGGATTAATTCACTTTTGACATTCATTGTGTAATTACCTTAATCTTAAGTAAATAATTGACTCCATGTGTATTACTTGTATGCTTTGACTTTTCAAAAGCTAAAGCGTCTCGAAATAGTAATCTACTAGACCAGCTCATTAGGCATATAAGTTATACTTAATGAGAATCTTACTTACAGATGTGGAATCATAAAGGGTTAAAGTTCTCCTCTTAAAGGGCATTGTACGGTATTGTGAACATGGATGAAGCCTTGGTCATTTGTACGTTAAACGTTAAGTTGTTCACATGTGGTGCACAATCATTTTCATATGGAGAGTATAATAGAACTTTAAGATAAAGTGATCTAGTAGGTAAAATGAACTTTTAACCTTAAGTTGATCACAAATATCATATGAAGGTATTGCATAAATGACAAGGTCATTGGACTAAAAGACTATTTATAAAGCTTGCATAATATAGTACATAACTGGGAGCGCAGTCTTAGGTCTTTAATGGTATGAATCTAAGATTAATAATTATGTGATTAATTATTCAGGATAGAATAATTTATACATAGATTATTAGAGCCTAACTATATATGTCCAATTAATCTATCCACTAGCTCAATATAATTCCATAATGGTTGGTTATTGATCAGAATATCTAAAGATGAAAGATTCTTAATACGGTGATGTGGTATACCGGATTCACTCAGTTAAGGAGTATGGGCGCTTTCTTTAGTATAAATGAAAATGATTTTTTATTTATTTAGAATATATGTATATATATTTAATTTGATTAAGTATTGATTTAGACAAGAATTAGTAATTTAAATTAATTATATTTAACTTTTGATAAATATAAGAATTAATTTAAATTAAATAGATATGAAAAATTAATTATCTATATAATTAATTTAATATTTATTAAGCCTCGTTTAAATATTTATTTATAAATTAAATATGATTACCATTCTAAATAAATTTAAAAAATTATTTTATTTATTTATTTTGATTTGCAACTAAATTAATTATTTTATTGTAGTTAATTTTATTTTGATAATTAGTACGTAATTATTCTATTCAAATAAAATTGCCATGATTTTATTTCGAATTAGAATTGAAGTTATGGAAAATTATCAAGCTAAATAGAATTAATAGTTTAATTAGAATTAACTAGTATTCAAATTAAATGAGCTAGATTCCATAAAATAAATTTAGGCCAAAATTTTGTCTATGGACAATAAGGTTCGGGCCAAATTATAGTGGGCACCCGTATTAGGGTTGGCACCACAGATGGTTTTTTTTTACGAAATTAATAAAATAATTATTTTAATTAAAATTAAAATTTAGGCTACCTTGGTATCTGATATAAATAATAGGCTTATGCTTAAGGTTTTTCTTTAGACTTTGGTGCCACACCTAGAGGTTACTAATCACAATATCTCGTTATTCTAAACATGGTGGCACAAGGTGGTCATCAAGGAGAATCTAGAGTTGATCGAGACAAAAAAATGTCTACACACTCTACCATTCGGGAATTGAAGAATAGTGGAGAAGGCTAGTCGGTTGAAGTTTTCACACGGATGTAGGAATTCTAGCATTGCATCTTCATTTCTATAACACAAGTAACTAATTAAAATGATTTTATTGTATATAACAATATGATTTAATATGATTAGATTAAAAAATATATAAAAATTTTGCTATACATCTGATTAGTTTTTCCAAGAGATCATTGTGTCCAAGGATCAAACAGTGGAAATTAAGATTGGAGAACTGAATAATTGCATTTTTTGGCCTAGTTATTTCTCTTAACCATTTATTTATCAATAATTAATGTTGGATAAACTAGGGGTTACCCATTATTCCTCAGCTGAAAAGGTGCTATGCTAGAAACTATCTTGGATCCAATTTTCTTTTTCAACACACTAACATGTTAGATTTTTTAAAAAGGTGGCAATTACAACTTGTAGACTACAAAGCCCACTTTAGCTACTATGATGTAGTGACCATAGTATTTAAACGATAACTCCAAATTCTTTTTTAAGGTCGTTGATGTTTGCCTATAGGTTTGAAGCTTTAGATGCACCCCATCACCAATGTTGAATTGCCTTTCATTTTTGTTTCGATCAGCATAGAACTTTATTCTGCCTTAAGCCTTTTTGAGCTGATTAATCAATAACTTATCACTTGTTCCTTTTTTTTCATTAATTTTTCTACTGTAAAAACCTTAAAACCAACATTGGTGTCCCATGTTAGCACACGGGGTTGGTAGCCATATAAAGCTTGGAATGAAATTATTCCTATAATAGTGTGGAAAAAGGTGTTCTACCACCACTCAGCTAATGGATGCCATTTGGGTAAGTTTTTTGCTTTAAAAAGCACATATACCTCAGAACGTTCCAGGCATTGGTTTAGTTTTTCAATCTACCCATTAGTCTTTGAATGATAAGCTATGCAAACAGCATGTGTAGTTCATTAAAATAGTTATTCCATCATAAGACCATTCAGTGCATTATAGTGACATGGCTACTTGGTTTGCAAAATTATCGATTTTAGCCTTATTCCTTAAACTCCCAAAATAGCCATTCATACCCTTCACATTGAATGTTATTCCGGCTTTAGACATAATACTAAATTACTATATAGGAATCAAACCCCTCTGTCAAAGATTCGAATACCATAGTGTTTCATTCCATTGAACCAAACTATTACTATAGCTATTCCATTTCATTCTAGCTTTATTCCATTCCCACAGAATAACTATCCCATTACAACTTTATTCTATTCCAGTAAATCAAAAGTACCATAAGTGAAACAGTGGTACCTAACTGCTTCATCATCTCTTGCCAAAATAAACTGGTAAAAACCTTATCTCTATTTGAAATCACAGTTTTTGGAACTCCATGTAATCTATCTATGATTCGAATTCATTTGAGCAACATTCACTGCTGTGAAATGATGTGATAATGGTAACAAATGTGCATACTTACTAAATTTATCAACAACACTTAAGATGTGTTAAATTTCTATGATTTAATTAGCCTTTCCTCAAAATCCACACAAATAATTTCTCATGCTTCGTTAAGGATAAGAATTGCCTATAGTAAGCTAAAATATGCAACATTAAAATATATATTAAAAAAACTCAATAGGCTTACGAGCTACTTAAGTCAAGCATTAAGATTCTCAAATTTGGCTAGCTCAATAGGTTAAACTTGACTTAACAATAATTGAGCCAAATATCAACTTTTTCGAGTCATACTTGAGTAGCTTGCTAGCACAAGTGTCTCGTTTACACCTTTAGTCTTTAGCAAAGCCAAGCCTTTGAGACTAGAAGTCAGTTGTAAAATGTCAAACTTTTGCATAATTGCCTTTATCGTATGCTTTTTGGATCCAAGCTTAAAGCTTTCAATAAACAAGATAACATAAAATTCATTGAATATTAAGTGCAACTATTGATTGTAGTTGATCCTGCAAGAAATTCAATAGATATTAAGAACGACTACAATCTCACCCTAAATTTAATAAGACTAACCATGTTAGTATGGTTATTCATTTACATAAATGCGTTCTCATGCCAAATGATTTGAAAAAAAAAAGAAAAGAGATGGAGATGAGGAAGGAAAATGGAGGTTGAAGGTAGGGGAAAAGAGGTGATTACAAAGAGGATGAATTGGATGTTGACTAATTGGCGAGGGTGGTTGGTCAGATAAAGAAATAGATGGAGGTGAAGGGAGAGAATGAATGAGACAAAAAAGGGAGAGAGAAGGAAAGAGAGGAGGCCACCGATGGCGAGAGGAAGATAGTAAGTGAAATGGGTTAATTGTCTCGATGTAACAACGAGGAGCCAACCTATTAGAAAATAGATGAGAATAAAAAGATAATAAGGAAAAAGAAAAAAAAAATGAAAATGTTGTAGTCTTTTCTCTTTATATTATTTTTATAAAACAGTTAAATAATGCATATTTAGTAAAAAATTTTATCTAATTTTTAATTTTTATTTAATAAAAAGTTATAAATATTTTTTAATATTAAAAAATAAAAAATAGTGAACACAAGAAAAAAATAAATCTTTTATTTCCTTTTATTTCTTTTCATTCATTAGATTTTTTTTTTCAAAACAATTTTGATTCAAAATAATTTAATAAACCAAATATTATTTTTTAAAAAATATACTTCGACGGCTTTGCAGGGATTTTTATTCTGATTTGAGAGTGATTCTTTTTAATTATTTTTCCTTAACATTTTGTAAATAATTCTTATGTATATATATACATACACACACACACATTCTGTTTTAAAGATCGGATGGGGTGTGTGACGTGGCCGCTTAAAGCCATGTGATTTCCTTTGACTCCAAATCCCAAAAACCCTTTCCCTGTCTCCCTTCTTAGAAGCTTCATTTTATGACTGACATGCAAGTAAATTAAAAGAAGAGGAAAGAAACCTCCCAACCTGATTCGATAATTTTAAATATTATATTATTATATAATAATATAAATATAATTAAAATAATTAAAAATATAATTAAAATATAATTTAATATAAAAATAATATAAATATTATAAAAATATAAAAATTTACATAATAAAAAAATTAGTATCTTAAATATAACTTAAAAGCCACGTCACGTCACGATTTGCCGAGTCTTTTCCGTGCACACATATCCTCGTCTGTGCCGATCTTCGAAATTTACTACCAAAATAAAATTCAAAGTCAAAATCAAAATCAAATATAAAGCCCTTTCGTTTCTCCCTTCTCAGTTGTTTAAGCTCACAATTGAGGGGAGAAGATGAAGAGAGTCTTCGGCGTTAAGAAAGACAAGGAACCGCCGCCTTCTGTTCAAGATGCTTCCGATCGGGTTTCTCTCTCTCTTTACCTTTTGATTTTTTAAGTTTTCGTTTTGATCTGTTGATTTGTGACCTAGTTTTAGGGTTTGCCTGTTTGATTGGGGCTGTTTCATTTCAAAATTTGTGAAATCCTATGGATTGGGTTTTTGTAATCAGATTAATAAAAGGGGGGATACGGTGGATGAGAAGTTGAAGAAGCTGGATGCTGAGTTGGCTAGGTACAAAGAACAGATTAAAAAGACAAGGCCTGGCCCTGCTCAAGAGGCTATTAAAGCTCGAGCCATGAGGGTTCTCAAGCAAAAACGAATGTACCTGCTTCTCCTCTATCAGATCATTCCTTAATTTCGTTCATAATTATTATTTCTAACGCTATTTATGCTGAGTTTCTACGTATATACTTTCTTTGAAGTATGTAAATTCTTTTACTTTGGCGTTATATATGTAATATGTTGGATGGATAATGACAGTCATTGAACCCAATTGCATGTGTCTTTTCGCAAATTTGTTTGCTCTATGAATCAATATATGCCTTTTCGATTTGTTACTTGATTGAAATTTGTGTTGTAATTTTCTGTGTCTTTTCTGAACGTTAATGATTGATTATTTTAATTATCAATTTTTTGGCACCATTTTGGGATTATATTTGTGGTATTTTACCTATTATTTGTTGATTTTTGAAATCATATAGTGTTGTTTCATTTCCTTTTTTCATCATCTCTGATGCTTATGGGTTCTGTTTAGGTATGAAGGGCAGCGCGATATGCTTTACAATCAGACGTTCAACCTCGATCAAGTTGCTTTTGCTTCTGAGGGTCTTAAAGATGCTCAGCAAACTGTACGTGGTAGCCTTTAACTTCCTTGTATATATTTCATATTAATTTTATATATCTAACCTGTTGCAGACGTGCATTAAGTGATGACAGTATTGTTTTTCTTCTAACATGATATTGATATGTGCTCATTCAATAAGAATTGCTGATCCGGTGTATGCTTTCTGAGGACCATTAGTGTAATTGAGTAGACATAAGTTGTTTTTATAAGATTGACAGTAGTTTCTACGTAATAGTAAATGTTTATTACATGTTATAGTGGATTTTCTGGGGCTATAGAATATTTATAGTAAAACATTTGTGGGGCTATAGCATGTAGTAAATGTTTGTTACATGCTATCCTGAATTTTCGGGGGCTATAGGAAATTTATAGTAAGACATTTGTGTTTCTTGGTAGTGCCCAAAGGGGCATAATTCAGGACAATTCGGGTGGGCTCTTTCCGTTCCCTTAATTGGAATCAGCTACCTACCTCATGAGAGGTAGGATATAAAACCATTTCTCTCTGGGGAGAGGTTTCTTCAAGATGTGATGTATGATTAATCTATATCCTGAATTGTTTATACTCATTTAGGCATCAGTTCAAGCCAAGGGGATTGTGGAAGCCCCTGAACAGTCTAGAATAACCTATGTTTGGACTACTTCTCCACCTTGCAATTTTAAAACATAATTATTTGCCTGTGCCAGATGTCTGCCCTGAAATCTGCCAACAAGGAGCTGAAAGGAATGATGAAGACAGTGAAGATTCAAGATATAGATGTCTGTACTTTCTTTATACTTCCCATTCTCCATTTTGCATCCATTGTAAAGAAGCTCTATTGATATTTGGTTCTTTTTATTTATAGAACTTGCAAGATGAGATGATGGACCTGATGGATGTGAGTAATGAAATTCAAGAGACCTTGGGCAGAAGCTATAATGTGCCTGATGATATCGATGAGGATGAACTCATGGGCGGTAAGCTTTGAACTTCTGTAAAGTGACAAGCATGGACTTTAAATTTTATTTCTTGGTTGCCTTTTCTATAATTTGATAGAATTATTGAGGACTTGTTTGGCCTGTAAGGATCGAAGAAGTAAATGATGGAAATTGTGTTGATATCTTTGCTTTTTGTTACTGTCATTTGATTTGCAAAATTTTATCCAGCCCTCTATAATCAGGCAAAAATCTTGGCTTATGGGGGCCTGCACATATAGCTTCAGTGTCTTTAAAGCTTTAGGGACTGCTGGAAGAATTGCATGTAACTTACATGTTGCTTTGCCGTCTATTTTTATGATGATCCATTTTGGATTGCAGAACTTGATGCTTTGGAAGCAGACATGGGAAGTGAAGCTGATGGCATTCCCTCCTATCTTCAACCTGATAAGGAGGAACCAGATTTGGATGCAGAGCTCACTTTGCCTTCAGCACCGATAGGAAATACAACAGCACCAGCTGGCAGGGCCAATGCCCAGGTAAACTTATTACCCTGCAATTTTAGTCAAGTTTTATATTAGCATCTAATACAAGAGTTTATGGTTTTAACTTACATGGCCAGGACAATGTGCTTAGAAATTGGGATTTATGTACTGTTGATCCCATTCTTTTTTTTTTTAATCCATGTTAAATATACGGATTTTGTTCAAACGTGAGTTTTTCTTTTTCCAATTTTAAGGTTTGCTTGGCTGGCATTATCCCAATTTTAACAATACGACAAAAATTCTTGTCAACAGACTTTAGGTTTGGTATACATTTTATACTTTCATGGGAGCTCATTGTCTCAATTGTCAGCCCCCACCAATGGCCATCCACTTTGTAACTACTGTTGACATCTGGCATCTTGAGTTGCTGTAACTTAAAAGTGATATAATTGGTTTTTAGAGCTGCTGAAATTAGGGATGGAAATGGAGAAGGGTGGGGATTGTCTAATCCACCTTTGTCCCAATCCTGCATGGATGTTAAAAACATTCGCCTCTATGGATGTTGATTCCATCCATAACTGGTCCACACTGTTCAGCACTACTCCACCCCAATTTTTTACAAATTATTTTTAATTTAATATTGTAATAAAATATATTAATAAATCATTCATGGACATAATTTGTGTATATAATAATTCTTTAGTAAATGTGATATACACATATAAAGTATATATATAATATTAGTATATGTATGTGTTTGTGTGTATATATATACATACGCTAAAAATATAAAAGAAATATATAGAATATTTTGAAAGATAAAATAGTAATTTTAAAAGGTGGGGTAGAGCGGATCAACCATTTACTAGAACCATCTTGTTTCATCCTATCCTCACTTCTCCCCCTACCGCCCCCAAAAAAAAACCTCAGTTGGAGTGGATCGTTGCGAAAATCTGAGTGTATTGGGTTTTGCCATTCCTACTTGAAATATCTATATCTTGAGATCTGTTCTTGCATTTATCTAATCTCCGAGTTTTCTGATTTCTCCATTTATTTTAACTTTGATCGTGAACAGGGTGAGGATGAACTCGGTTTGCCTACTGTTCCTCGAGCATCTGTCCGCAGTTAGATGATCGATCGACTGCTGTATAGGATGAAAGCTGGATGGAGCATGCATGCCCTTGTAAAAATGTTGTGCAGAATTAACTTTCTATTAGTAGTGAAGTTTAATTGATTTTAATGATTGGGTTGGGATTTATAAAAAGGCATGAGTGAATGCATACATTTTATGAAGGGAGGGGGGGGGGGAGGGGGTTAAAAATTGTTCTAATGGGAATATGGATTTTGATGTCTGTTGTTTTGGATCACACTGCACGCTTATGTGGTCGTAAGTTCATCTTATGTTGAATACAGTATCTATATTTCAATATGAAATATTGATGGGTGATTTTAGGTCATGTTTATAATTATTGTTGGAATAATTTGAGGTTGATAAATGTGTTCTGCGGGGTAAAAAAATTTGATTTTTTATAATTAAAATTATAGTTTGACAACCTAAATAAAAAATTAAAAAATATGTTTTCTTTCGTGGTTAGACATGTCATGAAAACAAAACACAGGAAAGACACGATTAATTTACTTAATCAAGTATAGGTTTTATAGAATTATATCTTTTGTTATAATCGTGTCGATAGGACATGACAGATTTGATGACAAATATGTTAAATATCGACAACATGCCTAGTCTATTGTAAAGCTCGATTACTAATTATGTCTGAGAGTGTTAATATTAGATTTAATAATTTTAAATATGATTATATAAATATAATTGGTATAAAAAATGAATATATATTTTAAATTTATAAAAAAAAATAAATTATTAATATTTAAAAATTGATATAAATATTAAATATTTTATATATAATTATGATATGAAAAAGCATACGATTATAAATTAAATAAATGAATTACCTAATCTAGTGAATGTGGTAATATATATCTATTAACATATTTATAGCATGATAATTTAACATGTTTAAAACATATTGACACGGCAAAATTAATTCAAGTTTATATATAAAACAAATTTAATTTTTAATGTGAGATATAAACTACAACAATTAAACTTTTAGTTATAATACTTAATCAATAAAAATTATTTTAAGCATTCAATTGAATACAATTCAAATTCATTTTAGTTGGTAACAATTGTATTATTGCTAAGAAAAAGTAAAGCAAATCAAAAAGCCGAAGTCCAAATATTTGTTGTCTGGGTATTTTTTATGTCAGTTTTAATTTTTGAGTTTTTCATGCAATTTGTTGGAGACAAGGCATCGACAATTGAATAATCCTATGAGCTAGGCATGATAATAAAGTGGACCCCGTCCTAGCGATAAGCAGCTCGCCCTGCTCGACGGGTT
>JBBYHO010000015.1:25260479-25275350 GCA_038382025.1 Adansonia gregorii | reverse complement strand
CTTAATTCTCTCAAGCAACAGTTCATCCTCCCAGTTTGCGTTAACATCCCAACCTATTCCCAACTCCCATCTAGCAATTGCATCTTCCTTAATTATTCTTCTTTGGTCCCTAAAATCTCCTTCTGACATAAGATTTATTTACAATTGTTTTTTTATTATTTTAATTCTTCTCTGCAACTCCCTTAATCTTGCTCCGCTTTTTACCTCCTACTTTTTTGGGTCAATTTTGAAACTCCAATCTTCCTTCAAATACTCAAAGATGTTGTTACTTTCTTCTTTACTTTTCATCGAACACCGCCTTCCATTCTTTCTATGACTTACAGAGATTTTCTTACCATTCGACTCTAAGGTGGTGTTTTTAATTAAATTAATTACCGAAATACTATTATTTTAAAATTATTTATTAAAATATTATTATTTTGAAAGTATTTATCAATATATTATTTTTTTTTGATGCGGCATTTTTCATATTTTCGATTGGGACTTTCAAGTTCAAAGCTCCAACACTACAATATGTGTTTGTTTTTTTTTTGAGATTTTGAAACCTATTAACTTCTTTTATCCAGTAAATAAATCTCATTGTTAAAAAAGATTTAAAATTATTCGATAAATATTAAAAAAATTAATATATAAAAAATCTAAAATTATGTAAAAGAATGTTTACTTAATATATATTTATTTTTAAGAACTAATAAATTAGCAAACATGTTCGGTATTAATTGCTATATAGTTAGAGAGCTTATTACCAACAAATTATTTCTTATTGATTTTTTTTATACATACCCTAAGGGTATGCTTGAAAAAATTAAAATTAAACAAAGAATCTAAGTTTGTTTGGATTTTGACAACATATTGTTTATAAAATATAATAATATGTTTTCCTAATTATAACTTTGATGGATTTTTAAAAGTTATAACATATTTAATATCATAATCTTTTTTAAAAATAGTGTCCGCATAACATTAAGATATAACCTTCATATTTATTTTTAATTTGATTAATTTTTTATTTTTTAAAATATACCCTTAAAGGTATGTGTAAAAAAATTAAAAATAAATAAAATATACAAAAATTTCTTAATTCAAAAAAAAATTGTTGGTAACAAGATTTCTCCAACAATTTGGTGTATAGCAATTAACACCCAACATATTTGGTAATTTATTATTTAGTAAAAATAAATAAATATATATTTAGTAAAAATTTTGACATAATTTTATATTTAGATTGGCTTGAAAGAATATTTCTATAAATGCTTGAATGACTTATTCGAATGAAATTCTCACATGAGCCATGTTTAGTGATTTGTTTTCACAAAATAAATATCTACATGCTATCCCGAATATCTAATGTACTTCAACTTATGAAATTAGTTGCTTACTTCATAAGCAATAAGGCATAATATATGTTAGTTTTTTAGTATTATTAATGCTATGCTTTGACAATATAATAATTAAGAACAATTTTAGGAACGTGGTTTTAATGTATAAGGATCCTATAACTATAACTTTTTATAATTCTTTTGTAAAGCTTTATATATTTTATTGGTTTCATCCAATTAATAATTTCATCATTATTAGTTATGTCATTTATATGAACGAAAACTTTATATCACCACAATGGAGTGAAGTTGATTGCATTAGAGATTGTATGTGCCCATGACCATTGTATTGGCTCTAAGACATATTTATTGATAGCCTCCACTTCCTTTGACAACTCAGCATTATTATTACTTGATGATTGTTTATGCAAATATTTTTGAATCGACTCAACTTAAATAAAAAAATTTGTAAGATCGTAACTTATTCTAACCTAACCATAAACACTTTTACTAATATATGTACAATTTCTTGGCAATTCATCCAAACACATGGGTTTTAGGGAAAGGGGGCAAGTGGGGGTCTTGGCCTCCCCTTCCATAATTTTAATCCTCCAAATATAGTATATTATTACTTAAAATTAATGGTAAATTAATGTTTGGCCACTTAAAATTTTTTAAATACTATGTATTTTACATAAAAATAAGATAACATTATGTTCGGCTCCTCCAAAAATTTTAATTTAGCCTTTTTTTTGTGGAATTTATTTGATGTAATAAATCTAGTAAAGTTATTGGTTTAAATTCATTCTTTAATCATTATTATTAACTTAATTTGTTCTTTTTTTTCGATCAATCAAATAAATATATTTTACATTAATTATTATATTTAATATTTTTCATTCTATACTAGTAAGGAAAAAAAAACAAATAAAGAATGCTAAATTGTTACAATATCTAATACGAATTTTGTATTTAATTTATTTTTTCTAAATATATTTAATTTTATGGTTTCCTTTTAATATTAAATAAATTTTTATATATTTTAAATTGGACAATATTTTTTTTAGGCACAGAGACTTTAACTCTTACTAATTTTTCATATGCAACATAAATTATAATATTTAAAAATTTTAAAATATATATATTATATTATAAAAAATTTATATATTATTAGTAAATTTAATATCATATATAATATTTAAATTTGATGTTTTTATACTATAATTGTTATGGATCGAGTTATATTAAACCTAAATAACAAAGAATTTTATTTATCTAAAGACAGACTCGATTCGAGTTAACAGATAAACCGATCCTTAAACTTATTTTGTGCACAAATTTTATTTTTATTTTAAATGTAACTCGGCACCCCTTATCAGTATTTCCTTAGGTTTATTTATACACATCCCCTCATCAGGATTTCTCGTCCTGTCCAAACATTTTATCTCAAAACCTGCGAAAAATATATAAGTTGAAAAATTAGAATTAGAAACTGAAGAGAAATCAGAATAAAAGGTTAAATATGATGAATGGAATTTATATTATTTTGTATATGAAGCATCCACATTAAAACACCGTGCAGGTCTTCCCTTAAAATCCACATGAGGTTCTGAGTGATATTGGCAGTGACAGACAAACAAAAAGAGTGAGTGAGAGCCGTTTCAGTTTCAGTTTCAGTTTCGGTTTCAGTTGTGGAGCCATAGAAAACAGGACAACCCAGCTGGAAATCAATGGGACAGCTCTGTCTTTATATTTCACCTCTAAATGTAAACCTCCACAATCAATTACTTGCCATTGCAAACTCCCTATATCTATATTTACTCACTCCTTTCTATGTCAGAACGCTTACCGATTCCCTCAAACACAAAGATTCTTGTCTTCTTCAGACCTCTCCTTGTGTTGGGTTTTGTTTTAGTTTTGTGTTTTTTCTTTTAATCAATGGCTGGTACTGGTAGAGAGGCTTTCAACAGGCAGATTCTTGACATTATCCGTTCCATGGAAGAGGAAGTAACCTTCCCACTGCCCCCTTTTGCTTTCACTATATTATATTAGGATTATTCATCTCTTTTTCTATACAATCTTCAAACGATTGATGGAAAATAAAACAAATTCAACCTTTGATTTCTGTGTCAATTTCATGATGATCTTGCAATGACGCATAAAGTAAATAAAACTTTCCATGCTTTTGTTGTTCATTGATTTTACCTTTTGCTAACATATATAAAATTGCAAGGATTCTTTAATTTATCTCACTCCATTGATGCTTTAATAAAACCAACTTTTTTTTTTGAACTTTTTTCCTTTTCTTTACTAGAATTTATCCCTACCAAAAAAAAAAATGATTTGATATCTTCTTAAGGGTGTCTTCCTTTATGGAATTCAATATAGAACTTGATTAGGTTGTTAGCTTTGTTTATCATAACAAATAAGATAAGAATTCTGATCATTGTTTTAATCGTATTTCTTGCAGGGCTTAGTAGACAATCGTTTCGCTATGGTTCACTCTATGAAGGAAACAAATGGTCCTTTCTTCTTTACTGGATTGCTTCCTACATTCTGTCGCGACTCGACAGTGACCTTGAGAGACTTGGCTGTTGCTCTGTATGTTGTTTTCTCGAGATTTATGGCTGCATTCATTTTGTGGATATCTTTTTGCGATCTTTTGTTCGCAGGAGTCTGTTTTAATTTGTGTTTTATATTTGTCTTTTGCAGGGATCAACCTGTGCCGAATTATCACCAACTTGATGAACTGTGTATTAAGATAAAAGGGAGTGCGTCATGGTAAAATAACGGTTGCCTATTTCGTCATGCATTGATCATATAACAAGATTTTGGAATATTTAGTTGAAATTAATATAGAATCTACGTTTTAAGTAGCTTTCTAATGATTGACTTATGTATTTGTTGCACGTGGCGTTCCTGCAAGAGATCGGGACTTACCATTTGATGATTGTGAAATTTGTTCATTGAACAAAGCTTTGTCATTTATCTCCGAAAACTTTTGCAATCGTCGTTCTAATTTACAAATATAGTCAGGAATCAAATACTTATTTATGACCTTTCCATTGTGCTAGCACATGTATGTTACGAGAGTATAATGCTGTTAGTATAAGCCTTGGTTTATTAATACGAACATGCATTTTCTTCATACATTCTACATAATCGCTTCTTGTAGAAGGGACAAACTCTCTTGATCGTATTGTTGGACATAACACTAAATTTTACTTAATTTGAAGTTCCAAAACAGTAACCATGCAATTATGTTAGTTCTGAGAGTAATAATCTCTCGTAATGCCTCTTTAGATGTCATCATAGTTATTTTGCATTTAAGCTGAATGACACTACTTTATTTGGTCTTCCAGCATTGGAGCATGTCGTATGGCTCTTGCCTGTGGTGAACTTCGTCGAGTTATTGAGAATAGATCAGCTCTAGAAAGGTGAGAAACTTTTGGCTTCTGTTGATCAATTTCTTGCCATGCCGTAAAAGGGACCTTTTCGATCTAATTTGCATTTTTTTTAATTACTACTGGATTAAATGCATCCTAATAATGTCTAAATTATTTCTACCAAAGCATTTTTTGCTATCCATGACAAAGAGTGACTATGTTATTTGTGAGGAAGTGTGAAATATGAGGAAAAAGGATCGCTTTGATTGCATAGAACAAAGCTCTTCATCTTTATTCTTAAATAGACCTTTACTGTTGTGTCATGGAAAAAAAAAATTTTTGAGGCTGCTAAAAATCAATGCTAGTTGCATTGCTTAGTTCGATGTTTTTAACATATTGCATTCACACTCCCTTTTCTTGAATACAGTAAGGCGGGCTCCAATTTGAATCTGTCTATTATCCATGATTTTGGCTGCTTCCGGATTAGGATAACTGAAAAGAGTGTTAGATACATTCCAGTCATCTGTAATTTACCTGAAAGAGGAATTTCATTATTTCATCCCGCTAACTGGAGATTGGACAGCTATATAACTAGCTGCACATATCAAGGGCAGCATGCAATTGTTTCTAACGCAGTGGATCCACCGGCCATCCATTTATCTTAGCCGCTAAAACCTGCCCTTTGATACCTAAATTGGTGATTGGTTTATTCCGTAGTTAGTAAGATATCCTTCTCCTTTTAGGTCCAAGCATCATTAGAGTTATCATATATATCTTGAGATTCCTCTTTTACAAGCTTTCCTTGTTGGATTCTCTTCTACAATAGCTTGAAGAGTAAGAGAATTAGCACAATCCTTAATTGAAACTTTTAAATCAACTGATATTTGACAGATAGTTAAAATTTTCTTAGACAGCACATTGGATCAGTGAGGAAGACAGTGCTGTACACACTTTGCTTTTTTATCAGAAATCAAGCTGATCAATCGTAAGGGATGAATTTGTTATGTTATCTATAAATTGTCTGTTATTGGCTAAATAATAAAGGCCGAGTTGTTTTCCAAGATGACAGACTGTAATCTATATAGTATTAACCAAAACTACCCTGTCCTTTTCTGTTTTTATTTTCAAAAAATCGCCAAATGTTGGAAGCATTAGCTCAATGATAGTCACCACTTTACCCCTAAAAAGAAAGGGGCTTTTGTTTGATTGAATTAAGCTACCTTCATGGTTTGCTTGATATTCAAGAAATATCTAGGTATTTATACATATGGGTGGTGATGACATTATAATTCTTGTATTGTAAATGATTTCATATTCGATTGATGTATAACTATCACAACTGAAATCGAATTCATATCGAGAGTTCTGTTTAGGTTAAATATGTACCTTATTAAATTTTACCCCCAAACATGAAGCTGCATCATCTAACGTAACAAGTGCATGAACAAAAGTTATTATATGCAATCAGTGAGTGTTTCCCTGCATCGAAATTTGATCCTTACATTGGACGGTAGTGGCATCGATGCAACTGTCAATGATCGACCACTAGTGCATATCCTTTTTTTAATTGCCAGATGTTCGTGCGAGTTCAAACATATTTCAGAGAATGGAAATGAACTCTCGTAGCAGCATAACAGTTCGGTATAAATGCTCTTGTTGCTCATACCAAGAAGCTTTAATTCCTGTATTTTAATGGGAAAATTTGTCTTTCTATTTTCAGCTGTGTTGCAGCATTGAATGCAGCGAAACAAGAGTTCTTGATTCTGCAAGAGAAAATGGACACTCTTGTTCAGGTAATGCAGGTTTTAACTTAACATGGTTTTTCCAGTATATACTTTGAAGTGGTAGCAGAAGGAAATGGATATATAGTTTATGTTGACTATTGGGGTTAGTTATAATTTCTGAGGATTTTTTCCTTGTTAAACTTTCTATTGAAATTTATATTCTGTTAACATTGCTAATGATCAGTTCTGGAAGATTTGATCTTTATTTCTCTTAAGGATAGGACGCCTAGTTAATATCATTTACTGGTTTGTATTTGTGCTATGTTACTCGGACTCTTTATTTTTCTCAAAGGACCCATGTCCGATACATATTCAGACATATTTATGCAGTTTGGTCCTATATATATTAGAAAACAAACTAAGAATACCCATATCAGATGCGTATCTGTATTCGACACTCACCTTGAGTGCGGTGACATGATTCATGAGTTGTTCCATCCAATCTGCGAATTTTGTGAGCTTTTTTTTGGTTTCATTTTATGTATCAGTTCTACGTGCTATTTTTCAAGCTCTATCTGTCTCTCTGATGGGGTTAATCACTGAATTCCGGGGCTAGATCTCTTAGGAAGATATATCAAGGCACTGCATTTACTTCGGGCTGATCTGCCTGCAAATTATATGCCCTACTCTTATTCGGCACAATTACTCTCTAGTTTAATTTGTCTGTTAGAAAGAATTACCATATCACTTCTTGTCCCGAAATCTTCTCCCCTGATTTTCAACAGATGATAAATAAAACCTCTAACTTATAGGGTAAGAAAACACCAACATTTTCATCTATATGTAACTTACATATAGTAATTTAAGTGTTTTCCTGATATAGACAAGTAGATAACTGCATATGATCGAATGATGGCATCCGAATATAAAAAATGCACGTCATGTTGAAATAAGCAGTAATATGTGAAAGAAATTACTGTAGGAAGTAATTTTTTGTTTTTCTTCCTCCACGTTCACTTGAATTGCCTGTCTAAATGTCCAAGTTGGAAGAAATATAATCTATGTTGCTCAGACTCGGATGTATCGGATATGGGTATACGTCCAACATGGGTATGTTCAAATTTTTTTTATAGTTTTTCCATATATTTAGAAGGTTCTTGAACGGTCATATCCCCATAATCAGGTCCCAAAATGTGTCGGACTTGAGCTTCTGAAGAAAAATGAAAAGTCGAAACAACATAGAATATAGTAGTAGTAAATTATTGTAGAACAGCAATTGAAGACAGGTATCGAGGTAAATTCTCACTTTTACAAAGAAGTTATTAGGAGTATTTCTTGTTATACATACATATATATAATCTTACATAATATAAATTAATTGATTCATCAAATATACCGAAAAATCTTGCTGTTTATACTCTTTTGTAGCTTTCATGGTTCTCTAACTTTCCTGTGTTATTGATTTTCACTTTGGTATTTTTTCTGAGATTGCAGCTGGAAATGAGAATCATGTCTAATGAAACAGATGGTCCATAAAAGCTACACTGGTGCAATGGGCAGTGTAATCCAGGTGACAAACAATCAATCTATAAAGCTACCCAAAAAAAGTTGCGACAATTTTTGAGTTTCCTTGTCCAATGTCGTCAGTATGAACCTAAAATCAGATATATTTTTTTCTTCTTAATGTTGTTTCAGTTGTTGGTGTGTCTGAGGCCAACCAACAATAATCTGTTTTGAATAAGTCACTTGGTTCTCGATAACTTGAATTAGTTATGGCTTTTGACTCGTTGATGTTGTCTTGCTGGTTTGATTTTTTTTTTCCTTAATTCAAAGCTATTTCCATCCTTCTCTAGATAGTAGGGCTATACTTAAATTCTATATTACTCGGACTCGAGTATGAGCATCAAATACAGATATGTGTCTAACATAAGTACGTTCAATTATTTATAAGTTGTTTTTTAAGTGTATTTCGAGTGTCCTTTGAAGGTCATATCCTCGTACTCATGTCTGGGTATTCATCCGACACAACATGAGGGTTAGATACGGATGCTTCAAGAAATATCAAGAGTTGGAGTAACTTAGCTTGAGACAAAGCAACTCAAATCTTTTCATTGTGCTTGCATGCACAAAATATTAGTACTTTGACAAATATTAATGCTAAATTAAATCAGTCCAATAAAAAAGACTCTTAATTAACTCCTAATTTGTAATTAGATTTGGTAAATTGGAAAAGATTTGGAAAATTTTTATGAAATTAACCATGGAACATGTCAATCCACATAAAGCTTAAAGGTGTTCCATTAGTCCATTTGTCATAGTTGACTGATAGAATTCTTAATGTTCAGTTATATTCCAAATAAATTTCAATATGGTTTAGTTTAGAATACTATTAAAAATTGTTTAAAAGCTCATTATCAAATATATATTTGTATATAAAACTTACATTAATAGATCTTTTAAGTTTTATATGCATAAAAAATATCCTTCTAAACAAATTTATCTATTTTGTTTGAGAAGAGAATATTGTAGATATTGTAAAATCAACAATTAAAATATTTCCTTGCGGCCTAAGAATCTCAATGAAAGAACATCTTGATTAGGAAGATGTTCACAAAGTTTGCGGGTACTTGGGTCGGGTGATTAGCAAGAAAGCTGTTAAGCACCTCCCTTCTAACTGTCTTTTGGGAACGTAAGTGATGCCAAACTCTTCTAACGAAAGAGTTCATTTTGTCAATCTCCAATTAACCACAGATTTAGACGTGAGATACTTGAGAGTGTTTGCCTGCGGGATCAAAAGAACAAAATGTCAATGTTTTATAAAAATTAATGAATATTTTTTTATATAAATAAAATATTCTATTGTCATAAGGTACTTTAAAAAAAAATTAAAAATAAGTTATTATTATTATTATTATTATAATTATAAATACTATGTATCATAACATATTAAATGCAAATTTAACATGTCAGGTACAAATTTATTAGGAGTCGTCATTAATCCTTTTGATTTAGGTGTGATTAGCTACAATAATTATCTATATAGACGACACTTATTTAACTTAAGTTTACCTTAATTTTGATCTTTAAGTGATGGTCTTCTTCTAAATTTATTTTATTTTTATTTTTGTCATTATTCTTGTTAGTATTCTAAATATTGGTAGATTTTTAAAATTCTTTTTGACTATTTAACATTAATCCTAAAAATTACCTCATCCCAAAGAGTCTTCGAGCATAAAGAAGATCATTGTCAGATTTAGTATTTTGTGAAAAAAAATATATTTGCACGTTATAATCAAGAGCTTATTTATTTATTTATTTAAATAGTGATAAATTTTTAAAATTTTTTTCCACCGTTGAGGAGTAATTTTAAAAAGCTTCCCGCACTTAAAAGAGTTTTTAATAAAAATCATTCGTTTATATAAAGAGGATCCGTCATCAGATTTAGTGTTTTACGAAATAGAAATATTCTAATCTAAGTTTTATTGTTTTCATTTAAACATTAAAAAATTAGTAAATTAATCAAAAAAATAAAAATTAAAAAGTTTAGTTATCGAAAAATTTCGAGGGTTACTTTTGACTATTCGTATTAAACCCCTAAAAATATCCTCATTTAGAAATTCCTAGAAATTGACTACTAACAATTTTCTAGGACTGCAAATCGTAGGAAATTTCCGATTCTAATGATTATTTATGAAAATAAATAATTAATGAAATAATATTCAAAAGATGAAGAAAATACATACACAAATAATAATGCGTAAAACAGTATTCAATAATATTGGAACAAATCATGTTAAAATAAATAAATAAAACACATAGATAAATAAAGTGTATGGATAAATAAAAATATGGATGAATAATCAAATAATAAAAATCAAATCAATATGAATGAACTAAAATAATTAACTAAAATTAGGAAAAAAAAACATTTAATATTTATTATTTTATTATAGTTTCAGTAATTAAAAAGATTTAAAATGAAGAAAAGGAAAACTTTTAGAAAATAGAAGTACTAAAAAATATTTCAAAAAACAGAAATTAACTAAAAATATATATAGATAATTATAAAAAAAAGGGGGGGGAATGGAAAGAAAATAAAAGGGAAAACGGCTACAAACGGGTCGGGCACCCGTGCGTGTCTAACCAATAGGCCGAATGAAATGGGTTTTAAGACCCAATAGGCCTAAATTAGACTCCAAACCCTAAATAAATTATTCGGGTCTAACGAGTTCATGGCCCAAAAATATTAAAATGGGTCTGCTCAGTTGGTTTCAAAGCCCAATAAAAACACGAATAAAATCAAGTCTATGTTATATTTTACAATAAATTATACACATGAAAAAAAATTCACAATCGCAATAATAATACAGTTATATTTATTACATCTGCAATTATAATAAATGCTACACAATTGAAAACGTTTCAGAAATAGCAATTTAAATCCCTATAGAAGCGTTAATAAAGTATATAAGCTTATACGGTCTCTAGCTATGTGGTTATATTCCAGCTACTTTGTGTTTTCTTTGCAAATTGGAGTTCAAACTTTTATCGTTTATATATATAAAATATGTCTGTCACTGAATCAAATGATTAATTCAAAGTTAATTAGTGTCGGAATTATTTAATAAAAATAATAACCTAATTAATATTCTGACGTGAAGCATTTTATAGAAAATTCAAACCTATCTTCGGAATTTTTTTTTTTTTTCAAGAACCTAAGAAAAGTAGGATCTTTCGGACCTACCCTACCTGCCAAATTCGGAGGGCACTTGGAGCACAATCCAGCAACTGGTTGCCCCGCTTTGAAGCCAGGAATATAATCACAGGGCAGGCACTCGAACCCAAGACATGCAAAGACCTCAGCGAAGGTCCTAGGAAGGTTCATGCCACCTACTTCGTGTATTCATATCATTGTTTGTTTATTTTGCCATGTCATAATCATGTTTAAAGTATTTTATATTTATATTGATTTTAATACGTTAATAATTCATATTATATAAATTTTAAAATACATTCATGTCATGTCTTGCAGTATATTTAGTACGTTATACATGTTTGTCATGTCATATTTATGTAATCTTGACTAAAATTGCTAGATCTATTGAGAACAATGCAACTCAAACATGGAGCCATAAATACCTGATTATGCATCCTGAAATCCTTGTGAACCAGTCGTCAATAAAAGCCTCGAAGTCTCACTCTCAAGTTCCACTAACATCCAATAATCAATTTTGTTGCTCAACATTTTATGGTAAACTTCACCCGAAGGATAAACTCTTTTCCCAGTTAGAAATGTGAATGAAAAGCAACTAATGGAAACCACGTAGAAAAATATAAAGGTGCAAATGAAAATGAACGTTGTGCATGTATGAATCAAGAAGAGTTGAAAGAAATTTTCATCTTCATTTTGAATAGAAGTGACATTATATCAAAATCGTCACTGCATAACATTAACAAGAAATGTCTAAGGTTGCTTCACAATGTATATATCTCTTACATGTTTATTTCTCTTGACTTTTCGGTCCATATCAGCGTATAATGGATGTTATCGCCCAAATAATAAAAACCTCAGCAGCTTCTACTTCATGAAAGAGAGTGGAGCAAACCTTGATGAAGTTCATGTAGGCAACTTTTATGTCCTATGGTTACATAAAATAGATGGCCTAGATTGACCATTCTATAATGAAAAAGAGCAACTAGTCCTGGGGGTATTAAATAAATAAACAGATAAATTGAAGGAAAGAAATGCTGAAATGGAGCTTTCCAGTTTCAAGATTCTTGACAAAAACTTGACTTCATGAAAATTTTTCTATATAATTTTGCATTCATACGTATTTAAACATTGCTCATCTGATGTAACAAAAAATTTCCAAATATTCAGCTCCTAGTCTATCTTCTAATTTTTTTTCCCTAGACGGTTCAAGTCATCATTTTTAGCTTGGACTGAAAAGAACAAGAAACAATAAGCAAACACTCTCCAGAAATCTCCAAAGCCTAACCATGCCAAAGAAAGAGATCATTCAGAGGATCAAATCAAAAAAGGGAAGAAACTTCATACCAGTTAGGCCACCGACCAGGCATAGGACCAAGAATTGGATGCACTGTCAGACAACCCCACTAAACTAAAGAATACAAGCTCCAGAGTACATCAACCTTACACCCAGCTATGCCACCACCTAAACTTAAAAATTTCTTGCCAGTGTCACTTCATCAAGTACCTGCAGCATATTTTGAGTTCTGGCAAATTTACAAACTCTATTACATTGCTCCATTTACATCATTCTGCATGGAATGATGACATCGGATTAAGACAATTTATATTTCTGATAAGTCAATGTCTGTATAATGAGAATACTTGCATATTGTTTTGAAGCCATTATTGATGAAAGATCTAAGCTTTCAAGTGTTTTCCCTCCTTTCTTCTGGTATAAGACTTTCTAGATCTGTGTATACCATAAATAAGATACACCCGACAGAATGAAAAGCGCAAGCAGCAAACTTTTCTCCATTTCACATCCTCAGCTTACTTCTCACTGTGAAAACAGAACAAGGTATCAGGAAAATATCCTACATCGAACAAATGGATTGTCAATTGATTCAAAACTTCAAGTAGGTCGATCCCTTCGAATTCTGTAGAATGACTTGCAGAGAAATAATACACCTTGTTCTTCAATTCAGTCCAGCTACATCCTGTATCTTTCTTCATTGCTTTCTCCTTCATAATTTTTCTCAATTCTGCTGTTTTATCCCACATTTTGGCCTCTGCATAAATGTTTGATAGCATAATATGAGCTGAAGTATCTTCAGGATCAATACTTAAAATTTTCTCTGCGGCAAGTCTTCCTAAGACTAGGTCCTTGTGAGTTTTGCAGCTGGACAAAAGACATCGCCAAACTACCTTGCCTGGCTCCCTAGGGAAACTCCTTATGAATTCATAAGCTCTTTTAGTTTCTCCTTTGCGAGCAAGAAGATTGACAATTGAAGCTAGATGCTCCTGTCTTGGAGCAATACTATGGTCCCTCATCATCGAATCGTAGTAGTACAAACCCTCCTTTAAAAGACCTGCATGTGCACAAGCAGATAATAACCCAATGAACGTAACAACATTAGGTTTGATATCACCTCTCTGCATCATCCTATAGATCTCTAGTGCTTCTCTTGCAAATCCATGTTGAGCATAGCCTGTAAGCATAGTATTCCAAGAAACCAAATTTTTCAAAGTTAAATGATCAAAAACTTTTCGAGCAGCATTCAGTATCCCACACTTGGCATACATGTCTATGAGGGCACTTCCAACAACGACATTGGAATCAAATGCAGGTTTAATGATACAGCAGTGTGTCTGCTTTCCCCATTTGATAGCTGGGAAATCACTACATATATTCAAGATGATAGAATATGTGTAAAGATCAGGTTTATATCCTTGAAATAACATATCTTTTACGAGTTTGATGGCATCCTCATACTGACCTGAACCAACATGCCCAGAGATCAGAGAATTCCATGAGACTACATCATGCTCATCCATATCTTCAAAAGTTCTCAACGATTCCAGAAGAAACCCACATTTTGAGTAAAAGTCTAGAACTGCATTTCTGACAGTAATAAATGAACTATATCCCATTTTAATGATCAAAGTGTGAAGCTGATTTCCAATTTCAATTTCTTCTCTATCAGCAACAGCTCCAAGTACAGAAGAGAATGTTCTTTCACTAGGCTTGGTTCCTGAAGAGTGCAGCTTAAGAAAAATATCAATGGCTTCTCTGCTCTTGCCTTGTTGAACATACCCTCCAATTAACGAAGTCCAAGCTGCCACATTTGACTGGTTTACCTCCAAAACCACCTGACAAGCCAAATTCAAGTCTCCACACTTCGTATAAACACTTATCAATCCTGTCTCAACAAATTTGTCGCAGTCAAGTCCACATTTAACCAACAAGCAATGTATTTGCATTCCAACCTTCAAGTCTTCCAATCCTGCACATGCACTCAAAACACTTGCACAAGCAAACTCATTAGTTCTCACACCCAACCTTCTTGACTGCACAAAAATCTTCAAACTTTTCCAGTGTTCTGCCTGTTGACAATAACAAGAAAGAAGTGAAGTCCAAGAAATCAAATTCGGCTCCAACATAGCATCAAATACCAACTGAGCTGACTTCAACAACCCACATTTTCCATACATATTAATCAAACTGTTACTAACAGGTGTACTAAAATCTACCCCACTCCTATAAATCTTTCCATGAAGCTCCCTGCCAGCTCTACCATCACCTAAGCTAGCACATGCTGAAACAGCACTAACGAAAGTATAATAGTTTGGCTCCAAACCATCATTGGCCATCAAACGGAAGCAGTCCAGGGCCTTTTCCGCCATACCAATTTGAGAATATCCCGAGATCAACGTGGTCCAGGAAATGACGTTTCTTTCAAGCATTTCAT
>JBBYHO010000015.1:25178420-25188533 GCA_038382025.1 Adansonia gregorii | reverse complement strand
AATATAAAAATAATTTTTAAATTTTTATTAATTATAAACAATAAATATAATAATCTAAATAGTTCAAACCAAATTTAAATTTGCAAAAAAAAAAATTTATAATTTTTTCGAATCACAACTCAATCTACAAACACCTTTAATGCTAAATAATACTCTCCGATCACGTATATTCCAAGTTTTATCAAAGAAGATCAATTTCCGTTAATTTAAAACTAATTAATTTCACATGTTTTTATAAACTTGTATATAAAATTAATATTTTAAGAAATTAACTAAATTTAATCATATACTGCACTTTCAGTACAAGTAAAATTCTAAATTGTTATGATATCTATAATAAGAATACTATTTTCTACATATAATATTTAATGGACAAAACATTTTTACATAAACGATTATATATTTCTAATTTATATGTATTACTATATAAATAGAACATAAAATATAAGATCAAAGTAAGCAAATATCGTATAAAAAATTACGAAAGTGTAATAGTATAAGTCAATCTCTTTTTATATTTTTTTTTGTCTCCATATATATAATCTATTGAACGGACAAAAATATCATAATTATATTTCAAAATTACCATTATATCCTTTTATTATTAATAAGATTTATCTAATAAATAAATATTTTTCATTGAAAAACATACGTTAAATGAATTTATTTATTTCATAATAAAAAATAAAATTAACATTTGAATCTTTTTAATAAATAAAAAGAATAATTTTAATTTTACATGAACAATAAAAATAATAAACTTTATCTTAAGTTGACATGATTAGCACAAGAAACAAAATTCACATGTTAATACACATCTAGATTAATATATATATTATTAAATTTATTCATTTATAAAATATGTAATTATATTGTTAAAAATAAATAAAACAACCAGTAATCACGTGGACATGAAAATAAAATTTATGCTTAGAGCCCCTAACGTTGATATTTCATGCATGAAGTTGAAAATAAACCAGTTAGAATAGAAATTTAGATTGCAGAAGCAAAAGGCAAAAAGGAAGCTGAAATGCATCCACCATTGCAGAGTAGCAAACTGCCAGATTCTAACCTGTTTTTGAGGAGCACATGATCAAACAATAAGCTTTGTTGTCGGGCCTGCAAATCGTATTCATCCGGATCGTAGCTATTTCTTCCCGGATCATAGCTATTTCTTTGTATGATTCGGGAATCAGTGTCAACAACCTTCCCTGTGTCTTTCTCAAAACCTTTGACAAACTTTTTAATGTCATGTTGGAGGTCACAGATCTGACCTGGCTTGGAAGAAAACGAAAACTGGAATTTTCGACTCCATTCGCTATCAGTACTGTTCGGATGGAAGTGGTCTCGAGTCTTCTTCATGCTTCTGTCACTGGCTCTTAAATCCGAAGGATCGCAGCTGTGCGTGAATTGACAATCCTGCAAACATAAGAGAGACTTTGAACTTTTAGACCATATGAACAACAGTTCAATCATGCATAACCATAACCTAATGTTACTCAAGACTCTTTATTTTTCTTGAAATTCCCGTATCTGGCCGGAATATTTTCGGATATGGGTATGAGGATATGACATTCTACGTACATAGAAAAGCTTAGAAAATATTGAACATGCACGTGTCAAACATATACCTGTATTCGATACTTACACCTGAGTCAAACTAACATAGATCATAACTGCATGATTTTTAAAATTGTTGTCCTCAAGTACAAATTTATGTTTCCATAATAGAAGCACAAGAGCCGGCAAGCACGTTTTAGGCTACAACTTTTAGCCCGTGCAAAGGAAGCAAAAATAATCAGGGGAATCACGTTTTAAAAACTATTCTTTTTTTTTTCTAAAAAATAATTCGATAAAAAATTTGAAGAAAGCTTTAGAAGAAGAGTTTATGATCCAGTCCAAACAAGCAAACTCTTATTTGAGACTTTGTAAGACATATTCCAAAGAAAGAAAAAAGGGCAAGTTAGAAGACTAAGAGTACAACACACACACCTATTTTACTCCAAACCTTCATATTTCCTGAAATATCTGCGCCTTACGCTCGTGTCCGACACATATTCAGACATCGGTATAGGATATGATCCTCAAAATATATGAAAAAAATTATCATACCCATGTCGGACACAAACCAACATATGACACTCACTCTCAAGTCGGAGTAACATAAAGATGCCTACTTGTTAAATAAGCTAACTTCATTTCTCAAAAAGCAAATCCTAAATGCAAGTTCACTAGGGCAATCATTTTGTTAACAATATGATGTGATCGGCCAAATCAATATACGAGTGTGTACAAAAGGAACTTATAACTCTTCGATTGTCAAACAGTAAAATACAAGGAAACAGAAGGTACTGGTCAAAATGCAGCTTGAAAAACATTTCTCGCATCAATGCCATTTACAGAGTATATGTATATGTCTTAACAGAACCTATAAGAAGTGAAGTTAATAACCAAAACAAGCCCTTAACAGAGTCGTAATCTTATGGCAGCTTGTCTTAACCATTTTCGCTGACCCAAATATAAATTTCACAAGCATTAAGTGTAAATCATTTCTAGGCAAACTAATTTTGAACATTTTATGACTCATGGAATATAGGGCAATTCTTGGGTCCCCATGCACAAACATGCACAAACGTGCCACATGAGACATAGATGGGATCAAATGGGAAGACCTACGGATGCCCCCTCTAGCAAATAACTACTATGTTACTTGGACTCGGGGATGAGTGTCATATACAGATGCATGTCCAATACCGGTGAGCTCGATTTTTTCTATGTTTTTGCATGCATTTAGAGTATTGCAGCCCCATACCCATGTTCGAATATGGGGGTATGGGGATACTTGAAGAACAATGAAAAGGCAGAGATAGCATAACTATATTCTTTATGACATTCTGCGGATCACACTTTTTATTTTGTCCAAACGCCATACCAAAAACATGATAACTGACACCTAAACTTAAAAAAAAAATAAGGGATGAACAGAAGAAGGGCTGGAGACAATGAGTTTTGACGAACTCAAGCTTTAAAGTTATTTGATTTTTCTATCAGTCGAATCATCTGTTTTAAAAAAAACGAAAGAAAAACATAAGCAAAATACAAATACATGAAAACCTAACCTGTTTATCACGGAGAAAATCGCTAGGGACATTGGTGACTGGAATGCTTGAATTTGCATGTGGCAACGACATTCCATCACCATCTATGGTGCCAACTAATTTGAGTGGTGGATCTTCTACTGATGAGAAGTCGGAGCCATCGAATGTTGATAGTGAGACACACTCGTCAAAATAGGCTAGGGCATCGTCAGTTAGACATTTTGATATCTTCCTTCTCTCAATACTAGACTGTAACCATATTTAAGTAGAATTTATTTAGAGAAGAGAGCAAGAAAAAAAGCACACTTAAAAAACCAACATATCTGCAAATTATCTGGAAAACTTAAAAAACCAACATATATGCAAATTATCTGGAAATTTTCCAATACAAGGATCAATGAAACAATTCAACTATTTGCATCCATTATCTTTTGCAAACACTAATGCCATAAAAGGACTCATCATTGAATCTTTAGAAGTAACATTTCAACAAAACAGGAATATCACAATGAAGCGTTGTTATATAAAATTCCTAAATGATGCAATATGCGTAAACCGCAGGGAAACTTACTCCAAACTAAAATGAGATTTATATAAATGAAAGTGCATGGTTCTAAACCAAAATGAAAAGATTTCTCTTCGTTAAAGAACCCAATAAAATAGAAAAAAGAATTCCAAAAAAAAAAAAAAAACCTGATCTGAAATGAATATAAAAAACCGGAAAAATCCTTTTCTTCCAAAATGACTGGTCCAATCCTCATCTGAATAATTATAGGCATGCATCAGCACAAATGTATAACTGTGTCAGAAAATCTATTCCGAAACTCTATATGCTTACTTTTCTTCTTTGACGAGATTTCTTTGTGCTAGGAGTCTTTGCATCTGGAAGCACTTCCTTCAGTATCCTACTAAGCTCCTTACCCCGGTGTTCCTCGACAGCCAGGTCAGCTCGAAGTTGTCTGGCACGTTCTTGGGACTATAAAAGTAAGGAAATAGGACAATATAAGGGTTAAATACTGAATTGGCCACTGTACTATACACTTTTTGTCAGTTTGGTACCTAATGAATTAAAATTTGCAATTAAGTATTTTAACTTTCATTCTATCAAGTAATTTGGCCCTCGGGACTAACATCATTAGTTAATTGGTCGACATGGCTGCAACACCCAATCAAATCAAGAGCATATCACCTATAATGACTATAGTACATTTAGCTAGTCATAATCCTTAATTGTGTAAAGCCAACGACAATATTATGTGGAACCCATGTTTGTGAGTAGTGGACCTCTACATAATTCTAAGTCCTGATTGGATAATCGTAGGATTGTAGTAAAAAGAACCATAAGTGAAATGCTCCCAATCAAATTCAGACACATGACAAAATAATCCTAGTCATCACCACAACAGCTCCCCGTCAGCAAATTAAAAGATTGTTCTATTTAAAAATAAAAATGTATATATCAAAATTTAAAAATAAAAAAGAAAAAAAATTTTAACTGGAAAAGTTTTAAAAAGAGTGAAAACGGGGGAATGAGGGAGGGAAAAGGGAAGGGAGAGAAGGAAAGTGCTGGGAAGGTGGAAGGAAAGTCCCAGGCCATGGGCCTGGCCTGCCAAAGGCAGATCCACTGCTAGTCTGCACCAAGCCCGCACGCCAGACGGATAAAGGTTGGCACAGTTTTAAAAATAGAAAGGGGGGTTAAGGAGAGAGAGGGAAAGGGTGGAAGAGGGGAAGAGGTGAAGGGAGAGAAAGGAGAAGGGGTCCTCAGATATCCCTCAGGCAAGCCAACTCGGTAGCTGACTGTGCATCCATACTCCCTTGGCTTTCCCCTTTTCCCTCCCTCTCCGTCCCCCTTTCATTTTTCCCAATTTTTTGTTTTTTAACTTCCTATATCAAAAATAAAAGCAGTAGAATAGATTTTTTTCTGGCTTCATTTTTTTTTAAAGTGCCTGTGTCTAACATTGGTTTCCAACACATATCTGAACTTAGGTATAGGGTTATAATCTTTGGAAAAAAAAATAAATATACACATGTCAGATACATATCGGTATCTGACACTAACACTATAATCTGAATAACGTAGTCCATGCGTACTCTACTCATTCCATTCAATGCTTTCTGCATCATGTATTTATTAGGAATCCCTTTACTCCAATCTGTATGCCACCCTCCTCCTCTAACATATCAATTTATCTCGAATATCAACCACTTCTCTCTAAATGCTATCCAATCATATCTTATCCCTTGTAATATAATGACAATAAAAGCAACTGATGTACAAGAAAGAAGTTGAATGTTGAACTCATTTGCGTACTTTACGTCTCTAAGGATTCGTGTCCGTGTTTGTAGCATAAAGGAAAACTGTGTTTAAATCATACGGAGCAGAGAAGAAAATTACCTGCTCTAGCTTTGTCACATATTCTTGTTGTATGTCTGAAACTAACTCAACTGCATCAGTAGTTGCATGATGCCTTCTGATTGCCTGAAATCATAAGCAGCAATAACAAATCATTGACTGGGACAAAGTTCGACCTCTCTACAAGGTCAATCTAAAGGACACAGTTAAAGAAGCTTTGAGCAAAATGACTAATATCTATGTTGCTACAACTCTTCATTTTTCTTCATGTATTTGTGTCTAACACCCGTATCCAACACACTTTCAAACATGAGTATAGAGTATGACTCTCCGACACTCACAAAGAAAAATAGGAAAAAAAAATGAACACATCTGTGTTAAACATATTCCCGTATCTAACATTCATACTCAAGTTCGAGTAAAATAGACTAATACCAAAATCAAGCATTTACATTCTTTTCTAGAACGTTTGCAAGCACATCTTGAAAAAAGCTTTGAAGAGAAGACAAAGGTATCCTTGTGTTTAAGGTTGAACATTTTTTTTTTCCTTTTGGCAATGCCACTAACCTAAATTTTAAAAGAAATAACATTTAAAATGTCATTCAACTTAATTATACTTGACTATACTCGTATAGGGACCCAAAAGAAAATTCTGAATCCAAGATGCCAAATTAACTTACACCCTCCAGCTCATTTTGGATGTCAGAAATAGCCCGCCTCACTTCCGATTTAACAGTTCTGTATATGTCACTAGCAGCAGTAGCATCTCCCACCGAATTATCCCCGTCGAATGACTTGAAAAATAAAGCATGACAACAACGTTTGTCAGAAGATTTGACGTGTAAAACAATGGCATTTGATCAGCTTTGACACTCAAAAAGTAAACACTTCTTAAACTAGCATTTAAGTACCTAGCTAGAGGCCTAAAGCTTCCACATACTATAAACACCCAGAATCTTACCTCCATTGGTTCAGCTTCTGAAAGAGAACTAGTCGAGACGACATCATTCCATTTTGCAGTTTTTAGACAACACTACACGAAAGAAAAAAAAAAAAAGTTAGACGAAACATTATCACTTCATTTCAAAGAAAAATCTCTCCATGTTTGCAAACAATATCAAATAAATGTTTCAAAAAACCTTTTTATTTAGAAACAGAAAAAGGTCCATAGAGCTAATACCAAACTTGTAGGAGAAGCATCCGAAGGATCAATTGGCATCTGCCGACTTGGCCGTGTCAAACTAGATGTGCTTCTAACTGAAGTACCTTTTTGACCATTACCCGAAGTAGCGCTTAGATTACCTTTATTCCTGGATTTCATCCATAAATTACCTCCTTGCTCCACCTCACTCTGCCCAAATCAAGAAATATCAGTAAAAAAAATAATTAAAGAAAAAGAAAAATCAGGTCTCTTATGATTTGTTTGGTTATTACTTCTGCCACTTGCTTTTTGCTTGCTCAAAAAGTTGTTAAGAAACAAAAGAATAATGGATTAAAAAAGAACTAATGCCTAAAATGCAACACCGATTCTAGCATAATTGTTTTATATAAAACCCAAAAAAAAAATCATATAGTTTAGTCTCCCAAAAGAATCATATTTCTAATGTTCAATTCTTCAAGCATTATTACTAGTTGCTCTTGTCTCCAATCATGGTTTTCAAGTTTCAGAAGGAAAATCTGACAATATTTGACATGACTATACAAGTATGATATACGTAAAGTCAAAAAAATATGACACAACACAAATATTCGCAAAATCTATATAATATGAATTACAAAAGTATCAAAATTAATATAAATATAAAAAACCTTAAACACAATTCTGACATGATAAAATATATGAATATGACACAAGAATACACGAATTACCACAGCGAAAAACCTGTGACTTCAGTTTGTTTGCTGCTTTTGCCGATACTACTTGAACTCAGGTGCCAATGTCCAACATGGATATGTATAATTTTATTTTTCGAGATTTCCTTATATATGGAAGGTCCATGGACGATGATGACTTCATTCCTATGTTTAGATACATATCGAGAGCACAGGTGTTGGGCACGGATATTGATAATTAAAAAAACTAAAAATTCGGAGCAAGATAAGCTTTTGCTACTTAATTTTTACTCGTGAAAGCAAAACTTAAAAGAATATCTTGACTAATAAAAGAACATACAAGCAAATAATCAAAATTTTAACTTTATGAACAACAATATGTATGAATTTCCATTTATATAGATGACGTTCTGCTTGAATATCAGTTTTACATTACAACCAATTCCTCAAATGTAATTTGGTTCTTTTATTAATTACTTTTCTATTTCAATAACAAAGAAAAAGCAAAAAAACTAAGTGGCAGAATATTCACTCAAAACACTTTCATTTGAAATTAAATTGAACAAAAATCTGATTTCTTTAGGGGGAAAAAGAAAAGAAAGGAAAAGTGGCAAACCTCAGAAGTGGCGAAATGGGTTCTTGAAAGTGGAGGAGTGCGAGAGACGGAGCGTCCACGTCTACCTGTATCCACCACCGACAAGCTCCGAGACAACTCCTTGCTATTCCTAGAGGAACCCAACACGCGCTTTCCGTCAGGTCCATTTCTCGAAACAGATCTGCCTCTCCTGTTACTATAATCGTCAGCAGCAACTGCTTTGGGGTTCGTTTTCGAGTGATTTGGTCGGATTTAAGCATGCAACTTGGGAACACAGCTCCGCCGTCATCGTCACCTTCGTCGTCGTTGCTGTTGCTGTTGCTGTTGTTGTCAAAGAGAGGATTATCTCTTTTAATGGAGAATTCGGAGAAGTCGGAATGAGATGTTCTTGAAAAGGCACTTACGCTTCTCGATCTCCGAGGAGGAGCCGTCGACGATGTCGAAGTCGACGTCGATGACGATGACGCTCTTGTCTTTCTAGAGGTCATCGTCGTCGTTGCGTTCCCTCTTCTTAAAGAAGATTCAAACGCTGACGACGCCGCCATTAATCTTTCTCCTTGAAGAAACAAAACATAAGAATTGGAAGAGCCGAATCGATACTTTACAGCAGACCCGAGGCCAGATATGAAGGAAAAAAACGATTTTAACATAGAGACAAATATATATATATATATACATTTTATTTTATTTTATTTTTATTTTTATTTTTATTTTTAATAGATTGTATCGTTGATTTTACCATCAGCTACATTCTGCATTTCTATAAGTTAGCTGGCGCTGTTTTAATTTAAGTTTAAGTTTCTCAGTTGACATAATTTTTTAGGTTAAATAATTTTCTCATTAAACGAATAATTTTTAAATTAATTTTTTACATTTAAAATTATAATTTAATAATTTGAATTAAAAAATTTTATAATTTAAAATTTAATTTTTTTAATAAAATAAATTTTATTTATTTTAATTTTAAAACATTTCGATTTGTGAATTATAGAAGGATGCTTTACGTAAATAAATTTGCCTCTTTAGTTTGTTTTGAAATTTAAACCGATGGATTGGACACCACCAACTACCTTTGAAACTGACGCTTGCCGTGAGCAAGGGAGTTTCATTGCACCACTTGGGGGAAAAAAAAAAATAGACCTTAATCTTGCAAATAAAAGCATTCATCTATCGTCAAATCGAATTTAAATCATATTATATTTAAATATAATATTAATATTATTTATATTAATATTTAATTAATTTAAAATTTAAATTTAAATTTTACTTAAAAGTTATTTATATTAATAAACTAAGTAGTTTAAGTTTATTTAGGTCTGCACAAATTTTTTTAGTTTATATTTTGAAAATGTATTTTTTAAATTTAATTTTTAATAATTTAATTTTTTATTAAATTTTAAAAAATAAATAATTTAATATATTTTTTAATATTTATACTACAATATTACGTATATATATTTTTATGATAAAAATTACTTAATACATAAAAATATAAAATTAATATATTATATAATTGAAAAATGAATCAGATAGAGCTCAACCTTTGGAAGTGAGAGTCAAGATCAAACTTATTTTTCAAACAAGCTAAATTTTTAACATTTTTATTCATATCTTACCAAATATTAGGCAAGTCATTGAGCTTAGCCAAGTAACATAACTCATTTAACACCTCTACTTGCAAAGTCATTTGAGAAAATTATATTAACAGATTTTACTTCTAAAGTTACTAGGGTGATAAATATTCTTAAATACATTAATTAAAAAAATTAAAAATAGATATGTGAAAATTTCTTGTTTATAGATTAAAAAATTCACTATATATCAGAAATAAACTCAAATACTTTGGCTAAATTGTTTACGTAACTCAACAAGCGAATATGTTGGCCTATTGGAAGTACACTTGTCCATGGTTTCGCGTTGGTCGGGCTAATTCAAACACAAGTTGGATTAGACTTAGATTTACTAAGAGTTAATGGCATTGCTTAAAAATTATTTTTATATTAATATTTTTATATTTTTATAATTAAATTTATTAATTTAGTTAAATTGTGTTAGCTGGGCAAATAGGTTGACCTTTGGATAGGTCGAGCTTGAAGCTGAGACACTCATCGATCAAGTTGCAGCTCAAAATACTTTTAGATTTCTTATTTAAGCTTAAATTAGGCCCAACCTAGAACCTTAAATTACTAATTATAAATTAATAAAAAATAAAAAAATATTTTATATCAATATTT
>JBBYHO010000015.1:25132546-25149915 GCA_038382025.1 Adansonia gregorii | reverse complement strand
TTATTATTATTATTATTATTATTATTATTATTATTATATCATTAATTTTTGTCTTCTAAAATTATTAGTCGTTCAATGATTTTGACAGAGTTTAAAACAAAAACTCTTTAGTTAGATGTATTTAATATTAATCTTTTTTTTTTTTGATAAGTTTAATGTTTTACAATTTTTAATACCAAAAAGAAATTTAAGTGCTTAAAAAAGTGGAATAATTTTGGATATTCAAAAACAAGGAAAATTGGACAGTGAAAATGGGACAGAGGGTTTATTCATATATATATATACATACATATCAATACATAAATTGTTATAATATATAAATACGTAGTATAATTGATATTCGTAGTGAATAAAAAATTATTCTCCTAATGCTCACTTCAAAAGAAAAATATTGATTATTATGTTGAGTGGTGAGCAATCCTACGTTAAGAACTTATGACTTATTTATGTGGTATATATTAACTAAGTTCCAATGTAAGATTGGACCCTAAGAGATACCCAAGTTTTTGGCTTGAGAGTTGAGGTCTATGAGGTTAAATCATGCACGGACGTCGTCGAGCTAGATCTGGGTGAGCTTAGACTTGGACTTGGGCATAAAGGTCAATTAGATTGGGCTTTATTTATTTATTTTGCTACCTAGCCCGTCAATAATTAAATCCGATCTAACCAAAATTATTGTCTAGATAAAATATTTCGATTTAATTTCAAAATCCTTATCTAGATTTCTAGAATTTTATATTTAAATTTGAAACCGAATTTTAAAATTTCTATCCAATTGTTTAGATTTTAAATTTAAAATTAGATTTGATTTTGATCCTTTTAATCAATCCAATTTGGTTTTAACCCATATAAATAGGTCAAAACTAGAGAAGGAAAAATCATCCTAAGCATATTGCTTTCCTATACTCCTCTTGTTCGCTTGTTCTTCGAGAGAGACAAAATTTTTCCCCACCCTTTGGTTTGTAGTGTTATTGTCGATGAGTGCTTTTGACTGATAGTGTGATTAAGGAGACTTGAGAGACAAACTACGAATATTGTTAAACATCTGAAAAGTAGGCAAAAATTAGCTTAAAATAAAAAATTTTAAATCTTGACTGAATCTATATAATTTCAATTCATTAAACTTGGTAAAATAATTTACTCGTATTTTTTCTTTTCATTTTATACTTTAAATTATCTATTATAGTTTAACAGTTTGTTCATCTACACATCATCCACTGACAACAATCTTAAAACGCTTTTTAGTATATTTTTAGCATACCATTACCATATTGGTTGCATGATTCGCCGTTCGATACGGTTTTTATTCTTGTTCTGTTTCATTTGGATTATTAAAAAAAAAAAAGAAATTGCACGTGATTACTAGTTTCATACCTTACATAGAATTGTTTGGCTAAAATCATATCTATATTGTTTTGATTTGATATTAATATTTGTTTAATGTTGATTTGATAACTTGGTGCTTTGTTATTAATTTATATATAATGTTTATATATACTGTGTATTCACATGTATTGATTTCATGAATTGTTACTGACATTTATATATATATATATTCATGTTTTGGAAATAGTTTATTTATGTGGTCTTATTATTGCTTTTCTGATGCATGTTCTGTAGAATTTGGTTGTTTAATATATACATACCATGCTGTATATTTTATATTTGTTCATATTAAGTATTAAACTTGTTTTTCACAAGTGAATACAAGATTGAAAGTTGAGACTACGTTGATGTTGATATTTTATAACAGATGGTTGAATCGAGAACCAATAATACAAGTGCACTTGTTGCACAACTACATCCACAAGTGACATATGAAGAAAAAACTGGAAAGTTCAATGGGGTGGAATTTAAGAGGTGATAGTAAAAGATGTTGTTCTACTTGACAAACCCATATAATGCTAAGTTATTGACGAAAGAGGCCTCGGTATTTTAGGAAAGGTGAAATAGATGCTATATCTGTAGCTTCGGCTGAGGCATAGAAGTACTCATAAACTTTTTTTTTTTTGTTGCAAAAATTACATCTCCAATGGTTTGAACAACTTGTTGCATAACGTATATAATATGATGAGGACAACGACAGAGCTATGGGAGTCCTTGGACCAAAAATGCAAAACCGATATTATCGACACAAAAAACTTTGTGGTCAGCAAATTTTTGGATTTTAACATGATGGACTTCAACATCGTAATTAGTCAAGTCCAAGAGTTTCAATTCATTCTCCATAAAATCTGTGCCAAAGGGGTTGCCGAAGGGTTGGTGCTTAGCGAGTTATTCTACCTCTTTGGTGGAAAGATTCAAGAACTACCTCAAACATAAGAGGAAGGAAATAAAGCTAGAAGACCTGATTATCCTCAATCGGATAGAGGAAGACAACTGAGGTTTTAAAGAATTGAGTTATGGTTCGGTCTTTTGAAGCCAAGGCAAATATAATGGAAGTTTGCCGAAAGACTAACAAAAAGAAGAATATTGGTTCAAGTTCCTCCCTAGGCAACAAAAGAGCGGGTGTCAAGAAGTTCACAAAACTTGTTTTATCTACAACAAACTTGGACATAGGCAAAAGATTGTCATTAGAATTAAAACAAGAATAAGAAAATAAAAGCTCAACCCAACATGGTTGATAAAAATAAGATTGAGCGGGCCGCTATAGTGTCAGAGGTGTACATGGTAGAAAACCTAAAGACTTGTTAGGTTGATACTAATGCTACTTGTCATGTCTGTTTTGATTAAAAAAGTTTTTTCGAGTACAAGGAAGTTGCTCCTAAGGAGCAATTGTTTATGGGAAACTCGTTGGCTTGCAAGGTTTTGGGCCTTGGGAAAGTGGTTCCCGATATGACCTCCGAGAAAGAGCTGACTTTGAACAATTTTGTTCATGCCCTTGAAATCTTCAAGAATTTAGTATCTAGATCACTATTGAGCAAAAATGGATTTAAGTTGGTTTTTGTGTCTAACAAATTTGTACTCTCTAAATGCAAAACGTTTGTAAGGAGTTTATTTCTATAATGGGCTTTTTAAGTTCAACACAATGACTATTATATCTAATAATAAAAACATGAATAAAATGAGTTCTTCTACTATTTATTTACTTGAATCCTCTGATCTATGGCATCATAGATTAGATCATGTAAACTTTAAGACGTTGAAAATGATTAGCAATTTGAATTTGCTTTCAAAAATTCTGATTGATAAAAATTACAATGTGAAACTTGTGTGGAATCCAAATTTGCTAAGGCTCTTTCCAATTTGGTAGAAAGACGAAGCAAACCTTTAGATTTAATTCACATTGATATTTTTTATTTAATTTTTGGCAAACTAGAGGTCGTAAAAAGTATTTTATTACTTTTAGATTGGATGGGATACTATTATATCTATTTGCAAAAAAGCAAAAGCAAGGCTTTATAAGCCTTCAAACTATTTAAAACCGAGGTTGGTAATCAACTAAGTAAGAAGATTAAGGAAATAAAGAGTGATAGAGGTGGTGAATATGATTCATTATTTTAATGAATTTTGAGCAAAAAATGGAATGATCCATCGAACCGTTGCTCCTTACTTGAATCAACAAAATGGTATTGCAAAGTTAAGAACCATACATTTAAAGTCATGATGAATGCTTTGTTGATAAGCGTGAGATTACCTCAAAACTTGTGAAGAAAAGCTATTTTAATGACCAACTGTATTTTAAATAAAATGTCCTATAAGAAATCGGACAAAACACTATATTAGTAATCGAAAAGTCCAAAAACCTTCTTACAAACACATAAAAGTATGGAAGTGTCTTGGTAAGGGAGTGGCTCATCCCTTTAAAAATGTCAAGATCAAATTAAAGACTATAGATTACGTATTCATTTGATATGCAAATAACATGCCATTTACCGATTCCTTGTGTATAAGTGGGACAACCTTGACATTCATGTTAATATGATTATTAAATCAAGGAACACTTCATTTTTTAAAAATGTATTTCCACACAAGGAAACACTAGAAAAATAAGACTATGAAGAGAGTTTAAAATGACCTGAGTAGTGATCCATAAGTGAATAATGAAGAACAAATATAACATCTGAGGAATAAACAAATTAAAGTTTTAACTAATTATAGTCCAAATTTTCTAACGTATTTATTAAAAAATAAACATCAAACATTTAAAGAGACATTGTCATCGCCAAAAGCAACATTCTAGAAAAAGGTTGTTAACAACGAAATACAATCTATCATGTAAAATTATACATGGAAACTGGTGAATCTTCATTGTTGGCGTAAGTCATTTGGATCCAAATGGATATTTAAGAGGAAAATAAAGGCAAAAAATCTATAAATAAGAATAAAGCATGATTTTTAATAAAAGATTACAAGTAAAAGGAAGCGCTCAATTATTTTGATACATAATCACTAGTTAGAGAATAACATCTATTCGAATGTTAATAGCTATAATGGCTTTTAATGATCTCAAGATACACCAATGGATGTTAAGACTTTTTACCTAAATGGAGAATTAGATGAAAAAAATTTATATGGAACAACCTAAAAGGTTTATAGTTCGAGATCAGGAAAAAAATGTGTAAGCTTGTTAAATTATTGTATGGTTTAAAGCAAGTACTGAAACGATGGCATCAAAAATTTGTCAAAATAATGTTGTCACATGGGTTTTGCGTTTATGAATACGACAAATGTGTATACATAAAGTATACGAATATGTGGTATGTCATTGCTTGTCTAGACACAGATGATATCTTGATCTTAGGTAGTAATGATGAGATTATTATAGCTACCAAATCATGATTGATTGGTAAGTTTGATATGAAAGATATGGGTGTAGCGGATGTGATTTTAGGAATTAAAATTTTTAAATCACAAGATGGCTTGGTATCAACTCAAGATCATTATGCAAATAAGATCCTTGAGAGTTTTAATAAGAATGATAACAATATAGCCAAAACACCTATAGATGTATATTTAAATTTAAGGAATAATATAGGTTATGTAATATCTTTAGTTGACTATCTACATATAATTGATAGGTTAATATACTTGATGAACTGTATAAGACCAAACATAGCATACACAGTAAGTTGAGTAGATTTACAAGTAAGCGTAGAGAGGATCATTAGAAGGCTATTGTAAGGGTATTCAGATTTTGAGATACATCTCGAATTATGGACTGCACTATATGAGATATCTAGCTGCACTTGAAAGATACAACGATGTAAATTGGATATCTGATACTAATGACTCAAAATCCACAAGTAGATTTGTCTTTACTATCAGAGGAGCTACAGTGTCTTGGAAATCTTCTAGACAAATATTTATAGCCAGATCTATGATGGAATATGAGTTTATAGCTTTAGATAAACCTAAAGAATAAGCAAAATAGCTTTGCAACTTTTTAAAAGATATTCCATGATGGTAGAAACCTGTGCTAAAATATTTTTAAATTGTGATAACCAATCTACAATAAGTAAGGCAGAAAGTTATTTGTATAATTGTAAGTCTTAACATATTTGTCAAAGATGCAATGCCATGGAAAATTACCCTTAAATCGGATTATCTCTATTGATTATGTGAGATCAAAGGATAATATCGTGGATCTATTTATAACAGGCTTAACAAGAGAGAAATTCTATAAATCATCGAAGGGAATAGAACTCAAGCCTATAAATTAAAAAGTTATATAATGGCAACTTAACCTAGTTAACGGAGATCCCAAGATTTAGTTTCAAAAGGACAACCGGATTATATGTTAACTTAGAGTGACCTATTCCTATGGCGAATCAATGTTGCCTGCAAAGGTGTTAGGTCAAGCTATGCTTGTAATGATTCCTATAGCTTGATGAAATCAAATACGATATTGCAAGATACTTTTAAAAAGATAACACCTATATGAGTGTGAAATGTGGCCATTTCTATAAGAATTGATATAGCCAAATTCTGTAAAAGACTCTCTAAAACCAGACGTGTTCGTGGCCAAAATGAATATAACTATAAGAACCAATGGTGTTTGAAGAGGGATTGTGTAACACTTATTGTCTTAGTTTCCAAGAAAGGTTAAATAGTTCAAAACATCAAGTTTATTAGTTAGCCAAGTAAATCTGACAGTTGTTGCTCTAGAAGGTTCAAGGTCAAAAGCTATCTATCTTGATATAGTAACTCGTCAAGTTATTCTTTTTCTATTTTGAGTCAGTTTATTATCTTACTTAGATAATTTTCATTCATGTAGTGGATTGTTAGACATTAACGAGCCAATTTATGTGTATAAATATGAAATACATTTACCAATACATAGGTTGTCATACATAGATTCATGTTGCATAAATACATTGCATGATTAACATCCGTGGTGAATGAGAAATTGTTCTTATAATGCCAACTTAAGAAGAAAGAAAATTTGGCTATTGGTATTTGGTAATGAATAATTCCATATAGATAACTTATGGCTTATTTATATGATATATATTAGGCAAGTTCCAATAAAAGGTTAGGCCCTAAGGGGCATCTAAGCTTTTGGCTTAAAGGTTAAAGTTTACATGAGGTTAAACTGCACACATGCGCATGCGTTGTCGGGTCGAGTCAAGCTTAGGGTTGGGCTTAAAGGTTAACTGGACTAGGTCTTATCTTTTTGTTGCCCAACCTATCAGTAATTAAGCCTGATCCAACCAAAATTATTGTCTAGATAAAATATTTCAATTGGATTTTCAAAATCCATATCCAAATTTCTAGAGTCTTAAATTTAAATCCAAAATCAAATTATAAAATTTCTATCCAGTCGTTCAGATTTTAAATTTAAAAATTGATTCTGATCTTTTTAACTTATTAGAATTGGTTTTAACCCTCTTATAAATAGGTCAAAACCAAAGAAAGAAAAGTCAATCCAAGCACATTGTTTTCCTCTACTCCTTTGTGTTCATCTATTTTTTAAGAGAGAAAAATTTTCCCCACTCCTTGGTTCGTGGTGTTCCTATCGGTGAATGTTTTCGACTAGTTATTATTATAACTATCCTCCAATGACAAGAGATGTGCCTAACTAGAATTTTATCTTCGATTAGGATTTTTGATGTGATGGAGTGAAAAAAAAGTGTTTCTCATTGTTTGTATCAAAGAAGGTCATAGAATGAATCACCTATCTAACTAACCATAATGGCCACCACGAAGTAGCCAAAGGTTTAAAGTTGCCACTGATTATTTGGGCTAGATATGATAGGATACCTATTAAAATCGTATCTGGAGTTACAAAAGTCACAGATCTAATTTAAGGTCTACGTGTTTTTAAAGTTCATTAAGAGGGTCTGAGAGTCGATTACACATAGGGAAGGATTAACACCTTAAAACGCCCTAAATTGGTACTATGTAGCCATAGATTATCTCAATCTTCAATTCTCTTGGTTTTAAATAGTCATTATTAATGTATGATCCCTTTTATGATGCATTTTTTTAGAAATAGAAGATCCATGTTTTTAATGTAAATTCAAGCTCGTATATCTAACCTGGAAATAAAAGAGAAACATAATGGTTTTAAGAAAATAATTTTTGGATTTGTAAGTTGAAGAGGATATTCCATTTCGAGTACTAGAGAGGTATCGACATAGAACATTTCCTCGAGTTTTTAGAAAATTTAATTTTGTCAAAACATGGATACAAACTTGTCACCAAAAAAAAAAACATGTTAGCAAGGCATAGATTATTTGGATTCGTTGGTCACTTAAGGCATGAAAACCGAGGTTTTGTTTGAAAAACCCAGGGTGACCTGAGATAGAGAAAATTTGAATTTTAAATAAAATTTTGAAAAATGGGGCTAAAGGACATGGATGAGAAATTTGGTAACTTGTAAAATAACTGAATATTTTTGGGTTTTTTTTTATAACAATGTGCATTTTAAGATAAAACTAATAATTTAAATAAAAGGTCTAAACTAATTTTTTTAGAGTGCTTATGCCTGGATCGAAGCCTAGTAGAACCCGTACATGACTCAAAAATTCATTGGAGTCAGAGCTGGACTCATCTCGAGGTATCCCAATAACTTAAAAAGATCATTCGATAGAATTGCTAGATTTTATCTAATGCTAAAAATAGAAGATAACTTTGTATTTTTTGCCTTCCCGAATTTGTTTTGGGCTCATTCGAAGGTTTAGTGACAAATAAGATACTTTTACAAAGATAACTCAATAGGGATTAATATAAAAAAATCAAAACAATCCTAAAAATGGCTTTTAGGGGAAATAATTTTTGAAATCAAACTCGGTTGAGCGCTGACAACATTTGCAAGGGAAAAGGTACAACAAACTTGGAAAAATCATCTCAGACTCGTTTGGAATTTTTAAATCACAAATGATACCATTTTGGAAAGGAAACTTCATGTGGTTTTTAGGAAAAATATTTAGAAAAAATAAAAAAAATCAATAAAATGTTTATTGTTGATTCCATAGGTTTCAAATAGCAGATATTTAAAAAATCATAACTCCTCCATCTGGGTATATCCGAGGGCAAACAAGATATTATCATAAATATAATTCGATACTATTTAAGAAAAAATTATTAAAAATTTTCAAAATAATTGTTGAGGGTTTGAAAATAATTTTTGAAGTTAAGGTCACAATGTCACTAGTGTTGAAAACAAAGCCATCAAACATACTTCGTTATCCTAACCATGAATTAGGGTCTCAAACATGAGAATGTCCATCATTTTAGGGTCCATGGAAATGGAATCACGGATCTATTCAAAAATCCTAATGAGTTGGGCTGGTGAATGATCTATTATCCATGCCATTTGGTTTAAGTTCAAATCAAGGCTTCATACATTTGTAGATAGAAAATTGTTTTGGGACTCAAAAAATTTTTATCTTGCCTAGGTAAGCCTTAAATCCAAACACGAATCTCGTAATATGCCCTTACCCAACCCTTTGGATGATGCAAGTGACTAATAGTGTGCCTTTAGGATATCCCTTAGTTAAGATTTGGATTAGACACAACGAGATAAAAGTAAAGGGAGGACCATCAAACAAATTGATTGTCCAACTAACATTGGATGCCCACCACAAAATACTAGAGACTTAGGGTCGCCAACAATTGTTTAGGCTAGGTATGATCAGACGCCTATTGAAATTGACATTCCGACTCATGAAACTTAAAAAATAGATTCTAAGGTCTACAAGATCCAAAGGTTTGTCGATTAGGTTTGGGAGTTAGTTACACACAAAAAAGTATAAACATTTGCATGATGCTCGAAATATGTACCTTTTAGCTATGTCTTGCATTGGTTATAGTTTCCTTGATTTTGACTTGTTATTATTTTAATATAATCCCTTTTTATGCATGAATTTTATATAAAATAGTAAACCTAGGTTTTAATAAAAATTTGAACCTCGTATGCATCCTAAAGAGATGGGGAACATAGAGATGTTTAACTAAAAATGGTCTTTGGATTTAATTTTTAAAAATCAAATATTCTTTGTCAAGTATTAGAAAGATACCAATATAAAACATTGCCTTGTAACTTTCAAAAATAATGTGAAAATATGAATTCAAAATGGACACTGCAAAGGGAAACATTTTAGTAAGACAAAAAGGAATATACTAAATATTGCATAAGAGTAAACACACAAAAGCATAGAAAATTAAAGATGGTCTCGTAATTATATTCTATTTTTGTGGAATAATTGAAATGACAATTTTAAGATGCATTTAGACTTTGTGGTCATTTGAGGTGTGAAAAAAAGGTTTTGATTAAAAAGGACTAGGGTGTCTAGGAAAAAGAAAATTCAAATTTTAAGTAAAGTTTGAAAAATGGGGTTGAAATGTTTCCTTAGAAAATACGATTAGAGTATCCCCAAAGATGAAAACTTTAATGATTTTTGGAAAATAAAGCGTTTTTTGTGAAAATATAGATTTTTACTTAAAGTTGGTAATTTGAAATAAATGAAAAAATTTTAAAAAAATTAAGCCTTGATCTGAGCCTAATGGGACTAATTTTGGAATCCATGCGAAAAGTTGCTTAGATTCGCTTCTAGGCATTCAAATGCCTAACAAAGGTGGTTAAAGCAAATTCAATTAATTTTTTAAGGCCAAAAAACAAGAGACAACATCAAACTATCTACCTTCCTGAATTTATTCTGGGTTTATCCAAAGGCTTCAAGCGACAAATAAGGTACCATTAGAAAGGTGACTCGATAAGGATTAAAATAAAAATATCCCATAAATTCATGAAAATCACTTTCTAGATGGAGTTGATTTTTGAGTTTGAGTTTGATTTAGCACCGGTAGCACTCTAAGGGAAGGGGCATAGACTCATTTACAATCGTTAAATCACAAACGATACCATTCTTGAAAGGAAATTTCACAAAATTTTAAGGAGAAATATTTGAAAATTCTAGAAAAATCATATGGTGAGCCGAAATGGCCCAAATAAAATGTAAATCACTAATTCCAAGGTTTCTAGACAAAGGTTCTAAAAAAATTATAATTTCCTCAACCAGAATAATCCGAGGGCAAACAAGATACCGTTGGATAGGTAATTCAATGCCCTTTAAGAGAAAAATATCGAGAAATTATTGAAAAATGTTAGGGCTTGAAAATAATTTTTCAAGTTGGGACATAATGCAGCCAGAGCAAAATAGAGGATTTTTTCTTTTTTTTTTTAGGTTTTCTAGAACTAGGCTCAAGTTACGAACATCTAGATGTACGTGAGTAAGAAGGTCAGTGACAGTGGCTTCACAAGCTTATTCACAAAATCCCGTAGTAGTTTAAGACGATGGAATAGCCCATGAATCAAGTCATTAGTAAAAGGGTGTTAAACCTCAAAATCAAGGCACGAAAACTTTTGGACAAGTAAAAAAGGATATTTTATTTTGAAAATCAGGACATTTAGCCTTATTTAGCCATGAGTCCAAGCATGGAAGGCTAGGTTTTTTCCCAAGATTAGAGGACCAATGGATTAGAAACCTTAATCCATAGTAGTCATCATTGATTGAAGTTGGCATGGACTTAACTTGGGGGTTTTTGAAAATAGATTTTTTGCAAGCATCATAGAGACATTTTAGCCAAAACATGATAAACTAAAGAAAGTAGAAACACCAAACATGAATGAACATTCAAAACAGCACTATAAATCAATACTTAATTAATCCAAACATGCTAGAAATGCAACCAAATGCCTGGTCATGTGCAAAACATGCTAGGATGAACATTCAAAAATAAAATGATCATGTGAAAAGGAATGAAACATGGCAAAAGATGCATGAGCAAAGCTATTGTAATGTTAAAATGAAATATGACATTTATGGTCATCCAAACAACATCAAGCCATAAAGAAAATCACCAAAATCCTAAAACTACCACAACTAAGGCCACAATAATACATGAGAGTCCTAAGAAGGTATGGTAACATGGATGGCTTACTAAATGATGGAGATAATGAAAAATAGAAAATAAAATAAGGAAGAGATGGGAGTTATACTAAAGAGCTTTAACTCTTAGCTTTTTTTGTTGAACTACAAAACAAGTAATTTTGAGCTCGCTTTTTTTCCTTTCTTTACTGTGGATTTGCAAGAAATGAATGAAAAGAAAGAGCTTTTTGGTTATAGTATCAATGGAAAAAAATTTTAAAGGCAGAAATGAAAGAAATGAGAAGTTTTGGAAGGGTTTTAAGATAGGTGAAAGGGAAGTTCCAAGAATAGCGTTTTGGCTAGTGAGAGAATGTTTTTAGAGGCTGAGGTAATATGTGTTGTATATCCTTTGGCTAAATCTAAAAATCAAATTATATAGGATCACATTTCAACTATTGAAATGACCTAGCAATGAGGGCATTTCAAAAATTTTTGGAGTATAACATGGTGAGTCATTGTACGAAAGTGCAAGCTTTCAACATTTAATTAATTAATCTTCATTCTTGCTAATAAAGAAAACCATGCATAAGTTGATCAAATGACTAATCTTACCTTACCTTTCACTAAATCAGATTTTCTTATGGAATGCTATTATGCCACCCTTAATGGACTTTTCAAAAATACGTCAATCCAATGCTTAAAGCCCAAAAATGAAACTTACATGATTTATACGAAATTACGTCTGATAATTGATGATTTTTAGGCCAAAATCGTGACCAAATTCGAGTTTAATGTCACGATACAAAGGGTGAAAATGTCTCAAATCAAGCCAAAACAACCTTGTGCATTGATGCAATGTGTTTTGTATCGATAATCTAGGCAAGAAACCTCAAATATATCAATACAAAGTAGTTGTATCGATACCATCACTCTTGTATTGATACTTATTAGCCAAAAATCATGATTTTAGCGAAGAAATAAACCTCTATCGAACCATGGCTTATGTATAAACATCATTTAAGTATTGATACCCCACCTTTTTGTATCAATATAAATAGCAAATTCTGATGACGTGGGGGTTTCTTATCGACATTTAAGTACTGTTAATCGATACAACTTATGCAAAAATACAGATTTTCATACCTTTGACTCTCTAAACACCTCACCTTAGCCAAGAATTATTAGAAATTGATCTGCTCCTCCGAATGCCTCCAATGGTGTCTCGAATGATGACCTACAATGCCTTGAATATTGATCTAGAAAAAATAGAGTGTCTACAACCATGCTTGATTTTCCCTAAGATTATGAGTTAGTTTGTAGAAAAGTATTAGGCGAACATTAATCTTATTTATTGATATCAATGTTAGCTAACTTAGGGAGACTTTTACAAAGCAGATTTTAACATAAAACAACAACACAAAAGAGGAATTTTATAAACATATAGTAAGATAAAATCATAGCAAGGGCATCAAACATGGATAAAGCATAAAAACATCATTAAGATAGCTTTTATCAAAGGAAACATTCTAAAATGCAAATCTTGGCATAAATAATGCATGGACATGTTAAGAGAACTTATGGCATCATGAAACATGGTATGAACACGGAAGAAAAATTTTTTGGACATGAAACACATGCTAAAAAATTATTACAACAACAAGATGTGATTTTTGCCATCAAAACATCACAAAAAAGCATCATCTTAGCAATGTCAGCTCAAACACCATCAAGAAAATGCATAAGACTTAGTGTTTAGGTCATTGAAACATAAAAAAGGTCATTAAGATGACATTGGAATGCAATGAAACAAAAAAAAAATTAAAAGAGAACTTAAGGGAATATAACAAAGGAACTTTAAAACCTTGCTTCTTAACCTTCTAAACCCAAGCTTTCATAAGTTTTCTTTTTTTTTTCTCAGTTTTTGTTTTCAGCTCATTTTTTTTCCTGTGCTTGTTATGGATTAACAACAAAGAAGAATAAAGATGAGCTTCAATGTTATGAATGAGATGGAGGAGAGTTATGAGAGAAAAATGAGTGAAAAATAAAGGTTTTAGGGGTAGCTATGGGGAGCTATGAAAATAGTTTTTTTTCTAGTTTCAGAGTGTGTGTTATAGGCTGTGTGTGCTAAGCGAAAGTTAGCTCTTTTATATACAAGTGAGCAACCATATTTTAGGGCGTAAAATGTGCGCATTTTAAAGCTTTCCACATGTACCGAACAACAAAACAAGGTACCATGCTTAGCATTCTTCATTCTCATTAGTTGTAATAGCTAAGGTGGCGAAGCAAACTGCTTGATGCAATTTGTAGATGAAGAAAAACCAATTCCAACCTTGAACAAACCAGTTTTTTTATAAAAATGTCATATTTCCTAGCTATAGGGACCTAAAAAATCAGTTAAACCCAATCTTAAACCCAAGGGTAAGGCCTAGGATGAATTTGAGTGATTTATGAAGCCAAAAGCATGGCTAAACTTGCATTTTGAACCAATATTACATATAGAGAAATTTGCCATTATCCAGGCAAAAATAGCCCAATATATTGATACATTAGGCAAATGTATCGATGCATTATGTATCGATACATTGGGCATTTTTGCCTCATTGTATCAATACATTTAGGCAGTATATTGATATATTTTGCATTGTATTGATACATTTGGTCCAAAATCATAAGTTAGCTACTGCCAAGCCCTTTATAGATATATTGGGAAATGTATTGATACATCATGTGATATGTATCAATAAATCACTTTTTTGTACCGATAAAACCCAAGGTTTCTCAAATTTGACGATGTCGTAGACATGTATTAATACATTAAAGTGATGTATCAATATAATCAGTTAAAAGTTAGGATTTCATGTACCTTTGGCTTCTCAAACACTTTACCTCGATTCAGAGTGAGGAGATATAGATCTGCGTCCGCATAGTTCAATGATGCCTCTGTGATGCTTGTATTTAGGCCCGGACAAAATTAAATATCTGAAATGACATGATTGAATAGGCCTGGAGACTAATTGCAGATACTTTTAAGTACCCGAAAGATAAGCAAAAATCATCATAAGATCATAGGTTTCAAACGTTGACTCAATTTGTGTAATTTTAGTTTTTCAAACTAAAAAAAGTAATTTACTCGTGTTTTTCTCTATTCATTTTATACTTCCAATAATCAGTTATAGCTCAACGGTTTGTTTGTGTACGCAATTCTAGCGACAACTATATTAATTACCAAAAATTGCTTGTGTTTGACGAAATAGTTATCCCAAGTAAAAAGGTTAAAAAGGTTTATATTTGATGCAATTGTTGTATTTATGTATTTCATTGTGTCATAATTGTGTCTAAAGTATTTTACATTTATATAATTTTGATTCATTAATAATTTGGATTATATAGATTTTGAGATATTCATATATTTATGTTATATTCATTTATTTTTATATCTTATTTTGTGTTGTATTTTAGTTATTTTTTCATGTTATATAATAGTGACGTGCCTAATATTATCATATGTACCAAAAATCCCTATAATTAAAAAAAATTAAACAATTTATCAATTCTAAGTTGGCTTAAAAGTTATGCTCAGGTAGAGTTATTCTATAGATTGAATTTAAAAATATCCTTCAACAAGGAGATTACAATATAAATTAGTGTCCAATAGACTATTCATTTGTAGGTTGAGCTGCGATTCGAAAATTTTTAAATTTTTTTATTCAGATTCAGTCTTGGCTTGTAAGTCTTTTTTTGTTATTTAAAATATTGTTTCATACTAATATTAATATTTTTTACAATTAAATGTAAATAAAAATTTTATTTTGTTAGATAAATATAGATTTAAGTTAGACAAAAACAACATAAATTATAAAAACTTATACTAAAACCTAACCTTATTTGACCCATGCTTATTGCATCAAATGAGTTGTCTGCCTCAGAAGCTAGATCCATTCAAAGTTATATAAATATATATATATATATAGATATATAGATATGCATGTAATGACATTTTAAATTTATTTCCATGCTGATGTGATAAAACAAAAATTTCATGCATAATGGTACCAACAAATCTTCACCAGCCATAACGTAAAATTTAAGCATTACATGAAATCTTAATTTTAATTGCCTACGGGTCCAGCTAAAAGAGAAAAGAAAAGGCAAGTCTTTAAATATATTAAATATTAAAATAATAATATTTTATATTAATATATTTTTATAATTAAATTTAAATAAAATAATATTTTACTATCTAAATAATAATTCAGGTCAGGTTGAGAAATATTTCGTCTCAGCTTACTAAGCCCAATTCAGCAATGCTATCAAAAACAAGTGGGTTGAAAGAAAAAATACGTCATAAAAGTACAGTTTTGAGAAAAATTAATAATTTTAAATGTTTATCATTATAAAATATATATACATAAAATAATAAATATTTAGAGATGAGTAGATATTATAAAATTATTTTATTTTGAAATGTACTGTTAAACAAAGAAGACACAAATTCTAATTTATCGATTTCGTATTAACAAAAAAAATTTATTTGTTACAGTTTAATATTATTGTTTTGATGAAACACAAATTTTAACTTCAACTAATCATGGCCTGAGTGAAAAAAATTGATTAAGATGATACACAAGAAAAAAATTATAATTAATGCACTATTTTTTTAAAATTCAATAAAAGTTAATATGTGAAATAAAAAAACTTTCTTCAATAATAAATAAATAATCTTTAATCGATACATATAAGCATCAAGTAAACGGATCCATTAGTTAAAAAGTTTTGTTTGTTGTTTTAATCGATTATATATAACTTGTTCTATAGATTCACACTCAACGTTAACTTATGATATATTTTTACAGATTATAATTATATTTGATATATTATATATTTCTATAAAATTTAATAAGTTAATAATACGTGCTCTTTTAATTTTAACAGACTTGTGTTAGTTTTTTATATAATATCATAACTTTTTATAATTATTTTATATTATATTCATCTCTGTTTAAAGTTATCTAGTTCAATTAATTTGTTGGTAAATTGAGCTATCAGAGCTTTAATAAGTAATTTTTTTTTAGAATTAGTTTAGTATTGCTGTGAAAGAAAAAAACTTTCGGGTTTAAAAAAGTTTGTAGTAAGAAAAATGTTTTAAAATGTAATGTGAAAAAAAATATGGTTTAAGAATTTTTTTTAAGTATTTAATATTATTATGATATTTAAATGTTAAAAGAATATATATGTTTAAACTAATAAATGTTCACAGATATAAAAATAATAAATTCATTTTACCCAAAAGTCAACTTTCAAATCATATAAAATTTATAAATAAATTTATAGATAAAATTTATCTATAAATATAATTAAATTGATCATCTTAAAATAAAAATATATTTATTTAATTTATTTAATTTTTATTTATAACTTAATTTATGTCTTAAAGTTTATACACAAATAAAATTTTTAATCTTGGCCTCTATAAAAAAATTGACTAGCTGTGTTCCTTTTTAAAAATAATAAAAATTATAACCATATAAATGGTTAGTAATGGACATGTTAGAATTTAGAATACAACCTAAAGAGGTTAGCCTGCTAATTCTAGCATGCACATATAATAATAATAATAATTTTGTGTTTGGCATCATTAAGACATGGATACAAACAATATATAATCTGTTACAAATATGAAAATTTTTAAAAAATTGAATATGCCTACATCAAAATATATCTATATTTTATACTTATCCGAATTCAGGTCAAGGGTTAAAAGTGCGGTAGATAGGTGCCTTTGTCCCTCTTAGATATTTTAAAATTTATGTATATCCTGACTCCCTCATTGATATTTCTGGCTTCAACTTTGGTTCGAGTAATATAAAATTAATGTTTATTAGGAAGATCCGAAGTCTCATCATGGTATACAAAATGAGTTTTAACATGATATTGATACACAATAACTTTGAACTTGAAACTCAATTGCTTCATGTAACCACCTTTAAAAAGTAATATTCAATAAGTTTGAGTTTAAAATCCTACCCATTCTCCATGCGAGCCCTCTTTAGTACC
>JBBYHO010000015.1:25121240-25132446 GCA_038382025.1 Adansonia gregorii | reverse complement strand
TCTATTTAGTTTTTGTTACAAAATTACTCCCAAATGACATTACCTTTCAATTTTATTTTTATTACAAAATTAGCCCAAATCAATTGGGCATCAATCTGACCATTACCAATTTTCCGAATAGGGAAGCCTATGGGTTGGGGGACTATTACAATTTATTTTATAGATAAAACATACTCATGAATCATGATTATCCTCAAAGCAATATATTTTTGTTCACCTCTATTGCCTCTTTTTTCCAGCATCAAATCCTTTCACTGTTCGTTCAAATTCATGTTCAAATCGAATATCTACTTCCAATCACAATTTATACGATGAATCAAACTCGAACATCTTGTTTAGTTCACTATAATAGCTATTCTGTTACCGGCTGATTCGGCACGCTACATTGACATGACTGTTCCATTCAAGCCTGGAATAGCCATTCTGCATCTCCACCACCAAATGGCTATTCTGACCCATGCAGAATACAAAATGACTCTAAGAGATCCGAATTCTCTTCGTCGAAGATTCGAATTCTATAATGTTCTATTCTACTGAACCAAACTATTATTATAGCTATTTTATTTCATTCTAGCCCTATTCCATTCTCCTAAAATAACTATTTTAATACAGCTCAATTCCGTTCCAATGAACCAAACGTACCAAAAATTACCCATTAATATATAATATCCCCTTGCATGTAATACATGCATGCATGCATGCATGTACGTGTATCTGAACGTGTGTTTTGTTGTAATAAAAACTTTGCTAAAATGGAGAATTTGCTCATATCTATAAGGGAAAAAAGAAAAAAGACTCAAAACTACACAGTTACGGACAAATCTATCTTAACACTCAATGGTTACAGAGTACAAAAACATGAAAATTTCTAGTTTGAATTGATTTCAAGGTAATAAAGTAGATACATGAAAATGGAACTCTTACAAGAGAGAAGCAACCATCATCATCAGCATATGCAACAATAGCTGCCTCCGAAGATGCAGATTATGTCTCGATTCAAACTAGAAAATAGAAGCCAGAAGCTACTTGTACATGCAAAACTTTCGAACTAGCCACCGGGGGAATTGTTAGAATGGGGCTGATGACGTTCTACGAAGCTGATATTTGGGCTTGGGAGGTGGTGCAGATGGTAGCATTTTCTCCAGCTCCTAAAAATATAAAAATCGGAAACCAAGAATGAAAAACGAACTTTAGGCGGAAGCACCGATGAATAAAAAAGAAGAAAAAGACTTTTGAATATATATTGATGCATTAAATGTGAAAGTATTCATGTATGGAACCATGAATGAAAACGATTATGCAGAAGCAAACGTGAACATTTGGAATGTATGAACATCCATCAAACACCTTCAGTCTTTAATCGGACTAAAAACATGCATCTGAAATGAGCGTGATTAGCATGGAAAGCATATGATTCTCAAAATGTAATATGAACTCCAAGCCAATTTGTGGTCAGTTTCTATTTTCTTTAAATTCTAATCGTTTCAGTTTGTTCGGCTAACTTTACATTAAGTCAATTGTAAACAGCATAGGCAAGAAAAATTGTGCAAGAAGAATGAAAGACAGGAAAACAAGGCAAACCAACAATTCATCTTTAGTCCATTAACAAGGGCATTTATCAAGACAAAACCCCAAGAAAAGAAAGCAGTTCCCATAATTGATGGAAATTGTAGTTTTCAATGTTTTTATATTTCCTGGGTGTAAGCGCAAGCTATGTTACTCGGACACGAGTATGCATCCAACAAGGGTACATTTCCAATTTTTTTTCCAAGATTACCATGTATTTGGACAGTCCTTGTAAGATCATATTCCCATACGTATGGCAATATATGTGCCGGACATGAGTGTCAATACTTTAAAAAACTATGACGATTAGGAGCAATGTAGAGTGCAGGTGCAATAGAAGAGGTGGCAGGCAGTGGGCTGCCTCAAATCAAACAAAAGTTGGTTGTACAGAGTGCAGTATGGTTTCAGGCTTAATTGGATGACAAAAGAAAATATGGATTTGGCAGCAGATTTAAGATGGGAAAGGTTGAAATTTAAGGCCTGAAACACAAAAATAAGGACACAAATTTTGTTGCTATCTCCAACTGTTTCTTGTACTTTGCACAGTATATTAAGGATCTCAAGTTCAGTCTGTTGGTAAATTGATTCGAGTGGGATAACAGTTTGTAGGAGTGATTCACGGTTGAGGATTGGATATTAAAGAGTTAGCAGAAAAAAAGGTTTGAAGTGCTTTGACGAACTTCACGTACCCTCCCAACCCCTGCCTTTCCATTAAGATTTTGTCTGAACAAAGCATTAGACATGCTAAGGCCTCAAAGGGTTCAGAGCTAGGTTGCTTTATATGAAATCAAAAAAGTTAACACATGCCCAAATGCCTGATAAACATGTTTCCTATTAGTTGAAATAAGTTAAATGCTTATTTGTTGTCCTAAGTCCCGAGTATCCTAACCTTGCACAGTCTTGAGAGTCAAGATTAAAAAAAGGAAACTAAGAAGAACAAAAACCTATTAACATCAACACTCCATTTGGAAGGAGAAAGTTCTAATCTTAAGGATGAGCTGCAAAATAGCAAGTGATTATCATGAATCCCAGCCATTAGATGAAAAAATTTTCCTATCCTCCCCCAAGTTAATTGGGCTTAGATGTGAGGTGAGTGTCAGACATGGGCATGTTCAATTTTTTTTCTAAGTTTTCCCATGTATTTGGATAACAGGGTCATAATCCTCGTAACCATGTGTTGGACACAGATATTCAAGAAAAATAATAGTCCTAGCAACATAGATCTTCCGTATCAAAGAAAGACAAAAAAACAGAAAGAAAAAAGATCCAATGGACTCAAAATAGGCAAATTCTAGCTATTCTAAATTTAACACGATACCTAACATTTAGAAAGATAAAAACAGAACAACACCAATAACCCTATGTACTGCAAAAACATTAAAAAAGGAAAAAAAGACAAATGGATTTAGCCTAGCTTAAATTAAGTCTCCGAGCAGATGGGCTGCTAATAATATTTGGGACATAGGAGTTTGAGACACAGATTTGGAGTCCATGAAGGTAGACCAAGTCAAGAAATGTTAACAACTGCTACAAGCGAATAACATCCCACGGCAGATTTGGCTCAGCATGATAGAGGATATGGTTGATGGTTCCGAAATGTTTCTTTTATGGACTATGAACGGTGCCCTTTAATATTGTCAGAAAACAGTTTATAGGATTTAGCAAAAGGTAGGAATAAGGGCCAATGGTGGTAGTTCATGACTTCAGACCTATCAAATGACCAGAACAAACTTTTAATTCTCATAAACCTACAAACCTTAGCTAAATTGAAGAAAGCATCAAGCTTGATTTATGATACTGTGATACAGCATTCTCAAGGAGGAGTACAAGCACTATATATATATTGATCACATTAACAACAAAAACGTAAATTAGAGCACTAAACCGAACAAAAACACAAATTTTAGAGATGTCAAAGTTCCCAACACAATTCTGCATACAGAACAAAGAAACAAATAAAGCTACGCTACTAGCAAAATGCTAAACAACTTCCACAGACAATTTTATTGTCCAAAATGTCATTGTTAGAAGTGACTAAATTTCTTGATAACAAGTGCACTGGCAAAATATTCATTTTCCGTTCACTAGCAATGGAATTGATAACTATAGAAGGCAAGATACTCACTAAACAAGCTTTCTATCAGAAGTTTTCAACGTAATTATTACACACAAAAGAAGATGAGAAATAGAGATAGATAATGGTTAAAAGCTTCACTTTACTACAATAGACTGGTTTATAATAAACAAAAAGTGCTATATCATGTACAGGTTAATGCAATAAAATTGCTGTACACACAAAAGGCAAGGACATTAAGGTACTTGATGCAATAAATTGGTTCAATAATATACGAATCAATTTTGAATACAATATATAGACATATTGCATACAGGTTATCAACATAAAGACATAAGTAAATGGATATTGGGAAACACAAACAGAAAAATATTAATTTTGACTTTTGAGTAAGAAGTCTATCCTCTACTTCAAAGAATTTCATTTTAAAAAGAAATTGCAACAATTATACTTTAAAAATAAAACATTTCAAGGTCATTGATTGAATCTAAATGAATCAGGAAAGTGTCTTATAAGACGGATCTAACCTTCCGTTTCCTCAGCCTCTCATTTTCCTTTTCTAGATGTGAAACTTTGTTCTCCAGTTCATTAGTATAAGCCTGCGTATAAATATCTTTCAGGTCACTAGACTATTCAGAAGCCAAGAAAATAAAACATTTAAAAGGGAAAAAAAAAGACCCGAAAGGAACAGTGTGACTGTCAAGTGTCATATTTGATAGACAAAAACAAAAGAAAGCTGACCTGCTTCCTTGCACGTGAACGAGCTGCAGATTCCCTGTTCTTTATCATCCTCTTCTGTCTCCTCTCAACATTTTTCTCAAACATGTCCCCATTGGCACCTCTTTTCCTTCCAGATGCCTGTGTATCCAATAATGTTCCCATCAAAGGCGAAGGCAATGGCACCTGGTTCTCTGGGTAAGAGACATCCATTACAGCAGTAGTCCCTAAGGCCAAAGGCTGTGGCATAGGCTGGGCTGGCACATAAACCCCCATTATACTTTGTTGCGGATGGTGATATTGTGGCTGCGGATACTGAATCCACTGACCTTGTTGTACAAACTGTGGTGCAGCACTTGGGTCAACCACAGCAATAGAAGCACCAACATTTTCATCGGTAGATGCTTCGGCAACAACTCCTGCTTTCACAAGAAAATCCTCCAATGTCATTTCTCCAAGGGTAGGTTGCCTTTCTCTAGATTCCTTTTCCCCATTATTTTTGCCTTGTTGAATATCTCTCCAAACCTCATCAACTGTCTTCTTGCTCAGGGGACTATTTAATGACAAACTCGCTTGACGCTGCAGAGAAGTTTGATTGGTCAGCGCTGTGCTTTCAGTTTCCATAGCAAAAGTCTGGTTAGTCTCCAAGGTTGATACATTCTTGAGAAGCTCATCTAGGTTCATGCTACCCAGAGGTTTTCCCAAGTCACCCAACTGATTTTGAACCTCATCCAACGTGAGACTATACATCGAATTTTGCCGTGTTAATGGCTGAAACTGCAACTGTTTTCCATTACTACCACTATCACCTTGAGACCCCATTGTCTGAGTTCCCATCTAATTACTTTTATTTAAGCCACTTTTTCAAGGTTTGCAATAAAAAATTCTTAGGAAAATGACTATATCAGTCTTGAAGTCCAGCTGAAACCCACCCCAATGACTGCGCACCTCAAGCCGCACCGGTCAGCCCCAATAATTGGAACCTGAAATTAGACCCAGCCATTCATTTCAACTTTCTTCACTCCAAATGATCCGAAGACATCTTTCTCATATACGTAATAAGATATATGAAACTGAAATAAATAATTTTCTAATTCTCTTAAAGTGAATGAAATTATCAAATGCCTTTCATTTCAAGAATAAATGCATGCATGCACAGGGCAGACCACAAACTCCCCTCTCATTCAAAGTTCTTCAAACCCAGTCCCTGTTTTGAATAAACTAACATAACCAAAAGCCTAGTATAACAAATCCCACCTCAAAAGACCAACGGAAAAGTCCATTTTTTTCACCGAAATTACACAAATTTTTCCCTTTTTTTTTTAAAACCAGGAAATACCCATTTCATTTTTCTCCACCCTTGACTTGTTCATGCAAAAACCAATGTCCTATGTGAAACAAAATAACACAAAAACCAAGCCTTTTGGGAAAGGAATTTCATTTTTCTTTAAAACCAAGAGATACCCATTTCATTTTTCACCATCTTTGACTTTGATTAAGCAAAAAATGAATATTTGAATAAAAATATAAACAGAAAAAAAAAAGCATAGATCTACGCTTTTCTACAGAATATAAAGAAATTATTGTATCATAAAAGTAACAACGAAAAGCGTATTTACCTCCTGGGAAAGACGAAGAGCACAAAGGGAGAAGATACGGAAGCTGTGCTGTAAAGAACTTCACTCTGATGAACTGTTCTCTGGTTTCAAATTTCTAGTGTTTTTTCTTGTATTTCCGACAAATCTATCAAAAAAAATTAAAATAAAATCTCGATAAACACGAATCTGTCGTTAAATTCGATTTTGTTCCAAGACTTCGTTAATTAAACTCAAAACAATATATTTCGATGTCGACATCCCTTCACAATGACAACTACAAATTTATATAATAAATACATAAAAAGTAAAAAAAATTTAATAAAAATAAAAAGTTAATTTAATTATATTTATTTTATTATTATTTATCTTAAATTACTTTTAGTTAAATTTATATATAAACTATTTATATCTCCATTAATAAATGTTCTTGATTATCTTTTTAATTTAAAAAATTAATTTGTTTTGTAAGGATTTATACTTAAACTCTCCTAATTAATCTAAACCCTTTAATTATGGTTAAAGATTAGAAGATATGTAGTTGACTTTGCACATATATAAAATATATTTTATTGAATATTTATATATATATATATATATATATGTAAATATATATTTGGTGAACTTCCCTTAATTGCACCTTGTCAATTTATGAAAAATATTACTTGTTATTAGATAACCCTTAGTTGTATGCAACATAATTATTTATTTATTTATTTATTTACTTATTTATTTTTCCAATTTTAAGAATTAAATATTTCTCACTGCTCACTATAAATAATCATTTTGTGTTTCATAAAATACTAATAAACACATTCTTTTATATTTACATCAACTTTTAGTATATTTTTCTTCTTGACTCTTTTAGTGGCTTGAATTTATATGGAGTTGTCAATAAAAATTTGTTAAATGTTGTATTATGATAATGTTACTGCTTTGTTGATCACTAAGCGTCTGTTTGAATATGTGATAAGATTAGTTTTAATAAGATTAAAAATAACGATAACAGTATGATTAGTTACTGTAGCGGTGAGATTAGATATTATAACTGTTGAATTAAAATCGGTGATGAGATATATATTTGGATTCAATCATAATAATGACAGTGAAATAAAGTTTATGAAGAGGAAAAAAAATGACTATTAAGGAAATTAAATTAAAATATATGTTTATATAATAAAAATTTTAATTTATTTCATATTTATGAAATTAATTAAATAATAAAATTTATTAAAATTATACATATGTCAAAATAATTTTATTAATAAATAATTAAAAATCAATAAAACTATATTAAATAATGTTTTATATATATTTTTTAATATCATGAGATTTGTTTTTAATTAATTCATATTAATTTTACAATAATAAAATTCATCTATTTATTAGATTATTATATAAAAAATAAAATTACTATATTCATCGTATAATAAATAAATTTTATTACGTTTTTATTTACATTAAGTTAAAAAAATTAATAAACCCAAGTGGATTAAAAATTGTTAAAAAAAAAAGTGGGATAAAAGTGCAAAAGGCCATGCCACTGAAGGGCCTTTTACCCCAGTAAAGCATCATGCTCCAGTGGGAATGCAGGGGTCAGCATTGCGGAACTGCTCCCTTGTGCTGCCCCACTGTCTTTTAAACACATTCAACTGATCAACCTAAAAGAATATACTGTAAAATTCATTTTTACCATGGGTTCAGTAAAATCCAAATGAACCCTAAGTTTCATGGAGGTATATTTTTCTTAATTATTAACTTATGTTATGATGGATTCTTATTGTTTTATGATTTCTTCTTCTTAATATCATTTCACTTTAGAGTTACAACTGCTAAAGTACTTTTATTATTATTGTTTCCAATCTCAGTTGAGATCTTTTAATTCTACAATCTAAGTAATATGTGCTTTTATATTGGAATATTAAAATGATTTTGTCATTGTTTTTCTTTACCTTTTTTCAATAAGAAGTGAAAAGCAAAGAAATTAAGAATCCCTAAAAATAAAGGGGTAAAATAACAAAAAAAAAATTACCAACCAAACCAAGAAACAACAGAAGTTGATGGAAATAGGCATAGTTAACAGAACTAGAGGCTTGCTTGAAGAGTTTGAAAAGGCCCAAGCAAAACACATGAAACCAATCCACGAGTATGTCATTGGTCCACTGGAAAGCGCCACGAAGATAGTAGTTTAAAGTGAATTTTGATGAAGCATTTGAACCACACTCAAAGAAAAGGGGGAACAGGAGTAATTATAAGAGACAACGAGGGTTTTTGTCATGGAAGCAGCTGGAATAATTTGAAACCGGGCGCAAGGTAATTACGGTTGAAGCATTTAGCTGCGGTGAAGGTTATAGAAGTGGCTTAGCGGATGGAAGCAGATGGGGTCTAGAGAATGATATTTGAGGGGGATGATTTACATGTACTCAAGAAATTCAACTCAAGCATTGAACCTACTCTGGATGAAAGGAGAAGCAAGCTGCACGCTTTTTTACGATGTTGTAGTCCTGGACGCTCGAAGACAGGGGACGCAAGCTGCGCATCATCTAGCCAAACCTAGCCTTTATTGAAACAGCTTCCTTTTGGTTAGAAGAGTATCCACATTCAATACATCAAATCTGTAACGACAGATGCTATTATTATCTGATACCAATGTGACTTTCTTTAAGAAACACTATTATGTGCCGCCGAATTTATTGCTAACATACGTGTCCTTAATCAAAAGATATAAGTATCTTTTGGACCTCTATGATGCAAAATCAATCTGCCACAAACAACCAATATCCCTTGCCAGATTCACATGTAAATCTTGAAAAAAAGATTAAATGGTCAAAATTTTTTTGTTTAAAACGCAATAAAATATATTATAATATCAGATATTGAGATTCCCACGTTTCTAACATTCCATATTGCCGATAAGGTTGAAACAAACGGCTCATATTTCTTTGTCTCTAGGTCTTTTACAGCCTTTGTCTAGCCAATCAAAACATCTGTCAGCAGGTATGTCAATGATTTGCTAGGAAAATCTGCTTAGCTCTAGAATTTTCCTTGAAGTCGAGCAATCCCGCAAGACATGGAGATCATCCTCTACTTCCAAGCCACATCTTTTGCAAGTTGTGTCCATCCCTTGAATTTTGGATCCTAGCTTCACACTGGCAGGCAGTATTCCACGATAAAGGGTGCCATGCAGACGACTTCGTGTGGTATGTTTAAACCCCATATCTCTTTCATATAAATCTTTGCGGCTCCATGCCTGTCTCCATATTTAGAAGGCATCTATAGCCATTTCTCACATAGTATTTTCCATTTTTATTAAAGCGCCATGCTAGCTTGTCTGCGGTGTCAGACTTGTAGAGGGGAATATTGCGGACAACATTCACTTCATCCAATTTGAACTTCTCCCTTAAAAGATCCTCTTTCCAACTCATATTGTCTTCATCGCTAAGTGCCGCCGCCTTAAAGTCGTTAGGCAAAATTCCTCTACTCGATAGAAACTTGAAGTCCCCACTCAAAGGTAGCCAACTATCCCCCTATTTATTCACAAATCTACCATTGCCTATTCTCCATCTAGTTCCCAAAATTAGGACATTTTTTGCCTGCCATATACTTCCCCATATAAATGAAGGATTGTATCTTAGTTCTGAATCCAAGAAAGAGCCATTTCGGAAGTATTTAAATTTAATCACCAAATAGCATAAAGAGCTTGTGTGCTGTAAAAATCTCCATCCTTGTTTAGCTAAAAGAGCCTTGTTAAACATATGAAGATCGTGCAACCCCAAACCTCCCCTGGATTTTGGCTCACAGACTTGGTCCCAACTTAACCAATGAATCCCCTTGCCCGCATTCTTACTTGTCCATCAGAATTTCCTTATAATGGTCGTTAAATCATCAATGAAGGTTTTTGGAAACAAAAAATTGCTCATTGCATAAGTAGGTAACAATTACAATGTAGCATTGATAAAAATTCCTTTATCTCCGAACAAAAGTACTTCCTACTTCGGTTGTTGATTTTTGCATGCATCTTGCTTTGTATTTCCTTGAAAGCTTTCTTCTTCCCCTTCCCAATCATGGTAGGTAAACCGAGATACTTTTCCAGTGTAAGGTCCACATGTATTCCAAACAAACTTGAGGGTCTGCATGTATTCCAAACAAACAATGTAAATCGGTTTTTTGATCTTTAGAAGCATTGGGGTTGAAGAAAATGACCGACTTCTCTTAATTTATTTTCTTGCATGAGCTTTGTTCATAACTCGTTAACATGTGCTTCAACTTTTTCGCATTACTTTTATTTGCTCTAGCAAATACTAGGCTGTCATCTGCAAAGAAAAGGTGATTAACAATAGGTCCAGACCTGTTTGCTCAAAGTCCAAGTAGCTCTCCATTACGTTGTGAACGAGATGGCAAAGCCGAAAAGCCTTCTGTACATAACACAAACAAGAAGGGAAACAGTCGATCAACTTGTCGGAGGCCTCTATTGGGTGAAAAGGATTAAATAATTTGACCATTTATGATGATAGAATATGAAACAGAGGAGACGTATTTCATCACCGAAGAAATCCATTTATCCGCAGAGCCCATCTTTTGCATAATTGCCTGTAGGTATGGCCACTCCACCCTATCATATGCTTTGCTCATGTCCAATTCAAGGGCAAACAACCATTGCCTTTATGCTTTTTCCCCTTCAAAGCATGCATCAATTCGCAAGCATCATGATACTAACAGTGATTAACCTTCTTGGGACAAAAGCACTTTGATTCTTACCTATACAAAATCTCACCCCCTAATTGTTTATTCTTCTGTTAAAAAAAATTTAAGCTATTAACTAGCTTTTAATTAATTCTGTCACTGAGTGGTAAAACCTTTGCTATTTTTAATAGTGGAGAGAGGGGTTTTTTTTTTTTTTCCAATTTTGTACGAAAAATAATAATAATTAAATTAATATTATTTGATTTAATAAAAACAATAATCTCACATTATTCGTTTTGAAATATACGTGTTGTATTTTTATAAGTTAAAAGATTAAAAAAATCAAGTGTATTTATCAAACTATAAGAAATTAAATTTCAACTGTATTATCATAAATAATTTTTATTTGATCTAAATTATCAAAGCATTATTATTTTCAAGATAAAATATATTTAATTTTTAAATAATATTATGTATTTATAATTATCATAAATAATTTGTAATTACAAATATTATAATTGATTTATTCACTCGTGCATAATATGGGATTAAAACTAGTTATTTTTAAATT
>JBBYHO010000015.1:25078284-25088463 GCA_038382025.1 Adansonia gregorii | reverse complement strand
TAAGTTGATGACATGATTGCCAAGTCAACGAAAGAGGATGAGCATATCATAGACCTTTAGAAACTTTTTGAACGGCTGCAAAAATTTTAACTCAAATTGAATCCTACCAAGTATACCTTCGGAGTCACTTCAGGTAAGCTTTTAGGCTTTATAGTTAGTAAAAAAAAGGATTGAAGTTGACCTAGACAAAGTCAAAGCCATTCAAGATATGCCACCACCTTAAACCTAAAAGAAAGTAAGAAGCTTTTTGGGGAGACTGCACTACATTGCTAGATTTATATCCTAGCTCACTAGTAAATGCAACCCTATCTTTTGGCTTCTTCGCAAGCAAAATCTGGGAGAGTGGAATGAGGCATGTCAAGAAGCCTATGATAAAGTCAAACATTATCTGTCAAGCCCGTCAGTGTTAGCACTATCAATACCTGGTTGACCTTTAATCCTTTATTTAGTAATCTTTGAAAAGTCTATGGGTTATGTATTAGGACAACATGATAAGTCAGGAAAAAAAGAACAAGCAATCTACTACTTAAACAAAAAGTTTATGGAATGCGAAACAATTACTCCGTAATCGAGAAGTTATGATGTGCTTTAGTGTTGACAGCTAAGAGACTCAGGCAATACATGCTGTATCACAGCACATGGTTGATTGCAAAGCTTGATCCTATCAAGTATCTATACGAAGCCCCTACACTATCAAGAAGGCTATCTAGATGGCAAGTCTTGCTTTTTGAATATGACATTGTCTATGTTAGTCAAAAGGCCATCAAAGGGAGTGCGATAGCTAACTTTTTGGCAAGTCGAGCAGTAGATGATTGTAAACCCTTAAATTTTAACTTCCCAGATGAAGATCCAATGTGCATTTCTAAAAACAAAGACTCCTTTAACCAAGATTAATCTTGGAAGAAGTATTTTAATGGAGCATCAAATGCCTTAGGACATGGAATTGGGGCAATATTGATGTCACCTGATGGGAGTCATTATCCATTCATAATAAAGCTAAATTTTGATTACACTAATAATATTGCAGAATATAAAGCTTATGTCATGGGGCTTCAAGCAGCCATTAAGAGGAATGTCCAGATATTATAGGTATTTGGTGATTCGACCCTACTCATCTACCAATTGAAAGAATAGTGGCAAACTCATGATGCCAAGCTGATGCAGTATGGAAAGTTAATAGTGGAGTGCAAGAAAGAATTTGATGATATTAGTTTTTGACACTTACCTCAAGAAGAAAACCAAATAGCTAATGCTTTGGCTACTTTATCATCCATATTTAAAGTCAACCAAGAGTCAGATGTTGCTCCCATCCAGATGAGCATTTACACAACTTTGATTTCATTGTCATAGTGTTAAAAAAGATAAGGATGGCTTACTATGGTACTATGACATCCTTCGTTACATCAAGGATTAGCAATATTCAAAATAGGCAGCCGAGAATGATAAGAGGACTATCAAAAAGCTGGCTATAAGATTTGTTCTTGATTGAAAGATCTTGTACAAAAGGAGTCACGATCAAGTATTGCTCAGATGTGCTGATACTCCTGAAGCTAAAAAGATCCTAGAAGAAGTTCATGAAGGGATTTGTGGCACACATGCTAATGGACATCGGATGGCCAAGCAAATCATGAGGGCGGGTTATTATTAGTTGACCCTCAAGAGAGACTGCATCAATTACGCTCGAAAATGCCATAAGTGTCAAATATATGCGAACAAGATCAATGTCCCTTCAATGCCACTTTATGTCATTATGGCCCCATAGCGATTTTCCATGTGGGGCATGGACGTGATCGGGATAATCACCCCTAAAGCTTCCAATAGGTATCATTTTATCTTGTTAGCAATCGACTATTTCACCACATGGGTGGAAGCTACCTTGTATGCTAATGTCACTAGATCGACCGTCTATAAGTTTGTCAAGTGGGACATCATCTGTAGATATGGCCTCCCAAACCAATCATCACAGACAATGCAAGCAAGTTAAACAATAAAATAATCTAAGCAGGCTACTCATAGTTCAAGATCTAACATCATAATTCTGTCCCCTATCACCCAAAGATGAATGGGGCAGTCAAGGTAGCCAACAGAAACATTAAAAGAATAGTTGAGAAAATGGTTGAGACTTATAAAAATGGGCATGGTAAGCTATTCTTTGCACTTCGTACCTATCAAACCTTAGGTCGCACTTCTGCAGGTGCTACCCCATTTTCTCTTGTCTATGGGATAGAAGCTATATTGCCTATCGAAGTTGAGATCCCTTCTTTCAAAGTCTTGATGGAAGCCAAACTTGAAGAAGCCAAATAGGTTAAGAACCGATACGATCAGTTCAACCTCATTAAGGAAAAATGCATGAAGGTATCTACCATGGTCAAATGTATCAAAGACGTATGATCCGATCCCATGACAAAATGATGTGCCCACTACAATTTCATCCAGGCAAATTGGTATTGAAGAAAATCCTTCCAATTCAAAAGATGCAAGGGGCAAGTAGACCCTTAATTGGGAAAGATTGTATGTTGTGAAGTAAGCCTTCTCTGGAGGGGCTTTAATCTTGTCAGAAATGGATGGCAATGTCTTGCCCAGCCTAGTCAACTCAGATTTTGTCAAGAATATTACACATAGAGGGTGAAAACCTAAAAAAGCATCCTTTAAAGAAAAGGGAAGGCAAAAAAAAAAGAGAAAAAAAAAAAAGAATGAAAAGAAAAAGAGGTCTAAATGAAAATCTGAAAAGGCCATCTGGGCAAACAAGCCAACTACAACTGAAAACCTGTAAGGGTAATTTAAGAAGATCAATTTTGATGGGGCATAAATTGAGAACACCCACAGGATAATGCAAAGCATTCTTAGGGATCTTTCGAAGGTCAGCTCATGCTAGGCACATTCATTATTCGAAAAAAGATTCTAAATGGCACCTAAAGAACATCCATGTTATGATCCCAAAAAATCATACTTCTTGACATAGAATCACTTGTTTGTCAAATAGTATACCAAGTTATATCTCTTTGTTGTCGTGAATAAATATTGCCTTGTTTCTTTTAAACCTTGTACAATTCATATTGCACTTATCATTTAGTTGATAATGTTTGATAATCAACTGAAATACACATCAGGACATCTTGACATTATATTGAAAGGAAAAAAAAAGCACAGGGAACTCTGCTTACGCCCCAATCATCAAGATCATGCACTTTTTACGCCAAACTACTTCTTGCTCTCACAAGCCATATCTCAAGAAAAACCATTTCAGCTAACCAAAAATCTACTCATGCATTCTATCAGAATCCTATCGAAGCCAGTGATATTAACTTAATCAATCAAATAGTCTCCAAATTGTTGACAATGCCCTACATTTGACAATGCCCTACATTTGTTAAGAAAATGATTGAGCCTCTTGAATTGAGAAACGCAATTGTCCTTCTTGAGATGAAATTTTGGTCATATCCCTAGTGGAGCAGAGACAACCTACAATCCCCAGCGGGATTAGGAAAATTTCCATCTATAGTCACATTAAAAAAAAATTGCCATCCCTATAAGAGTCTAAATGATATACAAGGAAAACTTCAGCTATCTCCCATATTAGGCTTCACATCATACAATCATCATAGCAGCCCACATCATGCACTCATATTACCATCATACATCATTTTTACAATATCACTTTAAGCTAGGTTTACTGAACCTCCAAGGAATTCCTAGTAAGAACTCTAAGCTTTGAAAACCAAGTGTCATTCAAGTAGGGTTCTTTTCTTCCTACCACTTTATGTCAAAATCCTTTTCATCAAGCAACTACTGTCAAAGTGCCAGTGTTAAAAAATTGTTGTCCAAAAACTATCATCAAAAACTTTTATCAAGAACATTTATCAGAAGCTTCGTCAAGCATTTTGTCAAGAACTAGTGTCAAAATCCTTTCATAGGGAAATTTTGTCATAAACTTTTGTTAATAAAAGCTGGTATTTGAAGCCTTATCAAAAAAATATTGTCAGCACCCTTTTCAAAGCCCACAAGTTAGTCGCATTTTTTTAAAGCCCACAAATCAGTGGCACCCTCTTCAAAGCCCACAAGTCAGTGGCACCCAAGTCGAAGCCTACAAGTCAGTGGCATTCTTTTTAAAGCCCATAAGTCAGTGGCACCTTTCCAATAGCCCACAAGTTAGTGGCACCCTTTTTAAAGCCCATAAGTCAGTGGCACCCCTGTCAAAGCCCACATGAGCCGGTGGCACCTAGTTTGAGTCAAAGCCCACACGAGTCGGTGACACCCAAGTCTAAGTCAAAACTTGCATGAGCTAGTGGCACCTAAGTTCGAGTCAAAGCCCACACAAGATGGCAGTACCCGAGTCAAAGCCCACACAAGCTGGGACACCAAGTTTAAGTCAAAGCCCGCATAAGCAGGCGACACTCGAGTCAAAGCTCGCACAAGTTAGCCACCAAGTTTAAGTCAAAGCCTGCACAAGTTAGCAGCCCCCGAGTCAAAGTCTACATAAGCTAGCAGCACCCATACTAAATATCCACGTTACTCTATACCTGCCCAAGGGGGTTAAACCTTAAAAAACCTAACACTGTAGTGTTCTAGAGAGCATTAATCCACCTCAAACAAAATAGTATCTATTTGTCTTTGCCCTATTATTGATACTCAACAATAGTCAAAGAGAGGCAATTATAGATATGTTGTTTTATCCTAGCTAATTTGTAGCAATCTAGAGCATGGACTTGAGAGGGGGCAATGGCGAAAAAGTATTTCGAGAAGACCAAGAAGGCCTAGGGATCATATCAAAGGTAAATGCAAAGATGTGGCATCAAATAATGTAGTTCAAGGTGTCCAAGGATAAAATATATAAGAAATTCATAATTTTACTTGAATGTATCGATACATAGTTCTCATGTATTAATACAATGCTCTAACAATCCAAAAATTTGAAATGTCCCCACTTGTATAGATACAACATATAGATTTATCGATTCATGAGCCTCTGTATCAATATAGGACCTTATGTATCAATACTAGGCCATGCTAAGACTGAAACATGCATTTTGTAAAGAAATGTATCGATACATATCAACATATATCAATACAGTGGTTCATAGTATCGATTTAGTTGTTCATAGTATCGATACAATGATCATCGTATCGATACAATGTTTATTGTATCGATACACTTAAGGTTTTTAGACCAAACGTATCAATAAATTCTGCAATGTATCGATACATGCATGCCATTTTCACAATTTGGGCATTTTTAACTTGTCTACCATTAATCCAAAACTCGATTGTAACTCTTTTTTTGCATTAGGAAAGATTAAAACACATATCATATTACGAATTTAGACTTTTGAATTAATCAAAACATTTTTTTGAAGTCTAAATTGGATCAAAAAGGTCAATATCACATGATCACCTTACTCTCTAGTTTGTTGACTAAGATCACCATTAGCCACCCTATTTGCTAGGAAATCATTTTAGCATTTAAACCCACCACCCTATACGCATCACATTGGCAGCAAGTTGCTCCCTACAGCCACTCTATAGCCACCATGCTGACATCACTTTGTCCCTTTTGAGAACTAACCAAAAAACACTTCAAATTGGCTCCAAAATGTTGGTATAAAGGGACCACTTCTATCTCAGGTGAAAAGAGGAGATTCCAACTCATTTTCAACTTCCAAAACATATTCCTACACTAAGAAAACCAAATCTCATATCTCTTCACTCACTACCCATGAATAGCCCCAAAACACTCATTCCTAACCATTAAACATTCTAAAAATAACCCTTATCCATACCAAAACCAAAACCATATTATTTTTATCTTTTTCTTACTTATTAACAACAAGGAAAAGAGGGAAATTCAAGCCATCTTTATTGCTCTAATTATTTGGCCAAAAAGTAAAGCTTTATTGGTATAACTTTTTACTTTATCACTTTCATTTTTTGTTTTTTAGCGTCTTCATCATTTTACTGAGCTCTCCATGTTTCCATCACCCTCATTGGATTATCATGCATTATTATGGCTTTTGGTTGTAGTAGTTTAAGATTTGGATGCCTTAATGCCCATTTGATGTGCAAAATGCCTCATTTAATCCTCATTCGTTTGATATCTCTTGCTCATGCATTTTATGCCATATCCATGCATCTTGTTATCCTTAATCCATGTATGAATCATTAGCCTAGCACATTTCAAGCACATTTATACATTAGTTTGCATGAATCATTATCATTTTCAGCATCTATAACATTTTTTTGTCAAAATGCATTACACTTTCTTTGTTTAGACCATTGGTAAAGTTAGTATCCCCATTGATGTTATGTGCCATCCCCTTGTATGTTTATTGTCTCCCTCTTCTCAAAATACATGTTTGATGGCTATCAAAAATTGATTTTCAAAACCTCCCCAAGCCAAGCATGTTAAGCCAACCAATGAGGATTAGAATGGACTTAGCATTTTAGTTAAAGTTAGCAAAATACCTTGGGAAAAATTAAGTTTTTCAGATCTGAAATCTTCGTTAAACGAGCTCAAATCTTTTGATTTTCCAACAAAAATGGCCTTGCACTTATTCCTGAAATGTTCATGCCTTGCTTTTGACTTAAAACCTTGAGTGGTATGATTAACGGGCTGTTTCATCATCCTAAACTACTCTAGGGCTGTGCAAATGAATTTATGATGCTCATGCTACTCTTTCCCTTCAGTCATGGACGTTCGAATGTCAATGACTCGAGTTTGGACCTGTAAATATAAAGAAAATAAGAAATATCCTTTGCTTTACTTTGTCCCTTGTTGGTAGCATAACTGTTACAAATTGAAAAATCACTTTAAAATCCTAAACGATTTTTCATGAATTTTTGGATATTTTTCTCTCAAACTGTGTCAAATTATCTTTAAAATAATATCTTATTCACCCCTGGGTCGTTCTAGATGAGAGAGTTATGATTTTTCAAATCTAAACTATCCAGAACCTTTAGAATCCAAACATGTATTCTGGTTAGGCCATTCAGACCTACTAAATCATTTTTTCAAAATTTTCAAATATTATTCCTAAAAGATTCATGAAATCCCCTTTTCAAAAAGGTATCACTTGCAATTTTTTTATACCAAATGAATCTAGGGTAATTTTTCAAATTTTGACACACCTTGTCCCTTATATGCTCTGCCAGTAGCACAATCAATTCGAACTTGAAAATTTTATTTCCCTAGAATGTGTCCTTCTTGGGATAATGGAAATATTTTTAGATTGACCCTTGTCGAGTTACCTTTCTAACAGTATCTTGTCCACTCTCTAAAGCCTTTAAACCAATTTAGAATAAATTTAGGAAGCAGGATAGCACGATGCTATCCCTTGTTTTTGGTATGGTCAAAATTGAGTTGTCTTCTCGAATTTCATCTTGAGACATCCAAATGTCTCTGTATCACCTCGATTAGACTTGAGAACATGCTTTGACCTTTTATAGGCTTATATCAAGGCACAAACACATTTTATATCTTTACCATCCTTATTCACAATAATTTCTTTCACCAAAAGTCATCAAAATCCTCACCCGTCTTCTAAATCACAAGGTTTTGTCAACTTAATTTTTCTAACTTGACTTTATTAAAGAGTGTCAGATATGTTATTTTCAAGGATACTCTGATCCTAACCTTCTGAGGGGATGCTCCAACCCTATTTTTCAAAATTGTCAGGATTTAAAAATCCTCCTTCATCAAAATTATTTGTCATCCATGGGGATACTCCAACCCCTTATTTTGGAAAGGATACTCCAACCATGTCTTTCAATTACAATTAATATTTTTTTCTTTTCCTGAACTCCCATGAATATGTCAAACAAACCTTGTTTAATCAAAAAACCCAGATGCATCTCAAAAATTTTCATTTTGGTTATTCCCAGATAATCGATACTAGTTGCGAGATAAATCTCAATAGTCCACCCATTTCCTTTCTCATTACATTAAATGATCCATGTTATGTTACTTCATTTATTGTCTTACTAACATGATTTCTTTGCGATGATTATCTGCATTCATGTTTTCAAAACATTTCAAATAAAATTAAAGGTAATGTTCCACGTGGGTATCTCTCCAATGCCTAAAATGGAACATTCCATCTTCAAAATAAAATCCAGAGGTCATTTTATTGAAAATCTCTATATTTCCTATCTCTCCAAGGCGTATATGGGATTAAATCTTTTTCATCAAAACCTGGATTTGTATTTCTATAAGATTCATGCATTAAAAGTATTGAAATAGTGACAAGTTAAGATCAAAAGAATCAAAACTAAGATAAGACATAGCTAGCAAGTACCGATTTTGGGTGTCACAAAGAAGTTCATACCTCATCATGTGTAACCAACTCCCGAACCCAATGATAAATCTTTGTATTGCGTAGACCATGGGATTGATGTTTTGAGTTTCGTAACTCAAAACATAGGTTTCAATAGGCATCCGATCATGCCTAGCTCTCAATGATCAGTAGCAACTCCAAGCATTGGCCATTTCGCGATGGTCATCCGAGACCAATAAGATGAGCGATTCGTCTTATGGTCCCTTTTACTGTGCCACAAGTCGAGAATCTGTACATTCGCATTCTCATCACATCACCAAAGAAAGGTCTAGGTCAAGAAGGCATTTCTAAGTTAGAAAAATATTTTGAGTCGTACGCACTCATAGATCCACGAGGATCTACCCTGGGGTATGTTATGACAACATACATACATGATCATTAATTTTATGAGTTCATAAATAAAAATTAATTAACTCAAAAAATTTTGGAATTCTATTAAGGTTCTAATATTGCAAACCTAGAAAGATTGACTCAACCACTACCTATTCATCGATAACATGCTAGATTCAAAACATGAAGAATGGCTGAGGACCACATGGCAAGATTGGAAAAATTAGAAAAAAGTCATCGATAGGCCCAAAAGGTCATGCTAAAGAGGTAAGAAGAATTATAATCTCAAATCACAAGGATGATGGATTTGTTAATGGCAAGGGGACCAATTTGCCAATAGCTAAAGATAAATATTGATACTCCTACTGAGGGATTCGGAGGGTACCAACTAAGGAAAAGACAACTAACACTTAAAATGCATAGTCGGTTGATACCTAAAATGTGTAACAAAATACCCTTGTAGCTAATCAACCACCAGTCATGATTATTGAACATGATGCCCTTTCCCAAAGGTTGAGCTTTAGAACTACAATCATTCAAGAAGAATTGATAAGCTTTATATTAAGGAAGAAGAAAAACATAAACAAAAAGGTAACGAACACGCTGAAGTAGAGATTAAAAATGAAAAGTTATAACTTTTTGAGAAAAGGTTAAAGGACATCAAAGAGGCCAAACTATATAGCAATGTGGACGTTGAGGACTTTAGTCAAGTGCTAAATTTAATCCTTCCATTGAAATTTAAAATGCCTAAGTTTGAAAAATACAAGCGCACTACTTCCCCTTAGGCGCATATCAAAATGTTAATTAAGAAGATGGTTGGCTATGGCTAGAATAACAAGCTTTTGATTCCTTATTTTCAAAAGGGCTTGCCTAAATCTGTATTGAAATGGTAAAATGATCTGAACCGCACTCAAATTCAATGCTGGACTAACTTGGCCAATGCATTTCTTCAATAATATAAATATATGGCTAAATAACTGCCTGATAGACAGACTCTCCAGAATATGGAGAAAAAGTCTATAAAAGCTTTTAATGACTATGCATAAAAATGGAGAAGCATAGCCTTTTAGGTTCAACCTTTCTTGACTGAGAAAGAGACCACGATGCTATTCGTGAACACTTTGTATCCCCCTATTATGATAAGTAGGTAGGGAATACAACCAAGAATTTTTTTCAATCTCATTATTTATGGATAGATGATTGAGATAAAAAAATCATGACTAGAGAGTCTTCTACAAGAAAAAAAATAAGGCTAGAAAATAAAAAAGAAGAGGCTCTCTCTATTAACTATGCTAATTAATTATACTATCAAAAACCTTATCCTTATTCCTAAAACGAAAGACAGCAAACCCAAAATACTTAACTCTTTCAACATACCCAAAGCTCTCACTCCAACATCACCGTAGACTACCATTTAGAACCCGCTTCCACAAAACCAACAAACATAATGTCAATCCACTAGCCCAAAAAAGCCAACCAACCTAGACCTTGCTATGACCCCATTATTTACTTTTAGAAGGAA
>JBBYHO010000015.1:25061295-25078184 GCA_038382025.1 Adansonia gregorii | reverse complement strand
ATTATTTGATTTTTATCTAATATTAAAAAGATATTATATTGTGATCTTTATCATTTTTTATTATCTTTTAATTTTTTTTTTATCCTTATCAAAACCTGATTAACTTGAATGTTAAACTTGAAATGACCAAATCAGATTAACTCAAGTGTTTATCTAATTAAGCAAACCTCAAAATGATCAGAAACTGAAATAATCCAAATTTGAAATAAACCAAAATCAAAGTGACATAAAATCAATACAAATTGAACTTGAGAATTTAGAAAACCTAAATGCTACGTGTCACAATTAGATTAGATACAAATTAAACCAAAAAAATATCTAAAAAATATTAAAAAATTAAATAGATATAAATTAAAATTTTAAAGGTTATTTTGATACAAATCAAAGGTTAAAGACTTATTTAAGAAAATTAAAGCTTAATGGTTTACCTAGAAAAATTATAAAGTGAAGAGGTCATATGTTGCTTTAACCAAACTTAATTATTTCAAAATAATAAATTATAGATGAAATACAAATACTAACTAAAAAAATGCTTCTACATCAGAATATTAAAAATTAGATGGACATGTCCAAAGCATATTCCTTGTAATATAGTATTTCCCTTTTCTTCTTGGAATAAATGGGGACTTTTAGGTCTTTCAAAAACAATAAATAGGGATTGTTAGGTAACAAGTAAACACAAAATTATTATTTTAATTAAATTATTAAATTTAATAGAGTGACTGAGTAATCGCTCATACAAAAAAATATATACAAATAAAAAAATAAACTTAAAGTTACTTAACATGAACATTTTTTTTTTAGTTAATGGAAGAATAAGTAGTATTTCACATCGAGTGGAACCTCACTTGCCTTTATTTCATTGCTTGTTACTGATCTTCCAACACACAGAACCAGCTTCTTCAACATCAATGCATTCTTCAAAACGTATTTCACAACTTCCATCTCTTCCATTAATCCAATGAACCCATTAATTTCAACTATCTCAAGGCTGTAGTAGGAAATAGTAGGCAATATAACCCCCTATTCTTGCTTAAATTTTCATACCCAAATTCCTGTAACGGGCAATATAAGCAATATTAATTATTAGATTATATATGTAGCTATAGTTAAATTTGCTCATAAGTTAGAGTAGTTCGATAGACTGGATTTGTATTTGGTCGGATTAGATATGACATTTATTTATTTATTAATATTAATATAAAAATAATTTTTAATTTTTTTAATATTATTTGAAATAATATAATGAGTTTTTAGATCAACCCAAACCTAGATATAAAAAAAAGTTTTCAAAACTATGACCTAATATAGCCCATGAGTAGGTCTATCGCTAGTTAAGCTAGCCAATATTCAATAAGATTTCTAATTCAATATATTGATCATGTCACATCTTATTTGCTAAACTTACTTAAAAGTATTTATAATTAACATATTTTGATACGATGGATATATAATTACAAATTTTTGACTATATAAAAAATTAAAAAAAAAAAACCCACATAATCTTAACGTAAATATGGGTAACAAGAAACTTACCTTCTTCAAAACCAAGCAAGACAAAATAGGTTAATGTGCTAGTAAGAAAGGCAAAATTGGAGAGGCGTGCATATCCTTTTTAGCTTTAACCACAAGATGTGTCAAATTTTGCCAAACCGGTGGATTAATATTATCATCACTGCCGATAGTATTCAACATGCTGCAACATCTTGCACAGAATTAATTAATTTTAGCCATTTCGAGAAAAAATACATATATATATATAGGAGAAAATACAATTATCATATATACAAATATATATCTTTATCTACGTAAAGATTGTCGAATTGTAGGTACTATGAGGTCAGTTAATAAAAAAAGAAAAATAATGTAATGAAAAAGGCAGGGAAAAAGGACGTGCATTGGGTTTACGTATCTCCAGCTGCTTTACCATAGTAGAGATTGTCTCCAAAACATCAAAGGTAAGACTATTGTTAATAAGGTGAATGCTTGCTGAAGCCAGGGATAATACGCGATTATTAACACAATCTGAATCAACATATATTAATTGATATTCTAAATATAGTTTCCTGATAGTAAAAACATCGGTGTAGCTGTTCGTGCTTGAAGTGCTCTCGATTAAGCAATCTTGTATTTGGAAAATTTCACACGCAGGACAGCCGTAGAGGAGCTTGTTCAACGTGTTACAACCTACCATAGAAATTGATTTAAGTCGAAAGGTTTTAAGACATGGGAAGAACACATGTTCGGGAACGTAATCGATTATGATTCCACCAGACAACTTTATAGTTTTCAGTTTCGAACGCGAAATGCTGTAGAAGATAGGTTAACAGGAGATAGAGGTGGTTGATATAGATGAATATCAGGCTCCTCAGGATTAGATGAAGTTGAGGTCGTAAAGAGATCAAGCCACTTAGAGATCATGGTTTTCTTATATATAGAGTCGAAACACCACAGACGAAATTTCCTAAGCCTTGGCAATTCTTCGTGGTTCTTGAGGGTATCGTCAATGATTTTGGCGAAGGTGTTCAACGGAAAATGATTGTCCCAAAAATCAGGAACGGGGACTGACCTCCTTATGTATCTAAATCTAGTGGATAAAAGGCTGGTCCTCATTGAATAATGAGATGGAAGAAAAGAAAGAATGTGGCGAAGAATGTCATCCGGTAAACCACTCAGCCTATCTACGATTTCCTCTTTGTTAGGTCTTGCAACTGTATCGGCCATGGTTGAATGCAAATTAAGCATAGACGGAGAGATGTCATGTAGGGTTATAAAAGGTTTGGTGTGTGTATATGTGTATATATACACACACACACACACACACACACACACACACACACACACACGTAGCATATGGAAGAATTTTCGAAAAGATATTTTTCCTTTTATTAAACTTCTAATGCTTTTTTTTATTATTATTTTACGTGAAAATTATTGGATTTATTTTTCTATTTAATGCTTGTTACATTATTAGTTGAAAAATATTGCTTATTTGAAAAAATAAATTTTATTTGATGGATTAGGATAAGAAGTGTTGTTAGACAAGTTAATGGGATATAATTTATATAATAAAACAAGTCCAATTAGAGTTAAAAGGCACAATAGAAGAAAGGTTTTAAATAGATATTTGGATTGAGAATATTACTTTTCTTAGTGAGTGTTTAAGATTGATATGGTTGGTATTTAATATGTTTGTAATTCTCTAATTCAATTCAATTTTAATTAAAAAAAATCATATCTATTAATTTGGGTCTTTGTTACTTTTTATTTTTGGAGTAAGTTGTGTTTTTATTTTTAAATTTTTTTTATTTTGTAATTGAAGAATCAAATAAATCATATTATATAAAAAAATATGTCAAATATAAATATCGGACACAAATATTTAAAAAAAAAATCTAGATTAGAAGGATTAACATATTGTCTATGTCTATGACCTAGAGATGTCTATATGTCCGATTGGGTCGAGGAGCAAAAAAAAATTTTGATTCTTTGTCCAAACACATTTTCAGTTCGTCCTATACAATGTTATTCATATTTACTGTTATAATTAATAAAAAAATTTAAAAATTATTTTATATTAATATTTATATATTTTATCAATAAATTTAAATAAAAATATTTTTAATTATTAAATATAAATTTGAACTGACTTAAATTGATAATAGATTTGTTTGAAACTTGACTCAAATAGATCGAATCTAATGAATTAAACGAATAATCTAATCTGTGAACAGATCTACTACAATCCATATATAACTTATGGGTTGGATAGTTGCCCAAACTCTAATCTAAATTGAGCTAAAGTACATGAAATTAAAATTAATTTGATAAAAGAAAAAAGCCAACAACAACTATGCCAATGTTCCAGCATGAACCATGTCAATGTATATATATATAAATAAATATTTAAATATTTTTAATTTATAAAAATTTAATATGTATGATTTACTTATATAGAACACAAAATATAACGATTAAATTAAATAAATATATTCCAATTTTATGCTTAAACAAGATTGATAAAGTCTCTAACATTTTCAGATTATATCAAGAGTTGTCTCAGCAATTCTTTGGTTTTAAGAACTAAAAATTCATGATTATCAATTAAGGAATTTGAACTCTCAATACTGTCTTCAATTTAGCATATATAACTTGTGGCATTTTAATGTAATCTAAATATGTTATTATATATAAAAATTATATATAAAAATAATACAAATAAATGATTAATATGATTTACCAGCAAATTACATGTACAAGTTAATTTCTTTAAATATATAATTTAAAAAAATAAAAAAATTTAAATTTAATAAATAATTAAAAATTATTTTTTATTTTTTTCTCAACCTATACATAATTTAAAAATAAAATAAAAATTTAAAAAATAATAAAATAAATATTTTATTTTTTAAAATAAATTAAATATAAATATTAAATCGATCCGTGACTTTCTATGCGATCTAATCTTTTTAAAAATAATAAACAAAAAACGAAGCCTTCCATGTGGCGAGCAGAGAAGCATGTCACGTCGCAAGCTAGAACCTATTTTTTTAAAATGTCGTTGATCAATTAAAATTATCTTTTTAATAAAAAATTAAAATTAATAAAAAAAATATTTTTACTTTCAAAAAAACAGTTTGATTCTAAGATTATGATTGTAAAGAAGAGGGTACTGATACCTCGAAACATCTATTTGAAATGATACCAGTTAATCACTTATTATTTTTTAATTTTTTTGATAAAAATATTTTTAATCTAATATTTAAAAAATTAATTCCCTTAAAATTTTATTTATTTTTTTTAAATTTTATTTATATATCGAGAAATTTTAAAAAAAAATCTTCCTAGCTCTTTACTGAAATTTTGTTTAAATAATAAAAATAAAAGGAAAACATCCTTAATTAAAAACAATTTATTCATTTTCTTTTTAATTTTTCCCTCTTTTTTTTCCTTCTAAAATACCTGAGATTGGGGCTTTTACTCACTTGTAGACTTACTCAAGGGCCTCGACGAGCTCAAACTGGTTGGGTTAAAACTCGGATTATAATATTTTTATTTGAAGTTGAGTTATCTTAGTTTGAAATTGTGATTTTAAATTAAAATAATATATTTTATTAAAATTTAATTATATAAAATATATAAATATTAATAAAAAATATTTTTAATATAATAAATAATAATTTTTACCTAAAAGATAATTTAGGCATATCAAATATGAGTACGATTTAAAAAACTTTTGAATTGCAACCTAACTGACCCAATCCATAACTAGATTTACTTACTTGCAAAAGCATGATATAACATAAATAATAATGAAGTAGCAACTAAAAATGTTTGTAGGTGGAGCCAAAATCCGAAAATTTAAAATTTTTTGTTTACGATGGAATCAAGTCAATTTTAAAGGTTATTTTACTATTTATTTTATTATTAAAATATTATTTTTATATTAATATTTATATATTTTTAATTAAAATAAAATAAAAATATTAATTTTATTATTAAATAGTAATTGATCAAGTAGAATCAATTTAAATTTATAAAATTCTTGTTCAAAATTTACTCATATGAGTCAAACATAATGAATAACCAAACTCTTGAATATATATAGTAGCAACTCTGAAACTTTTGTAGGAGATTTTCCTAAGTTCTCGCAACTCCTTTAACAGAATTTTGAAAAATCTCTCTACCTAGAGGATTTCCTTAACATTATGGCTTCAGTCGCTTCGAAATTTCACCCTCAAAATATTTTTCAATCTTCGCATGTTTAAAGGTCGAGTTATTCGTTAAAAATTATAAATTTATTTAATATTTAAAAAGATTTGAATAAAAATATTAAATTCAAAAATGAAATTATACCAAAAAAAATGAAATCCATTAAGAAAATGTGTTTAGCTTTGGGTAGAGGATTTTAAGCCCAAGTTCAACCCCACCCGAATAATATTTTACTATTACAAAATTTATATTTTTATTATATAATTATGTATTTTATAATAATAATAATTATTTTATTTTACTTAATTGTTAACTTTTTGAAATGCTTTTGCAATGTAAGTCATACTATTTACTTTTAAGAGAATACTAATAAAAAATATATTTAATTACTAAAAATTAAATTAAAGAACATATTTGAAAAATAAAAAAATATATAAAATATAAGTGGCTCTATGTAAGTTTAAATACTTATTTATAAATATGAGAGGATTTAAATAAAAAAATTACTTATATTTTAAACCAAGCTATGCATGAGCAAATCTATGAAGTATTAATACTTTACTTGGGCTTGATCAGAATCTAGCCCAATCTGTAAATAAATTTAATTTTCACTCATTTATTCAATTATATTTACAAATTAATTAAATTAAATATTTAAATATTTAAATTTAATTTGATTAATAACTTATATCGCTCAAACTCAAACTCAATTTAAAAATAATTAAATTAAATTTTTTAATTTATTTTAAAATTGAATCTGAATAACTGGCAACCACTTGTATCTGGTATACGCACCTAGCTCTACAAAACGTCATTGGGAAGGACCAACGCTTACTGAAAACGACATGACCACATACCGCTAAACGACACCACAAAAAAATTCCATTTCAGCGGGCCCCTCATCCACACGAGCCGAATTTCCCAAGAGGCCACGACTCGGGAGTAATCTCGGCCAAAACCCGCACCACGCAACTCCAAGCTAACGTCACCGTAACGGCGAAAATCCAACCCTTTACCCACCTTTTGCAAAGCGGGAATCTTCGTCACGGCAAGGCGTGGGAACAATTTTGGCGGGAAAGGCCATCAGCATCATGACGTGTCAAAATTCAATTGGCTAACCATGCGTGCCATTTGATTTGTATGTATCATGATGTTATGTTGGTTAATTTTCCCGCGCTAATTGCTTGATTAGGGTTGCCACAGAAAGAGGCCCAAAATTAGAGAGAGAAAATATATATAAGAAGAGAGGGAAAATGTAAAGGGTCTTCGACTTCTTCTTCTTAACTAAAATATATAAAAAAAAAAAGAAGAAAATTCCTTTGTTTCCCCTTGTTCTTGATCCATTGAGAAGCGCTGCGGTATTTTTTGGGAGAATTTGAAGCTAGGGATTTTCTGCTTCACTGGATCTGTAGATTCGAGATCCGAACCGAAGTTCAACCCCTAAAATTTGTAAGTTTGCTGTTAATTCTCTGTTAATTTTATTTTAATGTTCAATCGTTTGGCTAGCATTCTTGAAAATTAATTCGCCATTTTCAGAAGCACAAAAGAAAATTGCTTTTTTTTTTACTCTGAATTCTACTTTTCTTTTTTCAAGTAATAGCTAATAATGGTTTTGAGTTACTGTGATTTATTTGTGGATTTGTGTTTATTTTAAAGTAAATTTTATAATTTTTTTTAATAATTAGCGACTCTAATGGCTGGCATAACCCTGAATTTGCGGATTATGAGTTTCTTGATAAAATTTTTCGAGGAATTAGAATCTGTAATTTTTCAATAATTGATAAGTTTGAAAATCAGCTGCTAGGGTTATTTCGAAGAAATATGGAAGACGTAAAGCCTTCAGTTACAACTTCGAAGCCCATGGATGGCGATGCTATTGAAGCTAGATTCACTGCTTTGTGCAAGGTCGTAAGTATGATCTTTTTTTAGTAATATTATTTCCAATATTGCTCCTTTTTCTTCGTAGTGATGTGTTTTATTAATGATATATATATTTTTTAATTATATTTTAATGACTGGCAGAATGGGTTATCTTTGGATGAGAAAACTTGCTCGGAAGCTATGAAGCTAGTCAAAGAAACTAAACACCTTTTATCATCGAATGTTTCGGCAATTGGGAGTGGGACGGTAGATTTTTTTTTTTGAACTACTTTTTGTACGGAAATTACCAAAGATAATTGCTTTTAGATGAAATAACTTTTGTTATATTTATTCTGGTTCAGCTAGAAGAAACGGAGCGGTTTTGGTTTTCATTTGTCTTATACTCGGTGAAGCGGCTAAGTGAAAAGAGAAGAGAAAATGCACAACAGGAGTCTGATGAAAGTGGGTTTACACTATGCCAGATATTGAGAGCTACAAAGCTAAAGTATGATGCTGTTAATTTTGTGTACATATGGGTATAGTTCTTTTTTTTTTTTTTGGTGATTGATAACTGTTTTAACAATACTGAATTCTTTTTTATTTTTGGTCTTGCAGTATCATGGATTTCTTTAAAGAGTTGCCTCAATTCGTGGTAAAAGTTGATCCTGTTTTGATTAAAATGTACGGTGAAGACTGGGAGAGTAGACTTGAGGTAGTGAAACAATATAGAATTATGGTTTAACTTGCCTTTTTTTTTTTTTCCTATTTTACTATCTACTTATTGTACTTTAATCAATTAGGCAGAGGAGATGCAGGCCAATTTTGTGCTCTTGAGCCATCTAAGCAAGTAGGTGCCCTTCTTTTATATCCTATTCTAGATTATAAAATGCTATGCACGTATAACTTTGTAATAGCACTGGCATTTCTCTCTCTTTTTTAATGTAACTATACTTGCTAAATTTGACTGGTTAATTTTAAATGCATGAAAGCAACCTCGTGACGAGGTATATTGCTTTCCATTCATCAATTTATGTTCTATAAGGGTGTAGATTTTGCAGTGTTCTTATTTATATTGCCTGGAACCTTGTTTGAAATTTACAAGAGCAGGTGAATATCTTGGTCTTCTCATTAAGTGTTTATCACCCACAGCGGGGGAAGGGGGTGCACTGTACAAGATGAGCATGCCAAAGATGTTGGCAAATTTAAAAGCCATACAATACATAAATGCAGACACATATCCTAATTGTTCCATTCATTGGTCTTGCGGCCTGTTTGTGGCATGCTTTTATCGCCATGTGGTCCAGATAAATAATGAGATTAAATCTAAGATAGTGATATATGTATGACATTCTCATTTAGACAGATTGCATATTTATACTTCAATAATATATTACACAGAATTTGTACCGTGTATATTATGAATTTTCATTATTTCTTTGCGAGCAACTGTTTCCTATACTTTATATAATTTTCCATTTTTGTAAATTAAATAATATTTGTATCTTGCAATTTACTGGTACAAAGGTCATACAAGCATGCATTTTGGGAACTCTTCTTGTCAAGTGATGCAAATATTGACAAGCAGCAAAATGCTACTAGTGCTCCTGATTATTTATCGGAGTACCATCGCTTTGGGTGGTTACTGTTTTTGGCACTCCGTATGCATGCATTCAGCCATTTTAAAGACCTTGTGACAGGCACAAACGGTTTTGTTTCTGTACTGGTCAGTTACACTTCTCTGTGGCTTTATTAATAGCTGATTGTAGGAAGGCAGAATTGGTTTTACTGAGAAATAACATATCATCTTTTTATTCTAATTAAACTTGTTGTTCTTGCTATATGTATAAAGGGTTAATATAACTAGTAATCATTAAACAATGGAAAGCAAAGGTCGAAAGTTACATTTAAATGTGCTTCAAAAGATTCAACTCAAATATGTTGTTGCCTTTGGTGCATATTATCCTTGTACATTTACTATAGCATGTAGCAATAGGTTAATGTTTCCTTTAATATTATTGTGATTTTTAACAGGCTATTCTGATTATACACGTTCCTATTCGCTTCAGAAACTTCAAGATTAGTGACTCTCTGCAATTTGGTAATTATTGTCTCTTTTGTGGCAGTAAGATTTTAAGATCTATCCTTCTTATTGATAAAGAGAAAGCATTTTTTATTCTTCACTGTTGTTTAGTCCTTATCCTTCTACATTTTTCTATTTCCTTTTTCTGATGTGTATAAATCTTGTCATTCCTCATTGTGATTTCTTTGGTGAGTAACCTTTCAGTTAAGAAAGGTGGCAAATGTATCAACTTGCTTGCATCACTTTGCAACATGTATGATGCCTCAGAAGATGATTTGGGGAAAACAATGGAGATGACCAATAAGTTAATAGAAGATATATTGAAAAAAAAGCCATGTTCAGCATCTAAGTGCAAAGCTGAAACACTGGAAAATATTGATACAGGTTTGTTGCAAATGTCATGGATGTAATTTGGGCAACATGCCTTCGTTTGCTCCTGCTTCTAATTATCATATCTTCTTTGCTGCAGATGGTTTGATCTATTTTGAAGGCTTAATGGAGGAACAATCTCTTTCATCGAGTTTGAATACTTTAGAAAAGGATTATGATGATGCACTTCGTAATGAAGGTGATCTGGACGAGAGGCTGTTCATAAACGAAGAAGATAGTTTACTTGGTTTTGGGAGCTTGTCTGGAGGGGCTGTGACTGTTACTGGCATCAAGGTGTGTTTCATGAGAAAGCTATTCTCCTTTTTTGGTTTTTATGCTTCATGTAGCAGTTACTTTATCTAAGAAAGTTTTTAATTCTATTTTGAGTAGAGGAAATTCGATTCAATAGCTTCACCGTCAAAGAAAATCTCAAGCCCACTGTCGCCTCATCGTTCTCCTGCATCCCATGCAACTGGTGTCCTCGGGCCACCTATTGCAAAGATGGCATCTACACCTGTCCGCAATGCGATGACAACTGCAAAGTGGCTTCGTACTGTTATTTGTCCGCTTCCTTCAAGACCTTCAGCAGAGTTGCAGCGTTTTTTATCATCCTGTGATAAAGATGTTACCAATGATGTGATACGCAGGGCTGATATAATATTGGAGGCAATATTTCCAAGTAATCATGAACGTAGTGTAAATGGAAGCCTTCAAGGTGCAAACCTGATGGATAATATATGGATGAATCAACGAAGACTGGAAGCACTAAGGTTATACTATAGGGTTTTGGAAGCTATGTGTACTGCAGAGGCCCAAATATTACATGCACCTAATTTGACCTCTTTATTAAATAATGAGAGATTTCACAGATGTATGCTTGCTTGTTCTGCTGAGCTAGTACTAGCGGCATATAAGACTGCTACAATGCTATTTCCTATGGTTCTGGAGAGAACTGGTATCACAGCCTTTGATCTAAGCAAGGTGATAGAGAGTTTCATTAGACACGAGGAGACTCTACCAAGAGAATTGAGGCGGCATCTAAATTCGCTGGAAGAGAGGCTTTTGGAGAGCATGGTGTGGGATAAAGGCTCCTCAATGTACAATACTTTGATAGTTGCAAGACCTGACCTATCTGCTGAAATAAATCGTCTTGGCTTATTGGCAGAACCAATGCCATCTTTGGATGCAATTGCAACGCATATAAACTTTTCTGGCAATACTCCAATGGTACCTTTGCAGAAGCATGAAACATCACCAGGTAATGGCAATAGCTCAATCTTTGGTAAGCATCATTGTTTGCTTAGTTTACCACTTGTCATATACTGACATGGAAAACTTTCTGACTGGTATGCCAATTTTCTTATTTACTGTAGTAGCTTGTGTTATAGGATTTGATTACAGTTATTCTTTCTTAGAATGTAAAATTCAATTCTATCCTGAACTTAATTTACATGGTCATGTTACTTTTCTCAGGTCAAAATGGGGATGTTAGATCTCCGAAGAGGCTGTGCACTGAGTACAGGAGTGTATTGGTTGAGAGGAACTCTTTTTCATCACCAGTGAAGGATCGGCTATTAGCATTCAGCAACATTAGGAAGGCTCCATTGCAATCTGTGTTTGCCAGGTATTGTATGGTGCAAGTTCTAGGGGAACTAGAAAACATTAACTATTTGCACTGGCTTACTGCTGTTTCCTTTGGGGTACTTGGTTTGTAGCCCAACACGTCCTAACCCAGGTGGCGGAGGAGAAACATGTGCAGAAACAGGAATAAATATATTTTTTAGCAAGGTATCAAAATGTGAGATAAATTTGGCTTTCAAGTTTCTTCTATCTGCTTAAATTCTTGCATAACTGTGGTGAGCCTTATGCTTGCATCATTGCAAAAAATTAAGTTCTTAGTACTCACTGTAAAATGTAAATATCCGTTCATATATTTTTATGGCGGCAAATTGCCTATGTGCACCGATTTTTAACATTGATTTAGATTTAGGCGTTATCAGTCTGCTCCATCACTAACGTGTTGCTTGCTCTGCAATGCCTAGATTAATAAATTGGCTGCTGTCCGGATTAATGGTATGGTCGAGAGGCTTCAACTGTCTCCACCGATTAGGGAGAGCGTATATTCTCTTTTCCAACAAATACTTAGCCAGCGGACATCTCTGTTCTTTAATCATCATATTGACCAGATCATCCTTTGTTGTCTTTATGTAATTTCAAAGGTTGGCTCGTCTTCTGAGATCTTTTAGCTGCCGTTAAAACTTATCTGCACTTTTCCCCTTACACTTTGTCAATGAATGGCCTGGCAGATTTCTCAGTTGAAGCTAGCTTTTAAAGAAATTATTAGCAACTATCGGAAGCAACCACAATGTAAACCCGAAGTTTTCTGCAGTGTATTTGTTGACAGCTCATCGGCACAACAGAGTGGGGTATGATATCTAATCCCTATTTTTCTATGGTGCTTGCTTTTTCAAGGGAATGTTAACAATTTTAATGATCCAAAAACAGAGAACGGGGCAGGATCGCGTTCATATTATTGTATTCTACAATGATATATTCATTCCTGCCATAAGGCCTTTGCTGGATGAACTTGGTCCTGTGGGAACAACTACAAGAACGAGCCGGGTTCCTGAAGCCAACAACAATAGTAATAACTATAAACCTTTTAATTTTTTCCATTATTATATCGGTGATTTTGATGCTATATTCTGTCCGTGCTGCTTCTGCAAGCCAATCTAATTTGCTTTTTGATCTCCATTGACTGATTAGGTCCGTGCCCTGGATCACCTAAAGTCGCTGCTTTTCCTAGTCTCCCTGATATGTCCCCAAAGAAAGTGTCTGCGACACACAATGTGTACGTGTCACCATTGCGAGCATCGAAGGTACTTTTTTTTCCTCCATTGAATTGACCCGGGTGATCAATTTTCAACCTACTAGAACACCAGACTAGACATTTAAGATTTGACCTGCCTCCCAGAACAAAATGGAAAAATCATATTTGATTGCTAAGAACTACTGCCTGTCAACTATTTCTTTACTTTGTTTAGAATGCAGCACTCATAAAATGGCCAATTAAGAAAAAAGAAGACCCTTTAATTTCCAACATTTAAGTTTTACGAATCTTGTAAAAAAAAAAAAAAGTTGACTCGGGGCTACTGTTTCTTGATTGACTTAACAAGGTATTGGAAACAAAAAAATTTTTGGCCTCTGGCATATTATTGGTATCTACAGTTATAGAGTAAAGAATTGTGCGCACTTAGATCTTGTTTTCATCTACAGATGGATATTCTATTCTCACATAGCTCAAGAAGCTATTATGCTTGTGTCGGAGAGAGTACTCGTGCCTTTCAGAGCCCGTCGAAAGACCTAACTGCCATCAACAATCACTTGAACGGGTATTCTTCTCTTTTCTTCTATCTCGGGGTTGCAATTCTTTTCAAATATAGAAATTCTTGTGACGTACCAAATTAATGATGCCGGCATTTGCATTTTTTTTGCTTCTCAGTACCCGTAAAGTCAGAGCAGCACTCAACTTTGATAATGTTGATGTTGGCTTGGTTAGTGATTCCATGGTTGCAGCCAGCCTTTACCTTCAGAATGGGAGCCGTGGATCCTCATCCAGTGGTACACTTTGGAAATCCGAGCATCCAGAATCTTAGTGCCAGCACATTGTAATTCCGTGTAAATTCTGCATCTCTTTCCCAATTCTTGTTATACACTACAATGCGTATTAAAGTTCTATAACACGGGGTATTGTAGAATAGCTGGCACCTCGCCTACGACCTTTACAAATGTTAGATACACTTATTTTAAAGCTTGGCCTAACAAATTGAATAAATCGTGCCTCTTTTGCTTGATTTGTAGCATCAAATAATAGCAATGTTTGACCATAAATCGTTGGGAATCACAGTGCTCTTTCAAGGATTAATCTTCTTGTTATCTTTGTTGGAAAGTAAAGAGATGACATACGACAAAAGTGTATTTGACATCCGGAATTTAGTTCGGGGTCCGTACATTTACCTTGATGAGATAGACATCCAACAATTTCTAGGTTCGAACATCGATATTTGCAATATCTTCTTCTATTTTCTGGTTGCCTTTTTCTTCCCACCATTTAATTGAATTAAAAACATAGGAGACGCCTGCTTAGTTTTTCTTCTGTTGCATAACCAGTTCTATACTGTCTATTTTTTGTTTAGGTTTTTTTTCTTTTAATCAGCTTTTGCAATGGAGTTTGGGTAGATGTAATTTAATTAATTAATATTCTTAAAATAAATAAATAAACTATATGTATAAAGTAGCCGCCTGCAGGTTCAATTTCCAGTACGGGGCTCATCGTACACAAGGTATTAAAATAATTTTTTTTAATTACTAATATCCTGCATTTATTCAATTTTATTATTTTAAACTAATAAAATATCTTAGTTTGCATGATTAAAGATTATAATTCAACAATTTAACTTTTTTGTTGTTTGAAAATTTTTAAAATAAAATAATTTTATTATTTTGGTATTTTTAAATTTTTATATCGATATAAAATAATTTAAATATAATAATAATATATGAAATACATCAATATGATAAGAACTGAATTTATTACAAGTATTTGTCTTGGCTTTAGTTCGATTTTTTTATTTTTTATTTGCTAATTTATGCTTGTCAAGTATTTCTTGTTTTACATAAAATGTTATATGCAGATGGCTAAAATAATTGTCGAAAAAACCTGCTCAAAATATCCAAATTTAAATTACTCCGAATCCAAATTAATAAAAAAAAATCCATAGCCCTTTGCTGAAAATATCCAAATCTAAGCTTAATTTGATTAAAACCCCATAATTACTCAATACTAAAAATGAAAATTTTTGAACTCAACCTAAAATATCTTAAACCAAATCGACTTAATATGACTCCAAACTAATAGAAACTAACTAAAACCAACCTGTGTTACTACATAAGTGTTACATGAATTAAAAAATTAAACTGGACCGATCAATTAAATTGGTTCGATAGAGAATTAATTGATGGTTTGGTCTAGTATATATATTATAATGGTTCAACTGATAAAAACCAAATTGAACCGTTAAAAAACTGACTTTATTTTTTTCAAATTTTTATTTGTAATTAATGATATTTAAATTTTCAATGCCTTAATTTTGTATTAAAAATCGTATTATTAAACTAAATACATATTTTATTAATTATTAACTATATTTAACATTAAACATAGTATTTATATATTAAAAAAACTATTGAACTGACTGATTAAACCTATGATCCGATTGGACCGAAACCAAAGGTCTGACTAATTCCACCTCTAGTCTGATTGTTAACCATGGTTATGTAAGACGGTTAAAGCATTTTAACATTGTTCATGAGTTTTATTTTTGTAGAAAGTTTGGAAAGGTTGCTAGTGATAATGAGAGACAAACAAAGAAATACAAGGGCGCAAGCGACACTACCTTCATTTCCATATTTGTAAACGGCAATAGGAAATCAAGCTGACGTCACACTATCATAGATTATTATGATAAACTTAACAATGCTTTAAAAGCAGTATAAAATTCATCATCCTAACTATATAAGCCAAATCACACGCATTCCTTTTTTCTCCAATCAACAAGTTAGCTTTTCCGGGTTGAAACTCCGGTTCCTTCAAAGACCCGATGTTTAATGTCCGTCCACGCTCCGGCGCAGGCGTGCCGAGTGCTAACATGTTCTTCAATGAGGAGACAAACTCACTTCCATCATCCTTTTTAACCTTTTTTTTCCTTCATTTTCTTTTACACGACATCTAAGAAGGGTTTTAAGATGTGCCGCCATGAAAGATGGACAAGCCCTCGAAAGTTTAAGTCAGGGATGTCCATTCGAAGTAGTGGCAATGAGCACCACAGGTGACGGTCCAGTTCCCGCTGCTGAAGAACACACTTCCTTGCTTCAGCCACGGTTTCCGAACCATTCCTTTGCAGCAGAAACAATAAGGGTCTTAGTTAGATAGGGGCAGTTGTTGATCCTTAGTGTTATGGGGGTGATGATGTGGAGAGAAGGCCATGCTGTCGGGGATAGGATTCCACGACAATGGACTGTCACCGGCCTGCCACATCAGTGAGTTTATGATGGCGAATTTCAAACCCTTGTCCACCAAGAGAGCGAGTAGGCGAGCTGTATTTTTGGCATCGTCAAGGCCACAATGGGCACGACTCTGCAATGCTAGGCTGGCCATCTCAACGGCCTCCTTTAGCTTGCACCTCACACCATCGAAAACCTCGTGGAAAAGAACTTTTAAGTTGATCCACCGCAAATAAGAAGAAAAAATTTCTATCAATTGGGGATATATAAACTTATGTTGCTTTGATTTTTTATTTTTTAAATAATTTTATTTGAAATATTTTTAAATACGAGTACGAGAATATAACATTCAAAATATATTAAAAAATTTTAAAAAAAATTGAATATATTTATGTAAAATACATATTCATATTAGATATTCATATTTCAGTTCGGGTGATATAAATCTTAACAAAGGTGCCAACATTAGTGTATATTTTATAAATAAATGTATGATCTAGTAAAGAAAAAAGCACGTATCAAAAAATATTTACCGGTTAAAGTAAGGAGGCTTGCTGACTCCCTTGAATCGGCATTTGGATTCCAGCATTACACGACAATCCCAGTTTGACCATGTCACCACAGCAAAGTTGGCGTTCTTTATGCCCTTTTCCTCAAGCCATTTATCATGCCCCAGGATACCTCACTGAGAGCACCTTTATCTACCTAGAACATATAAGTTCATATTTAGAATATAGGCTCAAAAGTCACGGCAGAAAAAATTATGGGGAAAAGAAAGCGAGAAATCATAGTCGAACATCATAAT
>JBBYHO010000015.1:25028812-25045978 GCA_038382025.1 Adansonia gregorii | reverse complement strand
TAGATATGACAATATTAGATAAGATTGCACGAATATGACATATAAAAAATAATTAAAAGATGATATGACATAATATACGATATGACATAATATAAATATATGAATGTCTTTAAATCTATATAATATGAATTATTAACATATCAAAATTTATATAGATATAAAATACCTTAAATACAATTATAGTATAATAAAATATATAAATACGATATGAATACATAAATTACTAAATCTATTGCTGAGTTTAGGCTTGTTTGGTTTTTAAAGGATTGTGTCACGGAGAATGAAAATGTAGAGTTTGAAAAGTGAGCGTTGAGGATTGAGAACTCAAAACCTTTGGAAAACATTAGAATTTTCAGTGGCCTATGGTATTAGTTGTTACAGTTGACCTTAAAAATTCGAATTGAAGGTTAAATTGATAAAACTTTCAAATTATTGGTTCAATTAGTTCGATCTGTCGGACCATTTGAAAATAGATTGTTTGATTAAAAAATTTAAAATAATAAAAGTAGATAATTTTAATATTAAATAAGTATTAAATATGAAACATATTTAATAAAAATATAATTTAGTTCAATGGTATGGTATTTAATATTGATTCAGTAAGTTAAAAACTTTAAATCTCATTAAATAAAATAAATTTTTTAAATATATTAAAAATAGCTTAAACTCGGGTTTTTTCCTTTTTCTATAAGTTCAACAAATATTTTAGTAATTCTTTAAGCTTTTAGTTCTATAATATATACCAAATCAGACTAAACATCCGTTCCCAATTCAATCGATTCGGGCTACCAGTCTGGTTTTTCCAAAGATGGTTGCAGACATACCGTTCGAATTATGAGTTGTTCCTGATAGTATTGTTCTCAAGTCAAAGTTATTAAATATTGAATTTGAATCGTATTAATTTATCCAAACTTCATTGGCATTTGATTTAAGCTAATTTGTTATACATTTTAAATAGAAATATAAAATAAAACAAAAATAAATATATATGAATATCTTTATCGGATATTTAAATCTATTATCCTTATAAATACACTTATTTAAATATTTAACACTATCCGAACCAAAATCAAAATAAACTTAAATGCTAAACATCCAATAGTTCATATCTGAATCTTATCTGAATAATGAATCTAATATCCAAACTCAAAAATTATTCAAATTTAAAATTAAAAAAAAAATCGATGAGAATTGTATTAAATATCCAATTTTTCTTTTTACTATATGTCAAAGTGGGTTTCATTTTCTGGGCCACTAACAGGGTCTAAAATTAGGGTAGCGATGATCTTTTAGAAATTTTGGGCCCAGCAAACAATTTATAGTAATTTTGGGCCAAGCTAAGGTCTCTCGATTTTCTTAAAATATTATTGTTTAAATTCAAATCAACTTAAAAATTCATTTTACTATTTATAATAATATTAAAATATTATTTTTATTAATATTTATAAATTTTTATATTTAAATTTAAATAAAAATATTTTATTATTAAAATAATAATTCAAATAAGATCAATCCAAAATTAAAAAAAACTACCTAAAACCCAACTCATACAAGCCGAGCCCATCAGACCAAACGGTAATCCATCCAGGTCTACTTAAGATGCTTAACTTTCACCATAAACATAAGAAGGATGATGTTTCATCCATTTTCAGGAAATAATGTAATATTAATAATATTAGACTGAATTCTTGAACAGCAACAAAATAAACACTATGATTAAAAGCTACATTAGTCGAACTTGGTTTGTCGAACACAAATATATATACCTGATTTGACATAAATACATTTAATTTTTTTAAAAAAAAAAAGTTAATATATTTGAAAAATCTTTTAAGAATCATATCTCTATACCTATATCTAATTATGTTTTTAACACGAATAACGGATACTAATATTTCAAAGAAAAATTAAAAGTCCAAGCAACATAGATTAAAAGTTACTTGGAAGAACAAAAGAGATGCAATGATAAGCAAAAAGAACAATAATTGAAAACCTGACCACAATGGCGACTGATAGAAAATATGCCATCTAGTCTTAGATAATGAAAATTTCATTCCTTTCTGATTCATTATGTTAAATTGAACATTTGCACCGGCCAACTGCGTTTCCGACCATCAGGGCCGACTCCGGTAGTTTCAAGGGATATGTCAATGCAACGATGCTGTGTTGCACGAGCAATGCTGATACGCAGAAGAATTTTTGAAGCCGGACAGACATCCGTTCCAACAGCCGCGGTTCCCTCAGCAGCAAATTTGCTCGACGCCACCGATATGGGTTCTCGGAAAGTGAGGATCGTCTGTGACCAGTGGGTTTTCGGAGTATATGGCGATGTCGACAGAACGGTTGGCATTTCTTTGCAGAACTTGCTGGTGAATCCAGTCTCGAACCATAAAACAACCCCGTAACACGAGGTTGCCTTGTGTTCCAAGTCATTGGGGTTAGTCACCAGAGTATCCAACTTTGCTTCCAGCTCTGCAGTCGCAGTGAAATCGACTTCATCTGGTTTCATAGTTGCAAGGTCAAAGCTCTGAAGTGAAACACAGTCAGTCACAACCTGAATACATAGATCATACTCACTAACCTCTGGGCTAATACTATAAAGGTTACGAAGCTGACACAAGCAAAGGACCACCCCGCTCCCCTTTTTAGTCAGTATCGCAAACTATGTGCTAACCAATACTGGAATAGCACTCATCGTTATACTCGTAAAATACTTTCTCAAATACTTAATATCATTCACTAATAGCATTAACATCAACCCCGATCAACAATGGATAAATATACAGTGCAGCAGTAACAACTTCAATGCAAGATGTTTTAAGGGAACCCAATATAAGGTACATTTCCGGTGTTCCTTCTCGGACATCTATATAACTACACTTTTGTCCTGATGAAATTCTGAGCTCAATACCGAAGCATGTTGTTCCACACAACCCCTATAACACTTATGTTAAATTTGGTTCACTAGAATAGAATAGAACTATAACAAAATAGCTATTTTGTAAAAATAAAACAGAGCAAGAACATAATGGAATTGCTGTAAACTGTAGTTTGGTTCAATGGAATTGAACAATATAGGATTTGAATTCCCTCTGTAGGGGTCCCCTAAGGTCGGAATAGCTATTCAGTGAGGAGGGCTTATAATGGCTATTCAGTGAGGAGGGCTTATAATGGCTATTCAGTGATTTCTTGGAATAAGGCCGCAATAAGCTATTCCGCGAAATAACCATTCCGCGAGCCCAACAGCCGTATTAGTATAGCACACTAGAATATAGCTATAATAGGATTCCTATTACGGTGAACCAAAAACACTATTAAAAACTATGGTACTCAAACTTAGGTGTGAATGTCATACACAGGTATACATTCAACACGAGTACGTTCAATTTTTTTTTTAAGTTTTTCGATGTCCCGATAGGTTCCTTGAAATATCCAAAAATATGTCAAACATGGGTATTCAAGAAAAATGAAAGAGTCAGAGCAACATAAGACAAGATCATCATTGCTAAGACGGATTAGACGTTGCACAACACACTCATGAATGCATATACTAATCCAGCCAAAAACTTGGAAAATCTTGGATCAGCCAATCGCAAACTAAACTTTTAACATTGCTTGTACAAATTAAAATGAAAATGCTTCAACCTGGCCTATCCAAGTAAAAGATAGGCAAATTTCCAAGAGGGACAGTTAGGACAACAACTATATAGAAGGCTGGACATGTACTCCTAATAAATCTCGGGAAGATATAGCAAGTAGGTTGCTTCAATTGTCATAAATATCAAAAGAAAACAAATTGTAGATAAATTGATCCTAACACAGCCTATATGCAGACATCTGCTGATAATGAATTTCAAATTGATACAAACCTAGGAATTAGTCAAAATGTACCCAAATCAAAGATATAAAAACCAGATTTCAAACTATCATGTTATTTGTCGAGACAAAAGATCATCCAAGCTCTAAATTTGCCTTTGTAGGAGATGCTTCATCTCTTACAAGCTCAAGATTAATTATATGCAGATGCATAAATTAGAAAACTTTTCAAAAAAAAAAAATTATGAAGCATCCAAGTGCTGACCAATCCACTAAAACTTCATGCTAGTGAACCAAAAGAAAAATGTATTGTATAGGTATGTCGATGCAGAGGCTTTTATCTACGTTACTTGGATTTGAGTGTGAGTGACAGGACACATGTATGCATCTGACACAAGTATATATAATTTTTTCCAAGATCTCCATGTATTTGGAGATCTTTAGAGGATCTATCTCATACCCATGTCCAGATATGTGTCGGACGCAAATGTGAAACACGGCCGCTTCAAGAAAAATGAAGAGTGAAACAACATAACCTGCTCAGGTTTTCCCTTTTTTTTTTTTTTCCAAATGAATTATAAAGGCACAAGCATAAGACTATTGGGACACTAACCTGGAGTACCGCAGAATTTGTTACTATATCATGATGATTAATAACGTCAACTATAGGAAACTTAGCGGCGTCTTCAACAACTTCCTTCCCTATCGAAGACATATTGAAGCCATAAACATTTTCCCAGAATGGAAGACTAGTACCACCCTTTCCAAATCCGGCAACAAACTAAAATGGAAATAAATAAGGAAAAAAAAAGTAAGCAACGATAATTAATCTTATAGAGACAAGTGAAAATGTTGCAAAACTCACAATAGTTGCTGTATCAGGAAGTATTGCACCTCCAGGCTTCAACCAACGATCTCTTGCAAAGAGCACCGAGCTGAGCATGGATTCGTACAGGAGGCAATATCCCATCCATTCGCTTACTAATACGTCAACACTATGCGGTTGGATTTGCATCGATTTATCAAGATTCTCAACCATACTCTGAACCACTTCAATTACACCATTATGATTTCTGTTACTTTCAGTGTCGGATTTACTTCGCCAAAGGCCATTGTCTTTTGCAATCTGCAATTAACAAAATTAAAAATTAAAAAGAAAAAGAAATTAAAAAAACATGCATCGTTTTATAACACTACAAGTTTAAAATATTTCACCTGAGTTGCCACTGTAGCCATCTTCTCACTAGCTTCAATGGAAATTACCCTTGAGGCTCCAGCTTGGGCTGCAAAGAGACTGATAAAGAGAGAAAAATTTGATAATAAGAAACCTGGCAACATGGATTTGTTTACTATTTCCGAAGACCGAACTAAATAAGCCTCTATTTGGTTTTTACTTTTGCTTTTTGCTGTTTGTCCCTTGTTTTCAATTCTTTTTTATTTTTAACCTTTCAACTTCTATCGAAAAAAGAAAAAAAAAAAAAGCGCCAAATAATCAAAGCCAAATGTAAACGGCAATCTAAAGATAGTGAATACAGAAAAAAGGCTAGCAGCAACCATCCTTGTTGGAGGCAGCAATTCAAAATAAATAAATACATACTACGTTGCTCCGATTCTGCATTTTTCTTGAAGTATCAATGTCCGACATATGTGTCTTATGCATATCCGGATATGGTCATGGAGATATGATCCTCCAAGCACTCTCCAAATGCATGAAAAATTTTAAAAAAAGAATTGATCATACCTGTGTCCGACTGATACACGTGTCCGATACTCACACCCAAATCCGAGTAAAACACACACACACACACACACACATATAGATATATATTCAAGAAGCATCAAAGACACAATCACTTAAGCATAGTACCCTATGTACAAATTAGAGGGCAATAGTGAGGGACGGACATTGTAGAATACTCTATATATGAAGTCATATCCAATCATGCATGAACCACAACCGTCGAAAGAAAAAGGCATTTTACCTAAAAATTTTTACAATGATAATCTATGGATTCTCGAACAATAGGAAAATATGACAATTTTGCTAAGATTAAATGCAGGCAATAAGCATGAGGCATGATGGAATTCCAGATTTAAGCAATTATCAAAAGCTAAAATGAACTGGCCTGTGACCGCATAAGATATATATATATATATATAGTTTATACATTTGATTTGAAAAAATAAATAACTTTACAGTAAATAAAACTTCAAAAGAAACTGAATAAAACAGTTTACCTTAGTATGCCAGTCCCACAGCCTACATCCATCACAACTGCACCATTCAAGAGAGAAGGATTTTTCAATAAAGCTTGCCGATAAGCATCTGTTCGTACCTGTAGTACCAAAAGATACGAATATCAAATTGCTAGTCGAACGTTCCAACACTTTCATCAGAGTACAAAAACGAATTTCATACCTTGTCACTTATCATATCTCTATGGATTCCGAATGAACTATACGACCCAAAATAATTCTCATTAACCTTTTTGATATCCTTTTCAACAACATCCGCAATATAAACTTTACATTGCTTATCCTTTGGATCACTTTTACATGACCTAACAATTTCTCCATAATCCATTACATTGTCTGCAATTCTCTTCGAAGAACTTGCCAAGCTCAAATGACCGTTGGAAATGGTTGTAACAGTTTGACTTCTATCTTTGTTATAGGTCTCAGCATTCAACTCAACCTCTTCAATAGTCTCATCGTCATCATCAATGCAAACATTACCAAAATCCCTCATGATCTCTTCTTTGTCAAATGATGCGTTATGGTCATCTTCATCTTCTTCGTCTCCATCAAAACTGTACAGAAGCGAATCATCTTGCATGAAAGGAGTTAGATATTTATCGTAATCCAAAAGAAGCTTAACATCTTTGGTATCAAAAGATTGATGTAAATGACTTTGTAGATCTTGCTTCGACTGGCAACGAACCCTGCAACTCCAGCATCTATTATCTGCCACCTGGTAAGTCGAAAGAAATGTAAAGAAATCATTAATCCAACCAAATATTAGTATGCTGAAACTTCTTTACATCACCCCATCCAACCTGTATTATGCAATTAGCGAGAAGTGGGTGGAAAGGGGTCCTTCGCAGTCAGCAAAGGTAAACATAATTAGGCGCTTTCAAATTTGCCTTTTCATGATCAAAAACTATAACAGAGCATAAGGATTCAAATCCTCTTACTTAATTTTTTTTTTTTTTTGTTTTAACGCTTTTACTCAACTTAAAATCCTAGAAAACTTGAATACTGGATTTCTCGTCAATAAAAATTTAAAAAAAAATATATTTTTCTTTTCATACTTTCAAACATTTGAAAAAAGAAAAATGTATATATAAATATTATCTCCTGAATCAAATAATAATAACTAGATCAGTTTAGCCTTCATTTTCTCTATTTTATTGGGGTTTCCAAGAATTTCAGAATGCCAAACAAAAACAGAAACCAAAAGGAAAAAAATCATATTGTTTAGCTATTTGTCTTTTCTATTCTAAAAATTGTTAATTTTACAAAATAATAGAAAGCAAAGATATTAGTGATTAAAATAAAACATTCAAAATAAAAGTAAATAATAACGATAACTAAATAAAGCTTTAATTATTCAAGAATACTCTATCTAAACGCATTGGATTCACCTGAGAGCGGACATAGTTGATTAGCTTGAAGGAACCATAAAAATCCAAACCCAATTCCTTTCGTATTCCATTAAAGTCGAATAAATGAGTTAAAGAACAGTGTTCAAACAGGGCATCGCAAGAACTGTGCTTGGAATCGCAGAATAAACACAGAAACTCTGAATCTTCACTATGTTCATCATCATTATCTTCATTCTCTTCTTCAGTCCAAGCTTCCTTACTATCTTCGTCATCCTCTTCTTCTGCTAGAGTTAATATGTTCGTTTCTTCGGTTTCACTCAGTTTCTTCGCCATTAGAATAAAAATGCAACACTAGAGATAGAGAAAACTTAAACCCTGAGAAAAAGAGAAACCCTAACAAAACCTGCCGCTTTTAAGAATTAAGTGGGAGTAATGGTTCTCGTCGCTGGCTACGACCTTAAATATTTTTTAAATTTGAAATATTATCAAAAAATATATATATTAAAAATATATTAAAAATATTTTTATATTAATATTTTTATATTTTTATAATTAAATTTAAATAATAATATTTTTTATTAATTAAATACTAATTTAAGTTGAGTTAAGTCATCAAAAAAGTAATATCCAAGCTCAACCTACTTTGAATTAGGTAGCAGCATGCTCTTTGAAGTGGTTTATATAAGATTCTTGATTCAACACTAAACCTATTTATGAATCAGTTTAAAATTTTGTATATATTTTATCTAAGTAAGATTTATAAGTTTATTTTATTATTTAAAAAATTAAAATATTACTTATATATTTATAATTAAATTTAAATAAAAATTATTTATTTATTAGATAAATAATAATTTAAATTAAATTGATTAAAATAATAAAATTTATACCAAGATTAGACAATTGTCTAAACAATGGATAAGTCTATTTAAAACCTACAACCTAAGAACAAGCCCAAGCCCCAAAAGGTTGCTTTTAGAGCTTTAAGCAACAAGGCTCGACTCGATAGAATATCAAGCTTTTGTCGAGTTTTTTTACATTAGTTTACGGAGCATAACAAACGAGTTTAAATAAATATATACACAACAATCACATTAAACTCAGTTGAAAATTAACAAAAAAAAATTTATGTTAGAGAATATTGCACAATAGTTCTTTTGTATAAGATTGGAAGATCAATTTACTACTGTGAAATTCTTTTCGAATAAGATTGATGGATTAATTTATTATAGTTGAATTATCATAAATTAGATAGTTTAAATAGGTAATGAAAATTTAGGGGTGGACTATGTCACTCTTTTGAGATAACATGCACCCTCTTAGTGATAAGAACTAGTGCAAAGTAGTTTTATTACATGCTGTCCCCCAAGATACAACAAGCCTAATCACCAGCTGTGCACATTTCTAACCTACACAAATTAAAAGATAGAAGCTTTATCAAAATCGACATTTTTCTTACCCGATTTAATAGCGCTCTTAGAAAGAGTTAGAAAGATTTGTAAGAAAAATAAAAAAACTTTTTAAAAAATAAATTTTCCTTTTGAAAATAATATGCTCTTAAATGAAGAACATTTTCAATATTTATAAGATATGAAAATATGGCAAATAAATGAAACATTAATTTCTTTTGGTTGTAACTTAAAATGTTTGAAAAAAATTTGAGTAACAAAAAAACTTACAAGAATTAATTAGTTAATTTTTGTAATCTTATAGTTTCATTTTAAAAACCTTTTTTTATTAAAATACAACAACAATCTCCCACTTATTTTAATAAAAACATTAAAGTGCTAAATTCTCATATGAAGATAGAAAACTATACATAATGTAAGTGCCAATGGCTTAAACCTCCACTTAGTGTTTTAGCAATCTCTGCCTCAGAGCCAATAAACTAAGTCTTGAATCAATGCTGCTTTAGGGTAACAAAGAATTGCATAACACATTGATTTCTAGTGCCTATAATGAGTTTCTTTAGCCAACACGTTATGGCCATGTGCTTTATCCCAATTATAATGAGCATTCTAGAGAATAAGCCTAAATTCTCATAGGAAGTAGCCTTACTTCCGCACTCATATAAGTGAAGTTATCAAGAATGTTCCTATAACTCTAAATCCCACTCGAACGAGCTTTAGACCTCATTAAGAGTACAAACATACTCAATCTCCATTACTATTACAAGGTTTAAGCACTATATTATAAGGAGGGAATTTTTTTAATATTAAATGTGCATATGATTTGTTTTTCCCTTTGAACTTAATTCTTAGGATTTCCAATAGGCAGGGTATCCTCATAGTTGGTTTTTATTATTATTTGAGCTTTATTCCCATCCCTTCAATGCTATTCAGATCTTTTCTCTAGCTAGAGCTTTTGTCAAAGGATATGCCAGATTATCACTACTTTGATTATAGTAAACATTAATGGCACCATTAGTTATATAAGATTTGACATAGCCATGTTTTCTTCTTGTAAATCTAGATTTTCCACTTTAATTTTTATTATTGATTTTGCTAATAGTTGTAGTATTATTACAAGAGATTAAAATGGGTCCTATTGGTTTTTCCCATATTGGAATCTCAAATAAAAGATCTCGTAACCAACCTATTTCTTCACTAGGTAAGGCCAACACTATAAATTCAGCCTTCATGGTGGAGTTTGCAATGATTTGTTGGTTTTTAGATTTTCCAGCAAATTGCTCCATTTCCCAACGTAAACACATAGCCAGTGGTAAACAAAAAATCACTGCTCAAAGTGTTCCAATTACCATCACTATATCTTTCAAGCACAATAGGATACTTTTGATAAAGTATACCATAACTTAGAGTCCTTTTTAAATATCTTATTACATGATTAATTGCATTCCAATGCTCTAAGTTTGGTTTACTTGTAAATCTAGCCAGTACTACTACACATAAGCAATGTCAGGTCAGGAGCAATTAGTGGCATATCTCAAACTACTAATAATACTAGCATACTCTTTTTGGTTTCATACATCTTAATCATTCTTTATGGAAAATAAATGTAAATTTGGGTCAAAAGGAGAGCACAAGGGTTTGCAATTGAAAAACTTATATTTTTTTCAAATCCTTTCTAATATAATGAGATTGATCAAGAAAAATACCATTTGGAAGTCTTTGTCATCCTAATGCCAAGAATTACATTTGTTTCCTTTAAATCTGTCATGTCAAAATGATTCACGGATAACATTTTGGTAACATTTATAATCTCTAAATTTGTTCAAAAAATCAAGAAATCATCTAGATATAAACAAATAATAACATGTGAATTACAATTTGATTTATACTATACACATTTATCACTTTCGTTAGCTTTGAAACCATTAGAAATTAAACACATATCAAATTTTTCATGCCACTATTTTGGGGCTTGTTTTAAACCATATAATGACTTTAGTAATTTACAAACTTTATTCTCATTACTTGCCATAACAAAGCCCTTAAATTATTCTATATAAATTTCTTCTTCTAACTCTCCATTTAAAAAGCTATTTTTACATCTATTTGATGGATTATTAAATCATGGATGGTAGCAACTGTAATTAGAACTCTTATTGGTGTAATTGCTCAAGAAAATGTATCAAAGAAATCTATGTCTTCTTTTTGTCTAAAGCCTTTAGCTACAAGCTTGGCTTTATATTTATTAATGGAACCATCAAGCTTTAATTTCTTTTATGGTACCCATTTACACTCTATATATTCAGAGCCTGGTGGTAGTTCTACTAGTTTTCAAGTTTTATTAATTACCAGAGATTCCATTTTATCACTGATAGCTTCTTTCCAAAGATCTGAATCAAAAGAGGATAAGGCATCTTTTAAAGTGTCTGGATCATGATGTACATTGAACACATAATAATTAGGGCCAAAGTTTTTATCTATTCTTCCTCTTTTACTTTGTCTAGGTTCACTCACAAATTCATCTCTTGTTTTGGGTTGAGTAGTGGTTTGTTTTAAAGCTCGTTGATTATTTATAGGTTTAAGTTTAACACTGCACTATTTCTAGTTTTAAAAGAAAATGTATTTTCATGAAATATGGCATCTACGGATTTAATTATAAGATTCTTTTCTAGGTCTAAAAATCTTTATGACTTACAGGTCAAGGCTTAAACCATAAATGGACATCTAGAAGCCTTTATCTTAAGTTTTGGTTTTCTAAGATTAGGTAGCCTAACAAAGGCAAGACAACCCCATACTTTAAAATAACTTACATTTAGCTTATAATTTTTCCAAAACTCATAGGATGTTTTTAAAGCGTGTTTTTATGGTACTCTATTAAATACATAGTTAGCAGTAAGAACTGTTTCTCTTTATAAATTTTTCGAAGCACTAGAGCTCAATAACATAGTATTGATCAAATCTATTAGAATTCTACTTTTGCATTCTCCATTTGATGCAGGAAAATAAAATGGATTAGTTTCATGAATAATACCCAAGGATTGAATAAGAGCGTTTAATCTGAAATTATCATACTCACCTCCTCTGTTATTCTTGAATCTTATAACTTTTCTCCCAAAATTTTTTATCTCTTTTATAAGGGTGAAAAACTTTTTAAAAGCTTTACTATTATTTTTCATAAGATAAACATACGTATATCTTGAAAAATCATCAATCAAAGTTTAAAAAAATACCTCTTTTCACCTCAAGTTAGGATCTATTCAAATTGATAAATCTCAGTTCGAATTAATTCTATCAATTTAGAATTTCTTACCACACTTTCTGAATGGCTTTCTTGTGATTTTAGCGATGCTATATGATTTACATTTTTCAAATTGATTATCTAATTTAGGAATTAAACCTAAACTGCTCGTGTTTTTCACATATCTACAATTAACATGGCAAAATCTAGCATGCCAAACATTTACATAAGAAACGATATAAGTAGAAACAACTAAAATTTCTTTCATTTCAACACTCAATTAAACATACATCCATAGATATAACCTTTCTTAATAAACATGCCCATTTTCATAAGTGTAAATTGATCTGAGTCAAAAACTTGCTTGAATCTAATTTTATTTAAAAGAAATCCAAAAACTAGATTTTTTTTCTGATATCAAAAACATGCCAAACGTCCTTATGGATAAAACTTTTTACCAGAAGTAAAATTGAGTTCAACATCACCATTAACCCAGAGCACTAATGTCATGGAAGTCACCGAGTTAAGATTATCTTCTCTATCTTAAATAAAGAATAAGTTTTGAACCAAGTTTTATCATAGCAGACATGCATAGAGGCACTAGGGTCTACCCACCATCTTTTAGAGGAAGCAATAGTGATGATCTTAGATATCATTGTCGTAAGTGGCTCTTCGGTTATATTAACCTGATTAAAAGGTCTATGTTTCCTGAAATGACACACTATATGTCCAAGTTTACCATATACACAGAACCTATCATTTCTTTTATTATTTAGTGTTTCTCTTTAAGGAGGTCTTTGGTTTCTTCTCTGATTAAATTGACCTTTAAGTTGTTTTTCGTAAGGCTTATTTTTATTAATTTTCTTTTTTTGTTTCAATTTTGTATTATTATAAGTCCTAAGCATGTTCTTATTAGAAGTGACAAGGTATACCTTTAAATTATCCATGCCATTAAAGCCAAGTAAATTGTTATGATTTCTGTGCTTTTCTTCTACTTTCAAGTGCATAATAAGGGATTCACTAGATAGTTCTTTTTGTTTATGGAGTAAGATCTTTTCAAATTCATTCCAAGAGTCAGACAATTTGTCAACAATGGCAGAGACTTCTATTTGCTCATCAATAGTTATTCCTTTACATCGAACATCATGTGTAAGCATCTGGAGATTGTGGGCTTATTCTTTCACCGAATTATTTACTATCATTTGAAATCTGAAATAATAACTACAAGCATCCAACTTTTTTAGTGTCAAATTTTTGTTGTAGTGCCTTCCAACTTTTCTTTGATTAAGAATAAGTTTGGTTAAAATAATTGTATAAATTATTAGAAGACATTTGAGTAAATATTTTCTGTAATAGTCATGATCTTTCTCATGGTCTTTCACATTTTATTCATGTTCAGATTTTTCTTTTTCAGTAATAGATGAAGTGTCTTTTTTTGGAAAACTTTTTTCCACTAAAATATATAAGACATTCAGAAAAGTCAAGTAGAAAAAAGTCATTTGCTTCCATCTCTTAAAATTTGCACCACGAAAACGAAAATGGCAGTTCAAGCCACTAGCTTAAGTAGTCTTGGGGAAACTTTCAGCAATGTTCTTTATAATGAAGTTTTGATTCAAAATTGTTAGAGAATGTTGCACAATATTTTTTTGATATAGGATTAGAAGATCAATTTACTACTACCAAGTTCGTTTTGGATAAGAATAGTGGATCAATTTGTTACTGCCAAATTGTCACACATTAAGTAGTTTAAATAGGTTGACGGAGATTAAGATGCGAACCAGGTTGCTCTCTTGAGATGATACTCGCCCTCTCGGTGATAAGAATCTATGCAAAAAAGTTTTATTGCATTTCGTCCCTCAGGATACAACAAGCCTAATTACCCACTGTATACCTTCCTAAATTGCGTAGATTAGATTGTAAAAGCTCTATCAAAATCAACACTTTCTTTATCCTATTTAATTAACATTCTTAAAAAGTGTTAGGGAAATCTTTAAGAATAATAATGAAACTTTTACAAGAATAAATTTTCCTTTTGAAAATGAGATGCCCGTAAGTGAAGAACATTTTTACTATCTACAGTATACGAGAATATGGTAAATAAGTGAAACATTAATTTCTTTTGGTTGTAACTTAAAACATTTGAACAAAATTTTAGTAAAAAAAAAAACTACTTACAACAACTAATTAATTTTTGTAATCTCATGGTCTCTTTTTTAAAATTTTTTTTTAATTAAAATACAACATTTTATAATACTGAAATAAAATTAAGGGTATTTAAATCTCTCAACAAAAAAAAAATGCCTACTAAGATTATGCTATTCACAGTAAAAACTTACTTTTTATTTTTTAATTTTAACTTATATTTTTTTAAAATATAATAAATTTTATTAATAAAATTATTTTTCACCCATAAAGTGGTTGTGATAAATTTTCATATTTTTAAACTTGATAACTGGATAGCTTTTTTTTTTCTTAAAAGCAGTAGTGTAATAAGTGGATAATATATTTTTTTAAATGCATGTGAAATTTATAGAATGGCTTATAAACAAAAGAAGATATGTATCATATTTTATCTTTTAATTATTATTTTATTTTTGATTTTTTAATATTTTTAATTGAACTGATCTCAGTTAACATGTCAAAACTCACCCAAAGCATTTGACAAAAAATATAGTTATCTTACATAGATATTCATGCTTCTGTCTTTAATTTGATATATTTTTAATTAAAAATAAATAAATAAATAATTTTTAAAAATTTAACTTTACTTCCTTTTATGAATAAATTACAATAATAAATTTTGAATTTCATATTAGAAAACCAAAATTAATAGCCTTTAATTTAATTTTCTTTTCATTCATACATTCTATATATATCCATTATTTATAATTGTTATTTTGTCAAATAAAAAACTAAAACACTTCAATGGTTATTAATAGGAAAAGAAAATAAAAAAATTCAATTATCTTTTTGTGAAATTTTTTTTATATCTTTTCAATTGGTATTTTCTTAACATAATAACATATTAATTTTGTTTGCATTATTTATTCCAATGTTATATTACCAAAAAAAAAAAGAAAAAGAAAAATATAATTAATATAAATACATTATCTTGATTTGCTGATAGCTAAACTGTTTGTTTGTTTCTCCAAGCTTACATTTATAATTCAAGCTTATGTTTTGTATTTTTTTTTTATAATTTTTTCCTTGTTAAATCACTTTAATTGTGTTTTTGATTGAGTAATTATATTTTTTATATTAATGTTTGATTAAATTCTTTAATGTTTTTACAAATAATATTGTTTAAGTTCTTTTATAAATGATAAATATATGATGATAATAATAACAATAATTACTTTTATTTTCTTTTAAAAAAATATTCATTGTACTTGACTGCACATGAATTTGAATATTCCAATAATGATTTTTTTATAGCCTCATTTTAGGCCTCCAATGACTTTATTATTACTAAAAAGTTTACATTGTCTCAAATATGTCCAATATTTTTATGCATGAATTTCCTAAATTAATTTTATAGGAAAAAAAAAACTTCTCATGAAACATTTTCTTGATTTGCCTAACATTTGATTATTTAATCAATGTGATTTAATTCTTGATTTTTATGCAATCAATTTATGGCAAAAGTATCCTAATTGAATATTGATCTAAATATTTAGCTTAAAAGAATCATACAAAGTTAGAGAGTAATATACTTATTCAAGGATCAAGTAACTTGCTCGGCTCGAATCACTATTTAATAATTAAAATAATAATTTTATTTAAATTTAATTATAAAAATAAATAAATATTAATTAAAAATAAATTTTTATTATTTTTATTATATTTTAATACTAATTCAAATTGTCAGACCGAACCAAGCTAAATTTAAGCTCAGTCATTGAGCAGGTTTAGAGCGTAGATGAATTTATGAAATTGATATTTTGTAGTTACCATTTCCTCTAAATATTATTTTGTTTATATCATAATATGGTCTAATGCAGTTTATTATTTTTTCGTCACTTTAGACTTTATGTTAAGACTAAATTTAATATTTTGTACATATACTTTTTTTTTGTGTGTATTTATGTTTAAGCTATATATTAAAAAGTAATATTTTACCCAATTAGTCCATTTAGACTGCATTTTCGATATAATTTTTTTCCAATGTAGGTTATTCTAATTTGAATTGTATTAACTTTTAATAATAAAAGTATTTTAATTTAAATTTAATTATAAAATATATAAATATTAATTTAAAAATAATTTTTAATTAATTTATGAATAGTAATTTAGGCTTTCTCCTTAGGTCAAGCCGGAGCTTGGGTAAAAAATATAAAAAATTATGATTCGCGACCTAACCCAACCTATGGACACATTTACGTATAAAACTTGAAAGTTAAAATAAAATTAACGAATAACTTTTTCAAATTTCTATCCCAAAGAACCCAAATCTATCTTTTTAATAAAACAACTTCTAAACTCATCAAATGTAAAATTTCATTTTTGCTTTATAATAATAAAAAATAAGTTAATACTGTTTGGCAAAACAAATAGTCAATAGTAATTTGTTATGCACAAAACCCAGATAAAAACTCATAAAAAAATTAGAAATAATCATGCATCAATGCAAGTAAAAGTATAGATTTGAACTGACAAAAATAAATATTTATGTTTATTATATATTTAAATATTTATTTTAAATTTTTATCATAAATATTGTCCAATTTATTCTCCTTTCATTAAGTAAATGTTTTTTATTGACAAAAATGTGCTAAATGTTATATCAATTTTTTTTTTACAAAATTTTAATTTTATATTAATGTTAAAATTAATAAACTTTATGTTAATATGATATATTAATGTACATGAAAAAAACTTTACATATTAACACATATTTTATTAATTTCTACAATATATAACAATGTATTCAATACCTAATTATTTTTCAAAAATCTATTTATTTTTATAATTTTACAATATATTAACATTAAAGAAATAAATTTTATAGTAATCCATATGCAGTATCTAAGACAGTCTTTATATAATATTAATATGGCTAAAATACTAAAAAAAATCTTTGAATTATTTCACTTTTCCT
>JBBYHO010000015.1:25002461-25027169 GCA_038382025.1 Adansonia gregorii | reverse complement strand
TCGAATTTTTTGTCAATTACTTCTTGAGTTAATATCACTTGACTCAATAAAATCAAACTTAGTTAAGAGTTTTTTCAGCACTAACCTTCGGCTATCCTATTATGGGAGAGAAAAAGATAATTTTTTTTAAAAATATATTTAAAGAGATTGATAAATAAATATATAAACAAATTAAGTCAATAAAGTAGATAGTTTTTAAAGAACGAGGAGGTTTTAAGCAGATATGAGTAATTTTTTAAAATTTGAGTAAAAATCTTTAGTATTATTAATTTAGTTAGTTTTCTTTGACGTTTCTTTGACTGAGTTTGTGTTTAATTAACTCGTAATATTAACTAAATCAAGAACTGTGTATTAGTATAAATAGATAAATACTATATAGATAGATATAGATTCAACTTGGATAAGTCGATAGACACTTTTAATGAGAAAAAGGATAAAAATATTAAACTGAACCTCGTACTTTGGCTTAATTTATAATTTGATACCTAATTATTTTATACTTAAACTTTAATTTTACAATACATTATTGATTTTTTAAATTAATACAGTTTATTTAATGTTTAATGTGCCAATAACAATGTTGGTCTCAAATATTAACATAGATGACAAAATGAAATTTTTAATACTAAATTAATAATTTATTTTTTAAAATGTCAAATTAAAAATTAAACCAAAGTAGAAGGATAAAAAGTATATAAACCTAAAAATAAGTAACTAAACTAGAATTTTTCTGTAAGTCGAGTACTTGGACGGTTGAACTGCAACCCGAGTTGCGCCGCTCAACAGGCATGAATGTCAATAGCAATTAAAAAAATAATAATAATAAAATAAAATGCAAATTGCAAGGTCATTTTCGATATTTCAACATCTCACCATCTTTGGACGTCCGAAGAAAATAAGAGACGAGCACGAAAATTGCTCAAACTTCAGATTTACTTCACCTTTTGGCTTCGCTCCCTTTGAGGAATCAACAGTCTCCCTCGCTAACTGACCATTTCCAATTCAATTCAATTGATTCAATTTTCTCATTGTTGACTTTTCCTTTAAAGCTTTCTCATTGTTGACTCTTCCAGATCTCTTCAATTTCTCTTCAATTTTCAGTTCTCAAGCAATTTCCCTTCGATTTACTCTTAATTTTGCTACATTTTTTTTTTGGATTTGTTTAATCTCGTTTTCGGTAAAGCATAAGCTGATTTTTCTTGATCTTATACCTGCTAATCTATGTTGTTTTGTTTTGGATTACACTAAATTTGAATTTTACGTTGTTCTTAGATTCGCCAGAGACTGTTAGTTCCACAGCCATGGAAGAGTAAGCATCATTTTCTAATTTATAATCTAAAAAAATCAAAACTTTTTTTTAATTTTTTTTAATAGTTGAAGAAATAAGACAGTTGATTCTGATTCTTAATAGAATTTAATAATGTTAGAATTGGTATTATGTTTTAATTAATTTCTTAGTTGGTAATCAATTGGGATTTTGCTTTTACTTTTTAGCACACTTTTTTTGGGGGGGAAAAATAGCCAATTTTCAAAAGTTTAAGTAAAATTTGTGGTGTTGTTGGATAATAGGGAAAGTGCTGTGGAGCTTCTGCAGCGTTACAGGCGTGACAGGAGAATACTGTTAGATTTTATACTATCTGGTAGCTTGATTAAGAAAGTGGTAATGCCTCCTGGTGCTGTAACGCTCGATGATGTGGATTTGGATCAAGTTAGTGTCGATTACGTTCTAAGTTGCATTAAAAAAGGTCTCTTTGGAACAAATTTTTCTTCCGTTTCTGTTAGATCATTAATAACATGATGTGTGATTTATTTTCTTTTGTTTTGATGATAATAATTTTGTCAACTGTAGGTGGAATGTTGGAGCTCTCTGAGGCTATTAGAGATTACCATGATCACACTGGATTACCCCAAATGGTAATAATCTACTTCTCGGGCATCATATATTTTGCGTGATTTTCGGTATTGTTTTGGTTACTACTTTTGCTACTGGCTTTTTGCTTCTCAAAGCAGAAAGCAAATAGAAGTACATAATATTTGGGAGATTTATAAAAATTAAAAATTTAGTTTGGTAACAAAAAGTTGCAATTTTATTTTAATATAAAAATAATAATTTTGTTAGACTGATGTTACATTTTAGTCATTTATTTATTTTCATCATTTTCTGTTAATTTATACTAACAAGTTTTTTGGGAAGCAAAATGCAAATAGGAAATTAGTAAGTAGCAAAAGTAGCAACAAGATGAGCCTTGGCTTGGCCTTTGATCTAAGGTATTAAAGTGAAAGACAGAAGCAAACATGCTACTCATCATATAAAATAATGGCTATTTTTTCGTTGAAACTAGTGTGGACAGACAGGCATGTATAGATTGCACCAATAGTTTGTTGGTTTATCCCACTTGTCAATATTGCGGTAAAAAAAGGCATCATATTCATATGCAATTACGAGTGTCCTATCTTTGAAAAGTATAGATGTTGGATGTGAATAAAATTAAATGCAAATTGTTAGCTAGATTGTTGGATGGTATTGAAACTCTTCCATTCCTATTCTGGGTATGCATTTATACATATTCTTTTGGCTGCTTATTTTTTACATCTTGATCTCTCTTCCTTCTTCAGAATAGTGGTGCTTCTGCTGGTGAATTCTTTTTGGTTACAAATCCTGAATCCTCAGGTTCACCTCCAAGAAGGGCACCTCCACCTATCCCTGTTTCCGTATCAATACCGATACCATCAGCTCCTGTTTTTGCACCATCTCCTGTCGTGTCAACCGTATCAAGGTCAGAGTCTTTTGATTCCACACAAGTTCAAGAGTTAACTGTGGATGATATCGAAGATTTTGAGGATGATGATGACCTTGAGGAAGTTAATAGTCTCAAAATTTCAAGGCGGAATCCAAATGACATTGGTGACCTTAAGCTGAAGTTGCCTTCTTTTGCTACAGGTAATGACGATGGTTTAGAAAACGTGCATGGCCGTGCCATATTGCTGGAGCATCCATGTGGATGTCACTTCATTTAGATCTGCTTCTCCTCAGAAATTAAACTTTTGATACACTGGAATAGTTTGATGATTATAATGTTGGGTTTTCCATGTTAAATGAGAAGTACTATCGAGTTTTTTAATATTATGATCAAGATATATGGTTGCAATTTTTGAGTTATTTCATCTAAAGTATGCAATGGCATTCTATAAAATTTTTTGGACTTTGTTGTTTCAGGTATAACAGATGATGATCTCCGTGAAACGGCGTACGAAATTCTTTTAGCTTGTGCTGGTGCTTCTGGGTAGGCTTTCCCTTTTTTTTGACTGCTGGTGTTCTTTTAAAATGAGTGGCTTTCCATTGCTATGGCATTCCTAATTTTTTTTTTTCTTGGTTCACTTTCTTCAACATTCATCTTATATCAGGGGTCTCATTGTACCAACAAAAGAGAAGAAGAAAGATAAGCGTTCCAAGTTGATGAAGAAGCTTGGACGGAGTAAAAATGAGAATATTGTGGGGCAGTCTCAAAATGTTCCAGGGATGGTTGGTTTATTGGAAACAATGCGTATCCAGATGGAGGTATTTAAAGCCTGACTCATTCACATGGTTGCCTTTATCAATATTTCTTCTACAATTTTATATACTCTGCTGATTTTTCTAGCTGTCATTAATAGATGCATGAGTAAAGTTATATTATTTAATATGAACTTGTCATGTAAAACGATTTGAAACTAGAAGAATTAGTGACAACGACGTACCTTTTTTTTTTAACCCAAAGATGCAATTGCAGAAAATTTGAATTACAACTGAAAACTGAAAATATGGTTTAATCTTATGGAAAACTGAAGTAGTTCATGAAGAAATATCTTTCTGCAGTTGTTTCATGAAGTAGTATTTTAAAGGCCATGTGATGTGTTTTCTGTCATGGGATGAGGCAGGTGCTATCGAGGAAAAATTTTTGCATTTTTAGTTTCCCTATCATCCTGCTGTTTCGTCACCACTTTAATTTGGCATTTTTATACACACATGTACCTGAATCCATCTTTTTCTTATACATGATATCTGCAAATAGAAGTGTAAGAGTGCAGATCCAATAAATTGATTACTCCGATCATAAATATAATTAGAATAATGCTGGCAATTAAGAAAGCTATTATTTAGTCATTGCTGAATCTGGAACATGTACAAGATTGCATGCTATTCAAGGTATTTTCAATAGCATAGGGAAAAATATCATGACAAGTAGATCTTCAAGGATGCAAGTTCAAAGCTAAAAAAATAAGGCCAAGTATGTGGATGTTGGGTATACGATTAAAAAGCCTAATCTACTTAACAAGTCATGCTCTAGTAAACCTTAATTAAAGGTTTGCCTGAGAATTGAGCACCAAGCATTTCATTTATGGGTTTTATGAAGTAGGCATTATCTAATGGGGATAAAAGGTATTCTCTTCAGAAGCGGAAGTCAAAGGTGTTGAGGGGAATATTTTTTCCCTTCTTCTTTTGGCACTTTCCTTTGCACATCCTACGCTGGGGTTAAACTGCTTTCTCAACTTGTCATTTTTTTTAAAAACATTATTTGCAGTTAAAGTACATTGTTGGTCCTTAAGTCTATCGAATCCCATCTAATCCTTAAAAGTTTTAATTTAGAAAGAACCAGTGAACTTTCAATGCAGTATATAATTTAATTAGTTTACTTTATTTAAGTGCCTGTAGTGGTTTCAACTATCTTAAATGACTTATACGAAAATTTAGCATCTATTACTAACAACGCAATAACTATTTGAATAAAATATTCTGAATCACTGAACAATTATGGAAGTTCGATGGCTTTATTTCCAAGTCTGATGCTTTGATAGCTAAATGAGATTTGGAAATATTTTAAGATTTTTTGGTAAAATTTACTCCTTAGCCTATTTCTGAAAAGATCTTTGGAGCAAATTCTTATCTCCATTTTACCAGGCAGCTCTTTGCATCAGAAACTTTGAGGCTGTATGTACTATACTGCATGTATAGCTGATTTCGAACATATAAACCATTATAAAGGTGGTGATGCTGTGTATCTGTGATGACCTTGGAAGCAGTATTTATGCACCGCCAGAACTTTTGAGAGTTAAATTTGCCTAAAGTTAACCTGAGGCTTTTAGCACAATAATTAGCTTGTGCTGCCTGGTGTCATCTATTTTCTTAGGTCATTGCTGTTTTAGGGTTTAACGATGTACACTGTAAAGCGAATCCATCTGGCTTTCAACAACAATGTTCTTTTATTCGAAAATATTTTTTAGAACTTTGGAGTTTTTCTTTGGGATGGTGGGCTCAGGATTTTTGCAGGGTTGAAGAAGAAGGGTGTTTTGTCAAAGCATGAGATCCTATTAGAACTTTGTAATGTGCTTTCAGGCAGAGCACCTTTCTTTTGCATTTTAATATTTTCCTCCTTAAGTCCACCTTTCATATTTCGAGACTCAATGGAATATGGGCGGCTACTTATCTTTCAAAGTAAAAGACTAGGATCATGATTTGTGTGCTTATCATTGGAGTGGGTCAAAGGCTCTGCTTTGAGAAATGCAGTAAATAAGCTTAATAAAATCTTCATAAGTACACATTTTCTTAACAGCATAAGCTTTGTACGATAATCTTCTCATGCTTCTGTTTTGAGTAGATGATTTCAGTATGGTACATTTGTCAGTTGCCTTGTAACGCTCTGTGAATGCATGGTCTCTTTTCTGCTCAAAGATGGCAATTCTGATTTGTGCTAGATGCAATTGTTTCCTAGGTTGTCTCTCAATGAATTACGCATATGCTTCCACAATTACTTTTTGTTATGCTAACGTCTAATATAACGTTAAGTCATGCTATTTGTTGGTTATAATTCTTTGATTCTTTGTTGTAATAGTTTTTCGATTTCAATATTGATGGATATAGATTTCTGAGGCAATGGACATTAGGACGAGGCAAGGATTGCTTAATGCTCTTTCAGGGAAAGTTGGGAAAAGAATGGATACCCTACTGATTCCTCTGGAATTATTATCTTGTATTTCACGCACAGAATTTTCTGACAAGAAAGCATTTATAAGGTGGCAAAAAAGGCAGGTAAATGCTGTCCCTTTTTGTGTCCTTTTCTTTTTTCTCCTCTTGGCCTGTCAAGCTTTCTTCCTACATCAAATGTTGTTGGCATGAATCTATATTAGGCAAATAATGTTTGAACTTGTCACTGTAGTTGAACATGTTGGCAGAGGGGCTTGTTAACCACCCTGCTGTTGGATTTGGGGAATCTGGGCGCAAGGCCAGTGAGTTTAGGATTCTTTTGGCAAAGATTGAGGAATCTGAGGTAATTGTGTAATTGACTCAGCGTTGAGATAGTTTGTTATGCTGTATATTGTGACATCAAGTGGCATCATAATGAAATTGACTGATTTAACTTGGTGTTGGTTTCTCTGATGATTTGAATTTATTTATCATTATTCTCACAAAACTACTTAGCTCTACTCATGTCAGTGGTTAATCATATTTCAATTTATGCTATTTTAATCTAGCTTGTGATTTTTGGCATTCCTTCTATTTTTACTTATGTTAGTTATCTTATATTGGTTTGAACGTCCTTTGATGTTAGGCTTTCCCACCTTCCACGGGTGAAGTCCAAAGGACAGAAAGTTTAAGATCTCTCAGAGATATTGCCATTCCTCTTGCTGAGAGGCCAGCTAGGGGTGACTTAACTGGAGAAGTGTGCCACTGGGCAGATGGTTATCATCTGAATGTCAGACTTTATGAGAAACTGCTTGTCAGTGTGTTTGATGTTTTGGATGAGGGAAAGCTGACTCAGGTTGGTGCTTGATTTGTTAACAATTTTGACATGACATCAAAGAAGCTGATATATGTCTAAAACGTCAAATTTCTTGTTTGCTTTCTTTCGTTTATGCATTTTAAAATTGAGTTAAATGATTAACGAAGCTTGATGTGTTGTCCTTTGCCCCCTCCCCTCCCCTCCCCTTTTTATGGCTAATTTTTATACGGTAACAACCTGGACAAAGGTGTCAATGTTTGACAGGCGTCTTGTAATCTGTAGGATACATACATATAGTGTAAGGTTATTAATAAAAGAACAATGCTGATTCTAAATTTTGCTGTGAAAAGGATAAGATAATTTGTTTTAGCTAAAATATGTTCTTTGTGGAACCAACTGTAGCCTGTTGTATCTGTAGGAAGTGGAAGAAATTCTTGAGCTCTTAAAGTCAACATGGCGTGTTTTGGGAATAACAGAGACCATCCACTACACTTGTTATGCATGGATTTTATTTCGTCAGGTACTACTAATTGACTTACTTCATTCCATGTTTTAGAATTTCTGTTGATATCGTGTTAGATATTGATTTTGTGATCACAGTATGTTATCACAAGTGAGCAAGGGATTTTGCGACATGCCATTGACCAGTTGAAGAAAATACCATTGAAAGAACAACGGGGCCCACAGGAGAGGTTACACTTAAAAGGCTTGCATGTCAGAATTGATGGCGAAGAGGGCTCTCGTGATGTTTCTTTCTTACAATCCTTCTTGTCACCCATCCAGAAATGGGCTGATAAGCAACTAGGAGACTATCACTTGAACTTTGCTGAGGTCTGGTTAATTGTTCATAGTGACTCCTAGATAAGAATGCGATTTATATTAGTCGCCCAGAATTCTTGTTAATGCTTGTTTTGCACATTTGTTATTTGTTCTGTTATGCAATTTTTATATGTTAAAACCATTGTACATGCCCTGCCATAAATTTCTTTTCCTTCTGATTCTCTTATTTGCAACATTTTTCCTTATTGCCATTAACAGTTTCTTTCTGATTTTCTTGTATTCGGGGCATGTGGTGAGACTTTCATTGGATACAAAACTTACACACCATATTACTGAAATATATGCTTATAGATTGATTTCACTGCAAACTATAACTTGCATATAGTGTTTATTACCAAAGGTAAAACTTATTGCATTCTTTAACTGAATTTTCTTTGCTTCTAAGAATGTGTCACTGTTTAAATTGCCTACTTTGGAGTCACTAGCATATTAACTTGTCTAGAATCATCTAAAGCTATTTAATTGTTTAGGATGTTTTAAACGGTGTCCTTAGGGAGCTATGTGTAAAGAACTTTAGTTAACTTATTTCCCAGATGAACTTTGGCTGCTAGCTTTTGACCTTAGGCTTAATTCTAAATATTGAAGGACAAGCGTTTGACAGTTTTCATTTAGCTCAACAGCCTTTGGTGTGTATATGCAACCCTGCATGATAACTTCTATGCATATGCAAATGTGTTTGTTTAAAAAATTGTTTTATGTAGTATGCGAATTGAAATGATATGAAATTAGACAAGTTATGAGAGACACTCAAAAGTTGAGGCTGTTCAAAGTCCATATTCCTTTTTGTAAAATGCTTTAAGACCTTGCTTTGATAATGTTGAACGTTTAAACATGTTCCTTTTTGAAAATCAGCCAATTCTTTGTTTTCGCATATTCAGATGAATGTGCATATATACATGTGTGTATGCACATGGAGACACATATCACAACATCCTTGTTTGCATGCACAAGTACAAACATAGGTACATATACAGGTACAACTCGGCAGTTGTCGTCTTAGCTGTTTTGAGTGTGGGTCAGTTCGTTGCTTCATAATGTATCTTTCTGTGAACAATATGGATATTAGTATTTTAATCACCTAAAAATCTGTTTTGAATTTTAAAATGGTTTTGCATTGACCTTATTTTTTAATTTTTGGGTATGTCAGTATCATAATACTTATCATTTGACTTGTAGGGATCAGTGGTAACGGAGGATATAGTAACACTTGCAATGATCGCTAGAAGACTTCTTTTGGAAGAATCTGATATTGTATGTTGCATATTTACTGTTTAGTTTACAGTTTACTTTGTATGATAGTGTCCTAGATACCAAGTTTGCTATCTAGCTCCCTAATCTTGTTGTTCCCTTTTTATTTGTTGAGTGTTGAGAATTGCAATTCAATATTTGCTGCAGGCCATGCAATCTTCTACCGTCTCAGATAGAGATCAGATAGAATTATATATATCTTCATCAGTTAAGAATTCATTTGCTAGGGTAAGTGTTCTAGTCCGATGTTGAATATGTTGAATTACAGTGTCAATATGACAGCTTACTTAGAACTTGAAATCCACTATGGTTCACAGTGAGTGTTCCTTTTGTCAGCATCTAATTTAATCCCACCATACGAATCATATGTTAACATTTATGAATTTTATACTAAGATCGTGGGAATCAGAGAATGGGTAAGCTTGCTCTAGCCTATAGGAACATGTCTACCTGGCCCATTTCAGAGACCAATCTTGATAGACTCTATTTGGGAGCGCCGAATTGATAGTTTCTACTGATTTAGAAATAGTTAGCAGCTAACTATTGGAGGTTTGAATTACAATGCAGAAATTACTCATCTTTTCCGAGACATTGATTTTAAGGACTAACTATTTCATATAAAATCTGATAATATTTTGTTAATGATGTGGAATCTCATGTCTAATGAGCACAAAAAGTATGTCTACCATGAGCAGAAACCTTTCTGCTTCTTATGGCTGTTAAGCTATCTTGAGCCCGCATGATTTGTTTAGTTGATCAATGCATTTCTTCACAAGCCCAACATGCACGTCCAAATACACCACTTGGAGCTTGGTACTGTTATTTACTTTTGACTCATAGAATTCAAATTTCACGCTGAGGAGAATGGTACTCTTGGCTTTAACTTTACCCTTTATGGCTTAAAAGAAATTGAACTTGTTAACTGAGTAGGGGAGAATGCTGAGCAGCAATGAGTCTTTGAATTGTTGATATATCGATGAAGGCTTTAAATAATTTCATTAGTTCAAATTATTTTTAGTCCACGGATGTATTGAAGTCCAGAGTCCCCAACGCCTATTCTTTTCCTTTGATGAAATTGCAATGATGCATCTCTTTTTTTCTATTAATGCTGCTGCTATTCAAGGATCCTTTATCTGTAGTAATGTGTATCCTAATGCTTTTTTTTATGAGATTAAATATATTAGTAAAAATCCCAATTAACCCTAACCTTATCATATATAAGTATATAATGCAATTAGTAAATTCAAGAAACCAATGAACAACCAACTAGCATATAGGTGGAGAAAGTTTGACATAAAGTTGGAACAAACACACGTAAGCCAGGACTTGGGACCACTAGCCCATGCGCATTGGCATCTGTCTTACCATTGAGGCTAGATCTCATTGGTACACAGATGACATTTAAGCTGAATGTTCAAGTTCTATAAGTAACATGGATATTTATTTTTAAGCTGAAATTCCATGTCTTTAATGATACTGCATCTATCACTCTAGATGTGATAATGTATTCAATCTAAGGTCTGAGTTGAGATTTGTGCATCTTAGAATAAAAACTATTGCCACACAGATAAGAAACTGAGATGGTGAGAGAGACAAGGAGCGGGGAAGGGAGGCAAGGGGGTAGAGGGAGGGACATGCTGTGTGTAACCGTTGCAGTAAGCAGATTTACTGACGTTCATATTTATTTATTGCTCAAGCTAGGGTGCTGGCTTTGAAGATGGTATGACTATGATCAGTGCATGTTAGTTTTTATAATTTTGTAGGATGAAACACAAATATCTATTCTTTTCAAGGTGACCATAAGTATAGTGCTGGTGTAACGCACATGACACAAACAGCCAGAAAAACCATATGACTTAAAATCAAGACAATTGCTTGATAAACAATTAAAAACTAACCAAACTTAATTACTTTTCACTGATATATGGCGCTAAAAGGTCCCAGTCTAACCAACTAATATATAATTTGTGATTTCTTTTAGTGCAAGTCATTAACATTAAAGCATGTGCAACTAACTTAATAATGGCTTACCTGATTAAACAACGTAAGTTATTTGAGCATATCACATATATTCAAACAAAACTAGTCATCCATAACATATTTTAAAGTTTCAGAAGTTCACTTCCACTGTCAAGAAGCTAAATTTTTAAATGATAAAGTTCCAGCTTTCAACTTCATTAGCAATTGCAATGTTTGCTTTTGGATTTTCTGGTGCATTTTCTTCCAACTAAATTAAACTCACAAGTTTGTTCAAATTTTCATGCTAGCTTTGTTCTGTCCCAAGAAGGCATGATAGATATTAATATCTGTTTTGCTTTGGACAGATATTGCAAGCTGTTGATAAATTGGACACAATGGGCGAACATCCTTTGGCATTGCTTGCAGAGGAGGTCAAAAAATTTCTTAAAAAAGATTCAACAATGTTCATGCCAATTTTATGTCGGAGACATCCACATGCAACTATAGTTTCAGCTTCGCTTGTACACAAGCTTTATGGGAACAAGTTGGTAAGCTGATATATAGCAACTCTATATATGTTTTAGCTTATTAGCCCAATTGTAGTACATCATCTGCTTGATTATTTGTTGATTTCAACTTTGAGATCTATTTGAGACTTATTTTGTCCAGAAACCTTTTGTTGATGGTGCTGAACATCTGACTGAAGATGTTGTATCTGTATTTCCGGCTGCTGATAGCCTTGAGCAGTATATACTGGAGCTCATAAAATTTTCTTGTGGAGGCGACAATGCGGAGATCCATTTCAGGAAGCTCAACCCGTACCAGGTGATGGTTGGATTTTAGTGTCCCAAGTTTTTTATTCTATTAATAACAAGCAGACTAGCTTTCTTTGGCTAGAAGAGACTTTGAGTCTTTAGAATTGGAGCTGATAAAAGAAATACCTTGTTATGTGATGAAATCCCTATATCTAGTTGCTCGAATCCATTTCCATTGTTCCTTTATGTTATTAGGGTTTTGTTTGGTTGTAGCTTTTTGCTTCTGCGGAAGTTTTAATAAAAGAATAAGTGATTTATTTCAAAAAAAAAAAGAAAAAAAGATAAGAGTAATTAAAGCACAAAATCTTATGATATCATCACGCTTTCCCCAACAGCATAGAACTTGGGAAGCTCGGACCCGGTCAAGATCCTAAAAACAAGGAGCACCCAGCTACTAGTCTAGCTAGTAGTTGTTTTTTTTTTCTATTAGTTGCGATGCAAACAGGCATTTACTTATGAGATTAGTTGAGTAGGCTTGATTAGAATTGGCTACAAGTAACTGCAGTTCAAATGTAACTGTTCGATATTGAAGGAAAGAAAGTTAGTCCTTTATCAGTTTTTTATTTCTTAAAAAAACCTGGTTGGTTTTGTATCCAAATACATTTAACTTTGTGTTTCATAAATCACAAATAAAAGAAGCAGCAATTAATGAGAGTCCTTTTTTTTTTTGGTTGACTGAAATATTGCCAAAATAATAAAAGACTTATCATGAGGGAGACCGCAGTTTTTGTCCTCAGGGATAAGCTTGTTAAACTTGAAAGTGTTTCTCTTACATCTCTCTAGTTATTTATAAAGATGCATCTGATTTTTTATTCTTTAATATGGTTGAGTTTGATATAAAAACAGTTATCTGTATTCAATTGTCTTCCATGAGTTCCTAAACATTTATAAGAGATTTACCATTGTTCTGTTCTTTAAGATCCTGAATATCTAATAGTCTTTGCAAATTTGTTAATGCTTAGACAACATAACCATTTAGATTCTGGCAATTGCTTGCTGTGATTACTAGTTGTAGAAACTTAGAAAAGAATAGTTGTAACTGACTTTGTTTTTGGGTCTTCTGTTGGTTACATCATGGCTAAATATAAGAGGTTGACTAATGCAGTTGACATTACTTTACTGATGTTTATGTTTAAACCCTTTTTTATCTTTTCTTAGACCTATATTTTGGAGCATATGCAGTCACATTCTCATATTTAGAGGCACACAAAGGTTGCCATTGGTTAAAATGATTTATCCTTGGAGCTCTACTCTGATCATTTAAACTAAAAAGCTACTTGTTTAAATTATTTTATGAACCAATTCATGGTTGGGCTGCCACCTTTGTAGCTTTTTTTGGATACATATTGATATTGCTTCTCCTTTGGGACTATATGATCAATGTAGTTCCTTTCTCATTATGAGCAGATCATCTCAAAAGAATTCATCTGTTAATTTTGATAGGAAAATAGGAAAAAGATTCTGGTCAGAGCAGTGTGTACTTCATACTTATTTTCTCTCTCTCTCTTTTTTTTTTTAATAAAGATGTGTTTTGTTTTTCCTTTTTCAGATTGAATCTGTTTCTGGAACAGTGGTGATGCGATGGATTAATTCACAGTTGGGAAGAATTGTAGGTTGGGTGGAGCGGACTCTTCAACAAGAGGTAAGCATTTTTTTTTTATTGCCTCTTCAAAAGCCATGTCTTTCCCTCTCTTTTGTTGTTTTGCAGCTTATCTCTCTCTCCTCTCTTATCTTTGATTTAGAGATGAACATTTTTCTTTATTGTCTTCTTGCTTCAGTTGTTGCTACATAGTTTTTTTTTTTTTGAACTTTTTCTATGTACTGTTCTCCTGGTGGGATAGGGTTAAAAATTGGAGTTAAAGCTAGAGAATTCAGGCATGGTTATGTTGTTTGTTCTAATGAACAATGGATACCCTTGTGGTACAGAATATTTTGTTTTAATGAACAATGGGTATCCATGGTATATCTTATGAAGTTGAAAAAGGTTTTAAGAATTGACCATCTATGCGAGTGTGTGACAAACTAAAGAGCTTGCAATGTAACTTTAGTTGGGATGTTTGCAAATTGATAGTTTTGTCCTTGAGTTGACTTGAGCCAATTTTGTTTGTTAAAAGCTTATTGTTTCCATAAATCATGGGAAGTTTGTGTTATAATTAGCTAAATGTATTTAGGTACTCCAGAGTTGTTTTGTGTCTTGGTTGATGTTTTTTGTTGTTGACGAAGCTTATTCTCTCATTTTAGCGATGGGATCCAATCTCACCTCAACAGCGGCATGGGAGTTCTATTGTGGAAGTTTATAGGATTGTTGAGGAGGTATGAACATCCAAGTTTCTTTTGTAGACCCCTTTTGGGCTCAAGAAATGTCTAATCTATTTAAATGAAGCAGTTGATTATTTGCTGTATGATTCCTGCTCTAGTTTGCTATTTTTCAGAACTCTGAACAACATTTAATTGACTATTTGCTAAAACAATCTCAAGGAAATTATTCTCCAAAACCCTTTTTGCTTCTGAGAAGTGAGAACAGCTTTTGTTGTTTTAATCATATTCCAATTTTTTCCCTCTTTGAAAATATGTTTTCTGTTTTAACTATTCAAAGCTTATTTTCTGTCAGAAAACATGGCAAGCCTTTTTCCTCCTGTCTAGAGGCAAAATTTTCTGAACTAATAGCTTGAAACTAGTCAAAACATATCCTAAGCATTTAAACTTGGAATCATCCTTTAGTTTGTTAGTAACTATTCATGTTTTCTGTTTTAATGGCCATATTCTAGATTGTCGTCTATCCTTCTTATATTATTTGTCTAGTTGTAGTCACTCTTCTCTTATGCATTTTGTCCTCCTAATATTTTGCTAATTTTAAAAAAATCCATGTATAAATTCAGAAATCTGTAGAGTCATTTTCTATAGGTGGTTTTATTTTGTGGTGTCAAATTTGGAATTAGCAATTTGGAGTTAGTATCATAGTCCTTGAAAGACATGGGTACCAGTTAGAGTCTTAACTAAGATTTTTCCTTATGAGTGGCTTTTAATCCCCTTGAAGTCTATAAATGTTGCTTTTTACAAGCCTACTTGGAATGTCTCAACAATAGAATAGATTTGTGTAATTTGATTAAATGCTGTCAGAGAACTGTGCCTGTTACTCGGGAACTATGATGGTGACAAGCAAGAAGAAATTGGGAAATTGTCTGAATTTACTGTGCATTTAACTGACATATTGGCCCTGCAGTATTAGCTGCAGTGCAGATATGATCTCTGCATTGTCTGTTCAACTAATTGATTCGTTGAATATTTTACTAACAAAGGGAGTGGTTTCATCCCAGACTAGAGTCAATTGTTGTTTGTGTTCAGTCATAACCCATAACTGGCTGCTAATAAAGTAATAGTATGGATTTTTATGAATAATTGACTAGTTTTAATTTTTTGTGGAGTTTGATGTTATCGAAATGGAAGGCATGTGGAAATCACTGACAAATATTTAATTGCTATAAGTCAGAGAATCAGTTTTCACAGGCTTTTCAAATCTAGAATCTTATTTTTTTTTTTTAACAATTTTGAGATCAGCATTCATTTCTTTTATATCTCAATCTCCCTATAGATGTTTATCTCATTCTGGAGATATTAATAGTACATTTTATTTTCCTTTTTATTTTGGGTGCAGACAGTTGATCAGTTTTTTGGTATTGAAGTTCCCATGAGGCTTACGGAAGTGAATGCTCTATTTCGTGGCATTGACAATGCATTTCAAGTATATGCAAATCATATTGTGGATAATTTAGGTAAGTGTCCTTTATGTTTAACAATTTTAAGTTGGTGGACTTGACTGTCGTTTATATGAAAGAAACTAGAGTTTTTTCCCCCTTTTATTGTATTTGTGGTAGTTAATATTGTTTTCACTATTTTATGGTAAAATAGAATAAAAAACAATAAACACTGGAGTTACATTAGCAACAGTTGAAAATGAATTGCCAAGGTCTTATTCTAGAAAGGATTAGGAGGCTGATGTCAGTTCAGCTTGATCTTTTCACTGGGTATGTTAAAGCCAGGCCTGATTACACTGGTTAGGAACATAAAACAATTGTGGACCAACTTCTTCTGATGTCACTCTGAAAGGGGCTTGAATAGGTGAATTTCAGCTACCTGACAGGAATGACCCGAATCTAAAAGTTATCCACTAGATATCAGTCTTCCATCGGGCAACTGTTGCATATAACTTGTGAATAGGCGTTCTATCTCTGTTGGAGTCAAAAGTTGGACCTAAAGAGGTTGATGGGAGAATTATATATATTCGCTGCTGATAATAGTTTTTCAACCATCTGGATACTGCAAGTTTATTCATGAAATGAGAATTGTGTCAGTACTTTTTAATGCTTTTGGACCTTCCCTTGTGTTAATAGACAGTAGTCTTGGATAAATCCAGGAATTATTATCAACTGAAATATTTTTAAATCAGTTGATCCTCATATTATTTCTTGCTGACATTATCAGTTGTTGGTTGACTATCTGACTACACTTCAGTGCTGTTACCTTCGTCTTCATTGATTTCAGTTGACATCTTCTACATTATAATGTTTTATCCTTTTTCTCCTTTTTTTTTTTTTCCTTTTATTTCGTTTTTTTTTTATTTCAACTATAAAGAGTTCACTTGATAGACAACAATGATGAGCTGTTGATTCCCTTACCAATCTATTAGTGAGTTTCTCTTTGAATGCTGGCGTGATACAGTCAGAGAATAAAAAGTTTGATTCTAAATTCCATTCTATCTATTTTCTGTTCCCTTGTATTTAAGAAAGAAAACATAAAAAAAAGGTAGGCCGGAAAATTTTAGTCCTCTCTTTTTCTTAAGCTTCTATCCCCACTCTGATAAAAATTACATAATCTAAAACCCATGATTTATGAGTGCTTGTTTTCTCTGTTGCTTTTTCAGTTATTAATTCCTTGATTATCTGAATACATCATGGCAGCTCAAATTTTGTTGAGGGAAATTACTATAGTATTGTTCTTTTAGCTCTCTGTTGCTGTTTTCATTCTTTGAATTCTGTTTGATGTTTCAATCTGTTTCTACCACCCTTTTTTTTTCTGCCTTTTTTCCTTTTCGCTGCCTCCAAAGTAGACATTGATGTGTGACTTTCTCAATGCAGCTGGTAAAGATGATCTAATTCCACCTTTGCCTGTCCTCACCCGATATAGAAGAGAAGCTGGAATAAAGGCTTTTGTGAAGAAGGAGCTATTCGATTCTCGGCTACCAGATCAGAGAAGGTCTATTGAAATTAATGTCCTGACAACACCAACTCTATGTGTTCAGTTAAACACTTTATATGTGAGTTCAAGCTTTTTGTCCTTGTTAAGTGTTCTTTGAATGGCTTATTCATCCATCCATCTTTCTTGTTTTTACCGTTTCTTTTTTTTTTTTTTGGGGGGGGGGGGGGGGGGTGTGCTTAGGATTGATGCAAGTGGTTTTTTTGTTTTTCTTTTGATCAACATTAATTAATTAATGTTCCTGTTTTAGTAGCTACTGCTGCTTGTTCCCCATAGTTGAAATAATCTTCTTATGATTCATTATTACCAGCAGTTGAATCATTTCCTTTCCCCTTATGTTGGTAAGGTTTACCCCAAGTACTAAGACCATTTAATTTATAAAACCAGGATAGCAAAGTTGTGGCACATATGGATAAGTAATAATCTTATAATATCTCCACAAGTCTTCGTTAGGGCATTATTAATCTATTGATTCACTTTCACCCTTCCTAGCCTCCTACAGAAAAGCGGTTAAACTCAATTGCCATAAGCGGAAACAGATGAATTAGTTTGAGTAGAAATATAGGTGATATTTAAAGTGTAGCTGCATTTTGTTGACTGGGGTCAACTCTAGAAAAGTTAATTTTATATGCAGTTTTCCCGAAAATCTTAGAAGTTTTGGTACTTTGTATGGTCATGCTCTTTATGAGAAAGGAAGAAAAAGGGAAACTAACATCTAAAATATATTTGATTAAAATGCGACATGCTGTGAATTTTGTAAAAACAAAATCATTCATTTTATTATCTATAATTATTTATTTTAATTCTAACTTATCAAAAACATTTGTCTATGATTTCTTTTTGCTTTCAGAAGTAATTGGTAAATAGAAAAAAGTAACAATCAGACCACACACAACTTAATTAACTTGAAAATTTCATGGGTGGTTATGTTGTAGGCATGACTGGAGGAAATAATAGCTTGTTGTCATAATTCTTTTTCATTTAAGTATTGGAATAATATACTAAATTTTTGAATATTTAAAACATTTGGATTTATTGCAAAACCTCCTTTAATTATTCAATGTATAAAAATGATAATGCGGATTGCTATATGCCTACACAATCCCACGGTTTTTTTTTCCCCTGGCTTTCCCACTGTATTTACAGTGTAGTGTTGTAATATTATCATGAAATTCTGAGCATGATAGAAAATAAGAACAAGGAAAACATAATCTTTCAAGTTTTGCTTTAGAGAGACACTCTTTTAACCTAGATGTGGCAGAACCATGGAACTGACCTACACATAGCCACTTCTTTGCCCCGTTGAAATCAGATGTTCTTCTCTTAGTGACACTTTTATCTATTTGATTTCATCATTTCCAATAATGACGAAGGCATATATAATAATGAAAAAGATTTGTTTACATTTTGACTTTTCAGTTTTCCTTTTATTTTTGAGCTTTTCTAAATATTATCCAATAATGATGTCTTTCCAAGTCGTTCCTTCAGTTGTGCTAAAATCATACTCTTAGTAGACTCTTTGTTTCCCTTCATTTGCTTCCCTTCATATACCGTCTCCTTTAGAAACTTATTTGCTGATGTTGTTATCAGAATATATTCTGACTTGAATTTTTGCTACTTGCAGTATGCTATTAGTCAACTGAACAAGTTGGAAGATAGCATCTGGGAACGCTGGACAAGTAAAAGGCCCCAGGAAAAAATCTACATCGGTATGTGTCTGAAGTCCATATTGATACTCTAACTCAGGTGTGATTGTCGGATATAGATATATGTTCGACATGGATAGGTTTAATTTTTTCTAAGTTTTTTTATGTACTTGAAAGGTCCTTGGGGTGTCATATCCCATACCCATGTCCAAATATGTGTCGGACATAGGTGTCGGACACGGGTACTTCAAGAAAAATGAAGCATCGGAGCAACATAGCTGATATTTTCTATTTTCATTCGTTTGAGTAATAATAGTATTTATGTTGCTTTTGCACCTGAAACTTGTGCAACTAATATATTCCACTGAAATGGTTAGCTTTCTTGACTTTCCAAAGCTAACGGAAATGAAAATAAAAAATAGTTGGCCTAACTTGGTCAGGGGAACTGAATGCTTGCCAAATAGTTGAAAAGCATTTTCTTGCTGCCTAAATCAAAATTTTTTTCAAATGGTTGAAATTCTTGATTTTGGCTAACGTTTGGGGTTGAGTTGTTCGTGGGCTGGTCGGGTTTAAGTATGGTATTAACATCATTTATGCTTACCCAAGCCCAGCCCAGCTTGAAATATAAGCTTCAAATTTTGCCCAAGCCCACCTATATTTGTAAATGGGTAGTCCAAGCTGTTTAGCCAGCCCATATTATTTTTTGAAAAAAAATATATATTTTTTGAAAATTTAATCTTTAGTACTTTAATATTTTTCTTTTATTAAGTTTCAAAATTTAAATAACTTAATATATTTTTTTAATTTTTACAATATAATATTACATTTATGTATTCTTTGTACAAGAAAAATTACCTAATAAATAAATATAAAATTAATATATATTATGTAATAGGAAAATGGGCTGGGCCAGGCTGGAGCCTTGAAAGTGTGAGCCAAGGCTAACCCAATTTTAAAACGGACTTAATTTTCTTGCCCAAGGCCATTTTTTGGGCCTAACACTTTTGCCCAAATCCACTCAAATATCAGGCAGGCCTTTGGGCTTGGGTGAGTAGCCTGGCCCATGAACACCTTTAGTTTGGGGATAGACTAGTGTCCAGATCTCACATTGTGGAGTGTTTTCCACTGTAATTCTTATACATCTGCGTGATATGTATATGCTTACCATCTCTACATGTTCAGTAGTCTATATCAGTAATGAAGCAGTTTTTCCATTGAAGCAATTTGACTTTTTGCTTGTCAGACTGAAATTACCCAATTTGTCTGTAGGGAAATCCATGGATGATAAATCTAAAAGTTCAACCCAGAAACACACCTTTGATGGAAGCAGAAAAGATATAAATGCTGCTATTGACCGCATTCGGGAGTTCACTGGTAATTGTATTTTCTTTTTCTTAAGAAAAAGAATCGATCACTGATTAAGCTCTTTCTGTATGTTGCAGGAACTAAAATTATTTTCTGGGATTTAAGGGAGCCGTTTATTGAGAACTTGTATAAACCTAGTGTTTCTCAATCTAGGTTGGAAGCAGTTATTGAACCACTTGACGTGGTAAGTCTTTTTTTTGTTTTTGAAAAAAAAAAAAATGAAGAAATAATGGCTTGAGTGAATGAAGTAAACTGTTTTGTTCTTTCATGAACTTGTTAAAGGGCGTCATTCTTTGCACTTTTGAATCTCACTTTTTGTCACTACTTTGGACCAATTATATTTTTCCAAGTAAACTGTGGGAGTCATAATTCATGGGTGAGTTCCATGGGTGTGGATGGTCATGATGGGTTCTTTTGGCTAATAGGTATAATAAATTACTAGAGTGGACTTTTTGTCTATATGTCGGGCAAAAAGTTAATTTCATCCCCCCCCCTTTTTTTTTGTTATGGGTGCATAACTATTTGGATATTTCAGACTACTACCTTTATATATCTTAACATCATTTCATGCTTGCAGGCAGTGGTGGTAAATATTTTACACGAGCGTTTGTTTTAGAATTATGACATAGTTTCAATTCATAATGATTGAATCGAGGTTTATTAAGTCTCTAAGGTAATCTTTTCTATTGTTTGGATGAATGGTTAACGAGACATTGTGATGTATTGCTGAACCCCTTACATGAACTTGACCGTAGTCGCACTTTATTACTGGAGATATAAAGTGATTTAGAACAAGGAGGGAAAAAGAGAGAGATAATAAGGAAACAAAGGAAATCAGGGGAGAAACAGAACAAGCAGATTGAACCAGAGAGAAAAAGAGGGAGAAAAAAAAAATCTCTATTATCAATATCTGAAATTCCCAATAATTCATCATTCAAAACTGACCCCAAACTGTGATGATTCCTTATGCAACTTGGTGGAAAGAATATAATGTTTAGCACTAATAGAGATGCATTCCTTTTTACTTGGTTAAAAAATCAACTTATTACCTTTATACTTCACATGATTAACCCCAAAATTGTCCATAAATAGCTAGTTTCATTCCTTTAGACAATGATACCTGGTGATTTGATAACTGTTGGAGTATTCATCAGCTCGATTCCAGCGTTGCTTGTGCACCACAGTGGTTGGAGAATAATGTTTAGAACTCATGTAGATAGATTGCCATTTTGTTTTGTACTATTAAGAAGTGAAGGGTTTTCTTTTTTTTTTTTGTTGTTTATATGTAACTCTGAGTACTTTCTATGTTGCGTCTGTTAATGCTCGAATTTAGTTTAAAGTCTAATTTGGAAAACAGCCAACCTTTCACTTTTAAGATTTTATAGTAAAAATATTGTGATGAGCTAATATAGATTTTATTAAAAATATACGCTAATTAATGCTAAGATATGGCTGAAACTGCTGCAGGAACTAAATCAACTATGTGATATTATTGTGGAGCCACTTCGGGATCGAGTAGTAACGAGTCTTCTTCAAGCATCACTGGTCTTTTCTTAAGCCTGCTTCTTCGAGCAAAATTAAAACTGCTTCTTGAAGTTTTATTTATCGAAAAGGGTTTCTTTTTTCAGGAAGGCCTACTTCGCGTTTTGTTAGATGGTGGCCCATCACGAGTTTTCGTCCCAGCTGATGCAAAGCTATTGGAAGAAGATTTGGAGATCTTAAAGGTGATTACTGGCTTTTTCAATCAAGTTGACAATATTGACAATGATGATGGAGATAATATCAATATTGAATATAGATTGCTCAGTATTAGAAGTTTGTATCTCTTTCTCCACCGATTTGAGTACCAGTTTTTTTTTTAATACAAACTTAGAGTTCTGAAAGAAGCATTTTTATGTTGAACTAAAATAATTCCATCACAATATTTTAGGTAAAAGGTGCTATAAACCAATTGGCCTTTACTGCTTCAATTTGATGTCTCTGATCAAATTTGATTTTCTAGTCTGGCGCAATTTGATGAATTTATGGTAGATGTATAACTGAGTGACGCCAATCGATTCACTTGAATGTCAATGTGCTACTTAGGAATTCTTTATTTCTGGAGGCGATGGACTTCCTCGAGGAGTCGTTGAAAATCAAGTAGCACGTGTTCGGCTCGTTGTGAAGTTGCATGGATTGGAGGTAAGAAATTGGTGCCTTGACTATTATTTTTTTCGAACCTCCCTTTTCAAAAAAAGTGGAAGGTACATTTGCTACCGTAGTTATGGTGAAACATATTTAATAAAATGAAGTAGTTTAATGACAAATGAAAATATTTCTGACCATTATCTCCTTTTCAAGTGTGTGATCTTTTAAATTTTCTTTAAACGAAACATTTTTTGACTATGTTACTTCGATGCTTCTTTTTTTCTTAAAGTAACCGTGTCCGACATGTTTTCGGATATGGTTATAGGGATATGACCCTTTGAGGACCCTTCGAATTCGTGAAAGAACTTAGAAAAATTTGAATATACCCATGTCGGATATATAACCGACATTCACACCTGAGTCCGAGTAACATAGTTTTTTGATATCTGTACTACAGGAGTATATGATACTAATCTTTTTGGCCGTAATCGTTTGCAGACTCGAGAATTGATTGAGGACTTGAGATCTTCAAGTGGCAAACTTGGTGCTGATAACCAGACCCTACTAAGAATATTATGCCACAGGGCTGATTCAGAGGCATCGCAGTTTGTCAAGAAGCAGTATAAGATACCCAAATCTTCTGCATAGGCCGTCCTCATCTGTAGTCGACTCGAAATCAGCTTTGAAGTAGAAGAAATCGTCGAGACTCGAAATCGGCTTGATCGTCAGAGAAAAGTGGCAAATATGCATCAGCTGGTTGGTGTGAATACGAGTTCATCACTTCCTTGTAAGAGAAAACAACTGGATTTTCTTTCAATCTTTTATTTAAGGCTTCTTTTAAATTACTCTGTTCTCTTTGTATGTTTAAATAATTAACATTTTGAGATATGTCTATATGAGATGGAAACCATACCTTGAATGCTCCATGGCCTAGTATAAGCGTTTTGAGCGAAACCCATTTGGAATTATGTTATCCGAATTTTTATTTTTTTAAATACCTGTAATACTTATTAGGATATAGATATTGAAGTAATCTTCTAAAAATATATGAAAAATCTTTAAATAATGAGTATATTGATATTAGTCATGTACTCGTATATGAGATTCATCTCTGAGTCTGGATAACATAGATGTGAAGCAGGGTATAAAAGCTTTGGCAAGCGGGTTGGAGACCCCAACGACACTTCAATTTGGCTGGCGTCGCTAGAGTTTATGGACTTTATATTGACGCAATTTCTATCATTTAGCGCTTACAGTGGTCGTAGAAGTAACGGATGTTATAATAATCATTAGTTTATGGTAGTTTATGTTCTTTTATTTATTAAAAAAAATTCACAAGTTATATATTAAATCTAGGTGCATTTATGAGTTTAATCATTTCACACCTTAATTGCAATAAATTTCGTGACTGAAAACAAAAAAATTGAAGTTAAAATATAGTTATCATTTCGTTGCGTCGCTCGATTAGAATGGTCATTTATTTTTGTCAGAAGAAGTCTATCGAAGAGAAATACTAGTTATGCACAAAAAAAGTTCCAAGGGCTAGTTGTAAAGAAACTTATGTCACAATTGTTATCCACAGCTGCTTTGTCTTATTTAAATCACCATATAATAATAATAATAATAATAATGTGGATGGTGCATGATAGTACGATCTACATTATTTTAATTTTTTTGGGACATAAAAAATATATATATAATTTTTAAGTAGTAAGAAAATTTTTTTTTGAACTTTTTAGAAAATTTTAAATAAGTTTTTAATGGTTTGCTTTTTCAAGTAAAAGAAACTTCAGACAATTAATACAAAAAGAATTTGATTTATTTTTAAAATTATTTTTAAATAATTAAATAAGTTTTTGGAGTAATGCAGACCAAGCACTGCTCTAATGTTTTTCAAGGGTTAGAACTCAAAAGCCCAAAACGTTTTAACGCCAACGTATTAATTGAAAATATTTTGGACCGTCGATATGAACCATTTAAAGCTAAAACCGTTGATTTGTTCATGAAAATTTCATTACATTTCTTCCTCCAAGTCTTTCACTTGGCTCTCAAAATCATCGTTTCAGGTTAAACCCATTTGCATTTTTACTCTAAATTTGCCGTTTCTCAATGATTCTGATGCTCTACGTTGTAGTTTTCATGATATTGTTTGGTTGAAAAAAAGATAGGATTGATGTTTAGGTTTACATAGCTTTGATTCATAATTTATTTTGCTTGTCTGGGTCTTTCTGGCATGTTTAGTTATAGTTTTAGAATGGGACTTTGATTATTAATGATGGGTTTTCTTCATAGTTTCTGAGAATTTTGGATTTTCTTCTTCACATTTTTGGTTTTGTTTTCGATTCTGTCTTGTCTGAATCGTTTGCCCGAGTAATTTTGGTTGGTTTCAAATATTTTCATTTGTAGTTCAAAATATATGATTTTTCAATAGGTTTTTGTTCGACCGGCTTCTACTGCCTTTTGCTTGAATAAATCAGAGAAAAGGGTTTCAAGGACTTCTCTTGTTTTTGAAATAGCTAGTTGATTACTACTTATGGGGTTTTCTTGATTTTTTTTCTTCAATTTTGTTATGATAAAATTGTCTAAGATGATTTTAACATGGAGTTTAATTTTGGTTTCCGTCTTGAATTAAATTGATGTTTGTTTTGTGCGAAGATTGATTATTTGGATGAGAGTCTATATTCAGGATTTAATCAC
>JBBYHO010000015.1:24986554-25000398 GCA_038382025.1 Adansonia gregorii | reverse complement strand
ATATATATATATATATTAAAATATATTAGCAAACAAAACTTTGGGTGGACCTTACTATAAAATTTGTCCAACCTACAGAAAGAGAAACAACATCACAACTTTCACCAAGGATGCCGGTAAATTTATAGTTCTTATAGTCATGTAGCTAATTCACTAAATCTCAACATCATTTCGCTAGGTCATGTCAATTTTTTATTATCCACGACGTTGGTTTTGTTTTGGAATATATTATAGACATCTAATTTTGTCCAAACTTTTATGCAAGTATTTTGGGGCATCATTAAGGCTAAAGATGCTAAAGATGCTAAAGATGCCCTCTAAATTACACCTTCGACATAAAAGTATTTGGTATCCAAAAATACTAAATATAATAAAAAATAAACATATTCTTTCTGCACAACTTTGATATATAAGTATCCTAATGATATGGGTTCATCTAAACCTAACTGTGTGCAAGCAAATTCATATAATTAGTTATTGAGTGATTACTTTAAGACTCTATTTGATATTGTGAATATCTGTATACAATTTGTTTTTAATTAAAAAATATATAATGAGTAGTCATAATTAGATAAATTAATTAACTTACAGATCTCTATATCATTAGACAAATTTAACATAAAATTAGATTAAATTTAACATAAAATTAGATTAAATTAATGCATAATAAAATTAAAGCATGAAATCTCAAGATTCTAGGATTTCCTCCTCATAATTAAAATAAAATTGAGGGCAAGTTCATAACTTGCTCAAAAAGTACAATAGCTATTTCAAAAATATGGAAGCTATTGCAAAACTTAATTTTTTTTTTTTTTTTTAGGAACCGTGGTCTAAGAATAACAAAAAGAGTTATAAATTTTAAAATTCGAATTTTAAATTTTTTATAAACTATCTCTTGAAGATAACTAGTAAATAAATTAAATTAAACTTTGAGTTCAACTTGAATGGAACCTAACTTTAACGCTTAAATTAATTAGCCGATTGAAGTCAAAAGTCTAGTTTTCATTAATTAAATAGAATGGCTAAATAATTAAATTGCATCAAAATTCAAAAGTAATAAATGGGATTTGATGCTTTAACTTAACTAATTTTTCAAAAACATTGTAATTAATTGTTGAATTGAGAACATGATCATGAATTCATAGTAATTAAAACGGGAGAACGAACAGTTTAAATGTTTTGAAGGAATAGTATGCGATCATTGTTTAACTACTCAAAAACTTATAAATATTTTAAATTTTATAAAATGCAAATATTAATATATTAAAATTTATATAAATATAAAATATCTTATATATATATATATATATATTAAAATATATTAGCAAACAAAACTTTGGATGGACCTTACTATAAAATTTGTCCAACCAACAGAAAGAGAAACAACATCACAACTTTCATGAAGGACACGGATAAATTTACAGTTCTTATAATCATGTAGCTAACTCACCGACTCCCAATATTATCACTAGGTCTTGTCAATTTTTTATTATCCACCACGTTGGTTTTTGTTTCGAAATATAATATTGGGAGTCGGTGGGTTAGCTATATGACTATAAGAACTGCAAATTTGCCGACATCCTTCATGAAAGTTGTGATGTTGTTTCTCTTTCTGTCGGTTAGACAAATTTTATAGTAATGTCCACCCAAATTTTTTTTAATATATTTTAATAAATATATATATTTATATTTAATATATTTTATATTTATATAAATTTTAATATATTAATATTCGTATTATATAACTTTTAAAATATTTATCAATTTTGGAGTAATTAAACAATGAATACATACTATTTCTTCAAAACATTTAGTCAGTTCGTTCTCCAATTTTAATTACCATTAATTCATTATCATGTTCGCAATTCAACAATTAATTACGATGCTTTTGAAAAATTAGTTAGGTTTAAGCATCAATCCACATTTATTACTTTTGAATTTTTATGCAATTTAATTATTTAGCCATTCAATTTAATTAATGTAAACCAAACTTTTGACTTCAATCAGCTAATTAATTTAAGTGTTAAAGTTAGGTTCCATTCAAGTTGAGCTCAAAGTTTAATTCAATTTATTTACTAGTTATCTTTAAGAGAGTATATAATAAATTTAAAATTCAAATTTGAATCTACAACTCTTTTCTTTATTCTTAGATCACGAGTTCTAAAAAAAATTAAGTTTTGCAATGACCTCCGTATTTACTATTTAGTAATGGGTAGAAATTTGAAATAGCTATTGTACTTTTCGAGCAAGTTATGAACTGCTCTCAATTTAATTTTAATTATAAGGAGGAAATCCTAGAATCTTAAGATTTCAAGCTTTAATTTTATTATGCATTAATTTAATCTAATTTTATGTTAAATTTATCTAATAATATAGAGATTTGCAAGTTAATTAATTTATCTAATTATAACTACTCATTATTTATTTTTTAATTGAAAACAAATTGTATATAAATATCCAAAATATCAAATAAGGTCTTAAAGTAATCATTCAATAACTAATTGTATGAATTTGCTTGCACACAATTAGGTTTAGCTGAGCCCATGTCACAAATTGCAGAAGTTACCCTCTAAAGTGTTCATGAACTCATTTTTAAAATTAAAAAACAATGCTAAAGATGCCCTCTAAAATATACCTTCGATATAAAAGTATCCTAATATCCTAAAAGACTAAATATCATAAAAGAATAAACTTATTCTTACTATGCAACTTTGATATATAAGTATCCTAATGATCACATACAACTTGGTTTCAATGTAAATTGCTAAAATGTTCTTAAGGCCTACCTTTGACATAGTAGTATCCTGATAATCTTAAAAGACTTGATAACTTCATAAAAGAACAAACCTATCCTTATTATGCACCTCTGATATAGAAGAATCTTGGTGATCAAAAAGGATTTGGGTCTAACGTAACTTACTAAAATGTTCCTTGGGTGTGCCTTTGATGTAAAGGTATCCTAGTAACCCTAAAAGACTCCACATCATCATAGAAGCACAAACATATCCCTATAATACACCTTCGACATGGAAGTATCTCGGTAATCATAAAAGACTCAGTTCTAAGACAAATTACTAAAAAATCTCTAAGGTCTACCTTCGACGAAAAAGTACTTCGATAGCCCCATCATCAGGAAATGATAGTCATTACCCTTAATGGCAACTTTGATATCAAATATGACCTAAAATGCAAAAATTACTAATACATCCATAATTTTTTCAAAATTTCATATTAGCCCCAAAATTGCTAAAAATGATAGAAATACTTCAAACATGTTCAAAATATCCTAAATGGGTAATTTGATGTTGAAAAGACCCATTAAAACCTAAGATGCAAGGGTTTACTAAATAAACTCCAATTTTTTTTAATTTTTGAAAATAGCCCCTAAATGAAATAAAATACATAAACAAATATCAAACATATCAAAACTAAAATGGAAAATTCACCAAAAATCATTAAAACCATTCGGCCAAGTACCTTTGGCCTTGGAACAAATTTTTAAGTTTTGCAAACAAGTCTTTAAACCTTTTAAAATCGCAAATAGGCCCTTAAAAGGCTAAAAATGCATAGAACATACTCAAACATGACAAAATATGCATGAAACACCTTTATGGGTCTCATCAAGCATGCAGCCAAGCTTGCATGACCTTGAAAAAATTTTTGTAATTTTTGCAATTTGGTCCTTATAATTCCCAAAATTTCCAAATAGCACCAAAAGTCAAAATCATCACCAAATAATCAATATGTGGTTCAAACAACTTGGAATCACCCATCTAAGGCCTTAAAAAATTTGAAAATTTGTTTTTAAGCCCCTGCAAGCTTCATACAAAACAAAATAGTCCAAAACGTCACAAAATCAAGCATAAAAATGCACCAAGGGCCATCATCATATCCAGCCATCCCATATAAAAACAATTTTTTTCATCATATAATTCCATAAATATCAATAGAAATACATGTCCTAGTTTATATCCAGCTTAAATATGCATGAAATCATGACAAGTCATGAACATATCAACATGAGAATGCCAAGAAAAATAGCAAAAATACATATACATATGAAAATGATATTATTTCCACCAACAAACATAAATTATCTTGATGAAAATTAATTTATTGCTAATATAAATCAAATATAACAACAAAATCAAGAAATATGATCATGGCTTTCATGCTTAGCCTTTCAACATGTCCGTGAGCGCAAGTAATCACAAAGCTCACTAAAAGGACGAATCATGCGTGAAATCAACAAAAATCAAAGCTTTTACAATAGAAACAACCTTAGAAAGCTTAAAAGCTTGGGAATTCTAATGTTCTTGATTTTTTTTGCTTATGGAGGCATTAAGCTTTTTTCCATGAACCATTATTCCCTTATTTATAGGGGAAGGATTCGGCCAATGGGTGTACAAAATCCCCTTGGCCGAATGGCCTTCTAATTTTTCTTTTATTTGTTTATTTATTTTGTTAATTTTTTTAAATCTTTTAATTAGATTTAATTAATTAATTTTTGTCATTTTATGTGAATCATCACATATTAGTCATCCACCTAATCAATGAGTCATAAGCCTAATATTAAGCTTCATAATGATTAAGGTAATATTAATTGAATCCCTATTAAATTGATTCTCGTATGACTTATCAACTTCTGAAATTAAATAAATATATACAAATTTTCAAAATTTTCAGAATAAATAAAATTATACTTACAAATTTCATTAAAAAAATAAAGTGAAAGGACTAAATTGTAAGAAATTAGAAGTTATATATTCAAGAAAAAATTTTATATGATAAATTTAATTACAAATTTAATCACTTGAAAAGTCTAATTAAACATTCATATGAAAATTTGTGACCCAAAAGAATTAATAAAAATTTAGGAGAGAACAAAATCATTAGGCTTTGTTGTAAAATTAAAAAAGGCTTATTAGGCTATGTTGAAAATTCTAAATGGCTTGTTAGAAAATTCCAAATAAAATTGTTGGGCCTATAGAAAATAAAATAGGCCAGGCAAGCTTGTTAAGCTTGTTAAAAAAAAAATAAGCTTTTAGGTCCCATTAAGTAAATTAGAAAAACTTAAGCCCATGAAAAATCTTTGGCCCATAAAAAATAAAATTAATAAAGTTTTTATATAAAAACTCAAAAGAAATTTAAAAAAAATATATGTGAAAAAACAATTAAAAATTTTAAACTTGTAAAGTTTTATAAGAAAAATCCTTATCAAAGAAAATATTCATTCAAAAAATAGTAAATTCATAAAATAAATTAGAATTTCAAAAATTAAATTAATATAAATTTAATGAAAGTATTTGAAGATTTTGGAAAATCTAAACTTAGAAAAATCCTACCGAAAAATTTTACAAAGTAGAAAGTTAGGAAATTTCAAAAATACATTTAAACTTATAAAAATGGATTGAATTACCCAAAATATTAATCAATAAGAATAATCAAAATAATAAGCATAAACATTTGAAATCCAGAACAAATTTTATCTCATAATATAAAATGCCAATACATATTCAAAATTTCGCTTGCTAGATATCACAGTATGATGAAAAATTCTAAATTAATAAATAAATATGACAATTTGATATCTCATTCTATAAAATGCCAATACAAATTTTTTATTGAATATTTTTTTATTTTTTGGAATGCTTATCGACATAAATATTATATGGGCATAGATAAAAATTAGACCTGCTCAACGACCGGGCTACTCACCCAAGCTCGAAGGCTCGCCCAATATTTAGGAGAGTTTGGACAAAATTATTAGACCCGAATAATGGGCTTGAACAAAAAATTATGCCCGATTAAAAAATGGGTTTTGCCTTAGGTTCAACTTTCAAAGTCCAAACCCAACCCAACTCGGCCCACTTTACTATTATATTATATATATTTATTTTATATTTTATGTATTATGTAATTTTTATATTATAAATAATATATATATAATATTATAGTATAAACTTTAAAAACTAAGTTAAATTGTTTATATTTATAAACTTAATAATATAATAAAAATTAAATTTTAAAAAAATATATTTTTAAAATTAAATTATAAACAAAATATAATATAGGCGGGCTTAAATAAGATTAGACTTTCTATTTACAAATATGGGCAGGTTTGGACAAATTTTGAGACCCATATTTTAGGCGGAGCCGAAATTGGCAAACATACTTAATATTAATAACATTCTCAAGTCCAGCCAGAATCCGGCCCGGTCAGGCCCATGAGCAGGTCTAGTAAAAATGCACAATAATAAATTTTCAAACTTTCACAAAAAAAACCTCAAAAAATTTCTAAAGTTAAGAAAATTGATCATGACACCATATGTATAAACAAAATATAATATAGGCGGGCTTAAATAAGATTAGACTTTCTATTTACAAATATGGGCAGGTTTGGACAAATTTTGAGACCCATATTTTAGGCGGAGCCGAAATTGGCAAACATACTTAATATTAATAACATTCTCAAGTCCAGCCAGAATCCGGCCCGGTCAGGCCCATGAGCAGGTCTAGTAAAAATGCACAATAATAAATTTTCAAACTTTCACAAAAAAAACCTCAAAAAATTTCTAAAGTTAAGAAATTTGATCATGACACCATATGCAAAAACGAATTTCAAAATCTGATAAGAAAATATTTTAAAAATTAATTTTTCTCTTAAATATTCGTAATTTTTATTTGAGATTTATTCTTTACAACCTCTTAAACTACACTTTTTCCATCACTTGTAAATGCAACCATCTAGGTATGACTAAATAGATCTTAAAATTCCTAATTCACCTCAAGGAGGTCGACCCCCATTGAGACCGTCATTAAATTTTTTTTATTTTAAATATTTTGGATTATCAAAAAAAAAAACCCAAATAAAATTAGACTTTTATAATTACTAGAAATACTTTTTTTTTCACCCGAGAATGCCAAATAAAGTCTCGATCGAGGACCACCTTCTTTTTATATTTTCTTTAATTTGGGTGCATCTTTCCATCGTCGGGAAAGGGCACGTGGCAACACTGATGATCCAGTTGAAGGCATCATTGGATTAATTTGGAATTGAAAAGGCTTCATGAGTAGCTGCAGATTACCTTATAGCTTGTCAGCTTGTTTAAGTAATTCTCATCCACGTTCTTTAGGAAGCAGCTTCTCCTAGCTTTGTCCTTGGTATTCTTGTCACGACGAGGGTTTCCAATCTTCTGGTTGGGAGTTAGAAATGCATTCTATGCATGCTATGAAGAGAGTTCCCAGCATATTGTAATCCCCACGTCGATATTCCAAAAAAAAGGTTTTACTTTTAGCAAATGTTCTAAAGCCATTTATGGTATATTTCAAATTTGTTTCTTGATCAGTGGTATTTTGGTTAGCGTAGATGGAATTTGTAACATTTGGAGGTTACAAAAATGAGGTTCAAAGCTTATTTGATGTTCCCTACTGATGAGATTTAATTAATTGACTCTCCAGTCGTAAATAAATGAAATTGCATGTTTTATCTTCGTGTTCCATCATGTAATGTGTGTCGACGCATTAATTTCATCAGTAGAACTTGCGTTTGTTGCTTTACTCTGTAATGAATTGTTTAGTATGTGATTATTTTCCGCATGCTTTAGGAAATGCTTCTGAGTATCTAACTTATTGGAGGTTCTGACTTAAAAGACTAGGTTGTGTCCATTTTAGTCTGATGTGAGTATTTGATCGATTCGGTTTGTTCAATTTTTCGATTTTACGAACTGAAATTTGCAGGAGACTCATTGGTGGATATTTGATTATTACCCAGGACTTTAAAATCACTGCTGCATTTTCTCATTCAAGGAGCGTCATTGTTTTGAAATCATTCCAATCTAGTGGACAAAGATGCTTTGTTCTTTGGATGAGCGGACAACAACAGAATTGAATTATGGCGTTATATAGGTTTGTTTGCTGGATAATTTGGTGTATAATCCTATGTTTCTTTTTCTCTTCATTTTTCTTGAAACACGCATATCTTACGCATATTCAGACACAGATACGAGAATATGACCCTCCACAATGTCTCTAAGGACACGAAAAAACTTGAAAAAAGTTAAACAAATACTCTTAACGGACACATACCGTATCCAATGCTAATACCTTAGTCTAAGTAACGTAGTTATAATATTAAATTTTGTTTTTATATTTTCTATTTATGAATGGTCTTCCGAGTCGTATAGGCCTAGAATTATAGTATAGATTCTTTGTTGAAGAGTCATTAGATATCATGTCTAGACTCTACCTAATATGACTAGGCCTATAGGGTCAAGCAAATTGGCTAAGTGATCCTTGAATCGACTCTTTTTCTTAAAGTATCTACATGTGATATCTAAGTTCGATACATATTTGATCATGAATGTAAGTATAATCTTCTAAATATTTTAAAAAATTAAATATTAAATATACTCATATCAAACACATATTTATATCCAACGTTCGCTCTCGACTCAAATATCTGCATCTTTTAGTGCTGTTATCTAAACTTAGGTTTTACTGAATGATATGATGATTCAATCCTCTTGAACTTTGATCACATGCAAGTATAACATCCAACACTTGGATTGACTTAAACAAACTTTGGAAAATATTTCAAAGGGCCTTAAGATACACTTGCTATTGAATATTAAAAAGCTTGGTTTGACAGAACATCAGCTTCAGAACCAGAATTAAATCCGTTGAAAATGAATAATATGATTTTTATATATACACACATATACATAATATGGTTTCTATATCTATCTATATAAACGAAGGGGTTTACAAGAAAATGTTTTTAACTTTAAAACCCCATTTTAAGAGCTCAATATTTACCTATGTTTGCCCTAATTAGGAGACAAAACCAGATAGAAAAGAAATTAGAAGAAATCTATTATTATAATTCCTACTACTCTAAATTGTTTTACATAGAAAAAGGGGTCTGATTATAATGAAGCCACCCAATCTGTATAACATAGTTTCCCTCAAAGCTTGGAAGCCCTTCGCTTTAATTTGACCACTCAAGAAACCGTCAACAACATGAAAAAATTCGTGAACATGTGTTCTTCGATATTAAAATGTATATATATATATATATATATATATATATTATCTGGTATATAAAACCTTAAAGATTACAAGCATAGAACAAGCTTTCTTCCAACAATTTATTGAGAAAACAAAGATCTAAAGCCAACAACAAACTCAGAAGCGTTGTACAATGTGAATGATATCATAGATCAGATCAGGCTTTGGAGTTTAAATCTGACCCTACCATGAAAATGATACAACACAACTCAACAAGCAGCTGTTTGCTGTGTTACACAGACTCTTAATTTTTGCTTGTTTCCAACACATAATCATTTGTAGATATAGTGCTATGATCCTTCAAGTATATAGACAAACTTAGAAAAACTTGAGCATACTTATGTTGAACACATATTGACATGTGGCTTGCACCCCAAGTTCGGGTAACATAGGCTGTGGAATCAATCATCCTGGTAGAATAGTTGGAGGGAAATTGCGCTAGGGATTCTCCCTAAGTAACTCAGTTTCCCTACTGCAAAGATTTTGATAAAAGTAGATAAACGAGTGATCTTTTCTTTAGGCAATCCTTACTTAGCCAATAATCTAAAAATGTACTGACTTTTTTATGTTTCTGCCATCCAACTCTCTCAGTCGCAGACTTGAAGTTCTATCCTTCTCATCATGCACTTTTGGCTTCATGGTGTAAGAAAAGTTCGATATAATTAAAACAAAACAAATGCGACGCCATAGAAACATATCACAAGCATTGAAGGACACTATAAATCCCAGGAAAAAGTTAATTCAACCATTCAAGAGCGATGATTTTCAATTTTCATCTGAAGAAAAGAGGTATGTTGGATGACTTTTCCGGGAAAGGTTAAAAAGAGGATACATTTTGTATGGTGCAAGTCATAACTAGTTACTGAAAGTAAGGAGTAAGTGTCGGATATGAGTACATGTCTAATGTGTATGCTCAATATTTAGAAAATCATACCCCGTACTCATGTTTGAATATATATCAGAAACATATATTTCAGAGAAAATGAAGAGTCAAAGTAACACTGCTCTATATAAGCAATTTTTTATGTCCCATACTTATATTAAAATATATGCCAGAAACATGTACTTCAAGGAAAACGAAGAGCCGGAGTAACATAGCTATAGATAAGCCAGCATGTTCAAAAGTTATAACTGTTCAAAACAACTGTTTCTTGCTCAGCACATTCCTAATCAACAAACACTTCAGTATGAGCACTTCCTGCAACAGCCCTTATAGTTCTTGGCACAGGTCTTTGCGGACTCTGAGGAAAAGAGAACTTTATAAAGTTCAATCTCATTTGCGGAAGAATCTGAATAAACAAATACATCAAACAATAGCAAGAAATTATGCTTTTGGAATTGCAGGAAACCACCTTGTATGATATCCACTTTGCAGGCATGGCATTATTTTCTTTGTTCTCTCAGCTCTACCCCCAAGAGTTTCAACCCGTATTTGGCTTTGAGTGATGAAAACCCCTCATGGTATCTATATTTGTATCATTGTAAATAGAAAATGGAGTTCGATGCAGCCTTTGAACGAAAACCAATAAAAAGTAAGTTAAAAACCATAGATGTGCTTCATGGAAAGTGTTCTTGGTAGTTAATTTAGACCCAGCTAAAAGTAAGGTTTGCAACGGGGCGAGGTGGGATGGTTTTTTCCCTTGTCCGACCCCTCCCGATCTTCATTCATATCTGTACGAAATACACATCATAAATCTAGCCTTGTTTTATAGTTATAAAATTAGAAGAGAGGTATTTTGTAAATATCTCTGGTCAAGGCAGGTAGGTTTTATATAAAATCGCCTCCGGCGCAATTCTGAAACTTTAATAAAAAATGGATCCACCCAAGCCCAGAACCCTATGTTCAAAAAACAAAAAGGACCACAAGATCGGGCTAAATCGAAACCTGACGAGTTTAAAGTTATTTTGTCAATCCTAGTTACAAGAATCAATAACTACTAAAGAGAGGAAGAACTGGCAGCATCTTAATCAATCCTTGAAGCCTTGAAGGGAAATTAAATATATGATAGAATGGGAGATGAGGGAGCTTCATGAAATATTCTTATATTATAAAAAGATTTAGAGAAAGGTGAGAGCACAAACTTAAAAAGTACAAAAATGGTTTGTTTGGTTACTGATCTTGCTTCAACTTATTCCTGCCCAGCTTAAATGTCTTGCTGCCTGCTTTTCTGCAATGGCAGGAGTTTTACTTATGTTGTGGAAAAAAAGCTTTTAAGATGGCAAACTGGCAAAAAAGAGTAAAACGGAAGAACTTACGATCCTCCCTCCTGGCCAAGACGGTTCAAAACTTCGGATTGGTATGTCATCACCCTTCAACTCCCCTTGTAGTTTGGGAAAAGAAGTATGTTACTCAAACTAGGTAATCAATGTCAGATATAAGTATGTTCAATTTTTTCTAAGTTTGTTTATGTACTTGAAGGGTCATGTCATCTTACTCATGCCTTGTTATATGTCGGACATACATACTTCAAAGAAAATGAAGAGTCGAAATCAAAGTAACATAGGAAAATACTGATAAACAGAACAGGAAAAATCCTTATGGAAGTAAAAGATCAAATGTATCAATACGTACTAACCTCAGTAGCTCTAGGTCTTCTTATTGAGTGCGCAAGATATTTCTTGTAAGCATCATTCAACTTGTCTAATTGTTGAGCATTGCAAAAATTGCAGAAAGCTTAATTAGATCCAACACATGGATATAAATTCACAATAAGTACAAATGATCAAAGAGGATGGACTTTTAGAACAAAGGAGGGGGAATGAACAATTAATATATTCAACTTTTGGAGTGCTCGTACCTAACGATTTGTATATTTATGTCATTTTTGTATTTTATAAATTTTAAGATATTTATTTATGTCATGTCTTATTTTAATTATTTTATCTATGTCATATTCGTGTAACTATATCTAATATCTTTAATTGGTCTTATTTGCTTTGTTAAAGCAAAAGCTTACAATCCATTTGAATGCTATTGGGGTTTGGAAGATATAACTTAATTGTATATAAATTTTACAAGATGAGACTTTCACCTAGGGCCCAAGATGCAATACAATCAATGCACAACACATTTCAAAAGCCAAGAACTTAATAGATTGTTGCACGTAGGAGAGATTAACTAGAATATGAGCATAAGAACAGCATCATTCTTTAAAGCTATATTATTCGGATTCTTTTTTTCTTAAATATTCGTATTCAAAACTTGTGTTCAACACATATTTGGACATGGTGTGAGGTATGAACCTCCAAATATATGAAAAAAAATTTTTAAAAAATTGAGCATATACCGATGTTAGATACATACTCATATCCAACACCCACCCTATCCGTATAACTTAGCCTCAAAGTGTAATTTTGGGATCAGAACAACCTAGTTGAAATGTTGCAAGCAAAAAATTGCTTAATCTATAACACATGAAGGATTCGCTCATTCAAATTAGTAGTTAATAATCAAATGCCTAAAATATATTAGTTCAAAAAACCTTTTCGAACTTTTTTTTAGTACTCCTCATCAAAAAAATCTACCACCAAACAAAGTAAACCTTGAGGGGAAAAAAACATGTTTTACATAAAATGCACTGCATAGACCTGTCATGGATTGGGCAGGTAAGTTAAGCACATCTGGATCGGGCTTAGAAATAACTTTTCTTAATTCGGATTAGTTGAATTATTATTTTATAATAAAAATAATTATTTAAATTTAATTATAAAAATATATAAATTTTAATGTAAAAATAATTTTTTATTAATTTATATACAATAATATGAATTTTTAGACAGATCTCGATTCGGATCTAAATAAAAAATTAAAAAACTCGTACCGCAGCCTAACCATGGACACACTGAAATATCAGTTGAATCAAATTACAGCGCTCTGTCATCAACATTAAAACGTTGAAGACAGCTTTTACCTGGATATCGCAAGATTGAATATATCATTTGCTGCTTTCATCTTAGACTTGGATTCCATAAGCAAAGCACGTGATATATGCCATGCTGAATCTGTCTTCCCAATATCATTTGCATTAAGAAAGTTATAATATGACCTCAGCATCACTACAATGCTCAGCCTGCAGGCACCATTTCCATTCGACATCAGGTCATCAACTTCACAAACAATTATTCAACATTTTAAAATCATAAAAAGATAGAGAGAGATGAATTATTGAGTTTTATATAATTGTATGGTTGCCATTGATTCACTTTAAAGGTTAAGTAGCATATTTATGTAGGGGCAAATTTAGGAGTTTTGGCAGGTAGACGTGTTTACTGGACAAGTCGAAATCCAAAACCTTTTTAAAATTTTTTGTTTGGGCACAAATTTGGTTCCATTGGCTTAAATTTATATTTAAAAATATTAAAATATTAAAATATTATTTTTATATTAATATTTATATATTTTTATAATTAAATTTAAATAAAATAATTTTTATTAATTAAACAATGATTTAAATTAAAATTGAACCAATTTAAATAAAAAAATTAATATAAGTCGAGCCTTGAATAGATCTACTAGGCGTTGTCTCCGTAAATTCATGAAAATCATAAGAATTGGACACTCTAACTAAGAAAAAAAAAAAAGAGAAAATTTAAGTTTGGGTCATAAATTAATGAAAATCCAATTAGAAATAACCTTTTTTTTTTTTTGGAATAAAAGAAGTAGCCTTTCTCCTAAATATGAAGAAAGGGGAAATTGGCTCAAACATTTTTAATTTTGGTTACTTCTTTATAAAATTAATATGATTAATTTGTTAAACTTATTAATTTTAAATTTT
>JBBYHO010000015.1:24963258-24977521 GCA_038382025.1 Adansonia gregorii | reverse complement strand
TTATTTTTATTTGTAAAAGTAATTTTATATAAAATTATTATTGAAACTTTTAAAGAGGTATGGATTGAAATGTAAATTCTATATCATAATTGTATAAAAAATTTAAATAAATTTCATAAATATTTCAAAAATAATTTTATTTTTAATATTTATTACATTTAAAAAAATTAATTCCTGTTCGAATATTTTAAAATGATCTAATAAAAATATCTAAAGCCCATTCCAAAATTTTAAAAAAAAAAAATCATTTTCGCGTACCTTATACCTCGAACCTGCATCTTCGTGACGTACAATTAAAAGTTTTTAAATCTTTTGCTTTCAATTTTTTCATTTTCTAAAATATTTTCAATGAAAATAATAAAAATATCATTTGAGAATTTAAAATCTAAATATTAATACAACAAATTAATTATGATAATTTTTTAATATTTTGTAAAACATTCTCACGTGATTTCTATTATTCATAGCGGTTTACAACTCTTCACAGCTATCTCCAATTTGATTTAAAATTATTTTCTTGCTTTTATCATTTGTTCCCTATTCAGATTTAAGAAAAAGTGCAGCTGTCCAATTCAACTTTGAATTATTTACTTGCCTTTACAATTTGTCCCCCGTTCAGCCTGACATGTGAAAGGGACAGCGGGGTCTACAGGGTTTTGGGATCCGGAAAGATGTCTTAGTTAGCCGGTAGTTTTCGTATTATTATAAAGAAAATATTTTAATCATTTTATAATTAAATTTATTTTTTTATTTTTAAAATAATTGTTAATAAAAATATAAGTATTAAAAATTATTTAAATATTAATTATTATATATAATATAAACTTTTAAATTTTATATAAAAATAATTTAAAATTTTATATCATATTACATGTTATTATTTTATAAATATTTAAATAATTTTTTAATATTATTAAAATTTTTTATTGACTATAAGTTTAAAAATATAAAAATTAATAGTACGAAAATAAAATGCTTCATTTCTTATAATATAAAAACTATCAATAAATTTTATAATATTAAACACGATATATTTTATTTAAATATTATAAAAATCATTAAAATATATAATAAAATATAATAATTTAAATATAATATTATATAAACACCTTAAAATTTATATACTTTAAAATAATTTAAATATTATATACTATGATAAAATATAGAACACTCAAAATAATTATCTAAGTTCAGTTAATTACGCCGATTTCCTGAAATTTCATGCATGAAATAAGTAAATTTGTCACACATTTCAAAACTTGGTTCCACCATCGCCATATTCCAAGGAAATTAGAGTTTCTTTCTGGACCCCAAAACCGTGTGGACCCTGCTCTCCCTTCTGTTCATTTACTGCCTACCATGGATCAGGAAAAACCTTTTTTCACAAAACAACTTGCAAATCTGTTCTTCTACTTCAGTTCCGATCCTGGGTTTGATCTCTACTTGAATTATTCTCACACTTCCTTTTTTCGAAAGACTTTGATCATGTCTATCATTAGAGAGGCTGCTCGATCATATTCTGCTAATTAAATTTTAATTAGTGGTTTCGTTCGTTAATTATTTGACTTTGAAATTGATTAAAACAAACAAGAGCTATTTTAATTTGGGGCGGCTTTCAATAAACATGCGAAAGTCTTATCTTTTTATTGTTTTTCTGTCAATAGAGCAATCATCATAATTGACTAAAGTAATAATAGGTGGCTTAAATCCGATGCTGGGTGAGACACACTGTGGTCCTAAGAAATTATTAGTCTTTGTCGCTAATCACTTTACGACCAAACATAAAGTCACCAATCCATCCTTTCTCTCTCTTTCTCTTTCCACAATTATTTTGCTCTTTTTTATAGACAAAAATTGATAGTTTTGTTCAATTATAGGATATTTTTTTAAAAATAAAATTTTTATAAATTTTTATTTTGAAAATAAAATACAATTATATTTATTATATCTTTTCACTAATTCTATTATTAGATAAGATTTCCCTAAAGAAGATAAGCATCGAAAGATTGTTAAATAACTTTAATTTCTGCTCTAAGATAAGTTTGATTATTATATAATTTTTACTTGTCTAGAATTTTAATTTAAGGTAAGTACAACTCTTATCAAGGTCTATATGAAAAAGTAGCATCCATCGTTATAAGGTATGAGCTATCAGAATTCTTTCATTCCTTCTTCATTCATTGTTCATAGTATCTTTACTAATTTAAGAATCAGAGTGTTCTCCTAGAATAAAATTCTGGGCCTCTCTCACATTTGCTTTTTTGCAGAATTCTTTCTTAATATCTCTATTGTTGCATCAACAATACTTATTTTCTCAATTAAGATATTTTGATTATTTTAATCCAATAGTGTCATATCATGACTTTCTCTTTTTTTCTGACATTTTTTATCTAAAATTTTAATAAAGATCGTAATCAAATATTTCAGAAAGCATGGAAGAAAATAAAGAGAAAATTATTCTTTTTTTAAATATTCATGTACAAGACTTGGTTCTAGCAATGCCTTTGATTTCCTATAAGATGGATCCCATAAAATGAATTCGTGCTCATTGTCAATGAGTAAACATGAGAAGCCATCACAAGACACCATCTACATCACCATCATAGTCTAAAATCTAGATATCCTTCTTCATTGCTGCTAGATAGTCAGGCTCCAATATCACTTTGTTGCCATCTTCATCACCATTATAAGCTTCGTAGTTTATTGAAACAAAAAGATAAGCAGATAGAAGGATTTAGTAGAGGTTGACATTGTTATTTATTAGTGATTAGATAAGTTGTAGTTTGGCAAACTAAGGATAAAAAAGAAAAAAAATCAAAGATTACAATAGCTTTCAAACAACTGATAGATTTGATCTATATTAAGTTGGATTTGTAAGAAGATTTTTGCACTTTGAGCTTGATCAGTCTGAATTCTTGTTTATGTAATTTTTTTTTTTAAATGATGATTTATACATATTATCATGTGTCACATTTTTATTGGTAAAAGAATTACATGTAATCAAACTGATGAATCATAGATTAATGTAGGTGATAGAAGCAAAATTTTAATACCTAATTATATTGTTTTACAGATACCAAATTGATGAGCCTTATAAGAATATAACTAAATGGAAATAGGTCTTTAATGATTCAAAACAAAAATATAAGAAAATAAAAAAAATTTAAAACCTGGAAGTTGGAAGGATGGAATGAATAAACCTTGATTGATTAATAAGAATGCTCACCACAATCAATGCAAAGGTTGGACGCCATTTTTAGGGACGAGAAACCTAAAAGATAAGTCTCACAAACTCACCACCAAAAAGACTTAGATAAGAGAAAAGGACTGATCGGCTACTTTATTAATCAACTCTGAATGCTGAAAAATAAGCATAAGGTCTCCTATTTATAATAGAAAATATGACCAAAGGCCTTTACAAGAAAAGCAAACTAAATCCTAAATAATTATTAAGATATTGCTTGCCCATAAAGAAAGTAAAACCTTCCTAAAAAGAATCTTCTTAAAATAAAATAGTTAATTGAATTAATTTCCTTACAAGCTAAGAAATTAAAACGTTCCAAAAATAAAAACTGAAAGCCTTGGAGATTAAGTAATAATCAGTGCATAAAAACTTTCCTAATTTGGATAATGCTGATTTTGTTACTTCAAGAAGACTTCTAGAATCTTCAAGGATCTTTTTTACCGAGTACATAATACACCAAGTTCACTCTTTTAACCCATGATCGTGTGATTGGGCCTATATACTCGAACTCTTCTTCCTTTGGGCTTGCTAACTTAGGCCAACCATGATGTGGCATATCACTTCCCCCTTGTTGAGAAGGATTTGCCCTCAACTCCACATCATCTCCATTACTAAAGGTGTCTTCCAAGTAGGGTGTAAGATATCGAACATTGAACATAGTACTCATATTGTATTCTTCTCGTAGCTCAAGCTTGTAAGCATTATCATTTGCCTTCTCAAGGACCCTAAAAAGACCATCAGCCAGTGGCATCAGCTTAGACTTTCTTTGATTGGGGAACCTCTCCTTGCAAAGATGAATCCACACAAGATCTCCTAGTTTAAATAGAACTTGCTTTCTCTTTTTGTTTGTCGATCTTTCATAAGCTTTGTGCTTCTTTTCGATCTGTTATCTAACTTCCTTGTGCATATTTTTCACCATTTGAGCCTTCTTAGCTTCATCTATACAACTCTTCTCACTAATTGGTATTGGTGCTAGATCAGAGGGTGTAGTTGGGTTGAAACCATAGACCACTTCAAAAGAAGAATGCTTAGTAGCGCTGTGTACACTATGATTGTCGGTGAACTCCACATATGCTAAGCACTCACCCAATTCTTTCAATTCTTGTTCACCACCGTCCTAAGCAAAGCTGAAAGTGTTCTATTCACCACTTGGTTTGCTCATCAGTTTATGGATGACAAGCTGTGCTAAATAATAACTTGGTTTCAAGCTTCTTCCACAAAGTCTTCCATATATAGCTTAGAAACTTAGCATCACGATTAGAAATAATGCTCTGAAGAATCCCATGTAGTCAAACTATTTCTTTGAAAAACCAATCAGCTACATAGCTGGCATCATCAGTTCTATGGCATGGAATAAAATATGACATCTTCGAAAAGTGATCTACTACAACTATTATCGAATCCTTTCCCTGTGATGTCTTAGGTAAACCAAAAACAAAATCCATGGTTACATGTTCCCAGGGATGTTCAGGTATGGGCAAAGACATGTATAACCCTTGTGCCATCACCTTTTCTCTTCGGTTTTTTGCACATGACACATCTTTTTACAATTTTATGAACATCTTGATTCGTTACTAGCCAATAGAAATGTGTTTTCAGTGCTTCTAATGTTTTCTTTTCTCTAAAGTGTCCAGCAAGACCTCCACTATGAGCTTCATGAACCAAAAGCTCTCGAATTGAACAAAAAGGAATGCATAACAGGCCAGACTTGAAGAAAAAGCCTTTATGCTAAAAATAACCCTCTTTTACTCTCTTCGTGCACTCTTCATAGATTTTTGTAAGGTATGGGTCCTCTTTATACAACTCTATCATCAAATCAAACCTTATTAATCTCGTATGAACCATAGAGATTAATGCATACCTTCGTAAAAATGCATCCGCTACAATGTTGATGTTCCCTTTTTTATACTTAATTACATAGGGAAACGTCTCCAAGAACTTCATCCACTTGGCATGGCTTCTATTTAACTTGTTTTGTTCCTTTAATGTTTTAATGACTTATGATTTGTATGAATCATGAACTCCTTAGGTAATAAGTAATGTTCCAAGTTTCCAATGCTCGTATCAGTGAATAAAACTCTTTATCATAGGTTGAGTAGCTAAGACAAGAACCACTTAACTTCTCACTGAAAGAGGCTATTCTTGATGCATCACACTCCACTTCAAAGGTTTTAGAGAAATCAGGTAATGCTAGTATAGGAGTTGAACTTAATTTTTCCTTAATCAAGTCAAAACTTCGTTGTGCTACTTCAGTCCACTTACACTTTGTTTCCTTCTTCATGCACTCAGTTAAAGGAGCTACAATGGTGCTAAAATTTTTCAGAAAGCATTTATAGAACGACTTCAAACCATGAAAACTTTAGACTTCAGCAAAATTAATGGGAATTGGCCACTCCTTGATAGCTTTAACCTTCTCTTCATCAACCTCACTCTATTTTAGGAAATGACATAGCCAAGAAAACTAGATAATCCTTGCAAAAGGTGCACTTCTTGAGGTTGGCAAATAGCTTCTTTTCTTGAAGCACTTGAAACACCTTTGTAAGATGCTCTATATGTTTATCAAAGCTCCTGCTATAGACAAGTATGTCATCAAAATAAACAATAACAAAATGACTAATGAATTTTTGTAAAACATAATTCATTACCGTATGAATGTACTAGGAGTATTGGATAAGCCAAAAGGCATGATTGTCCATTCATATAACCCAAACTTAGTCTTAAAGGTTGTTTTCCATTCATCACTTTCTTTTATTCAAATTTGATAGTATCCTCTCTTGAGATCAATCTTAAAAAAAATTGAGGAGCCATGTAACTTTTCCAACATGTCGTCAAGCTGTGGAATAGGATAGCAGTATTTGATTGTAATCTTGTTAATAGCCCAGCTATCTACGCGCATGCACATTGATCCATCCTGTTTAGGCACCAAAAGAGCTGGTACTGCATATGGACTCATGGATTTTTTAACAAAGCCCTTCTCCATCAACTCCATTACTTACTATTAGAGTTTTTTAGCTCTTTTCGGAATGCATCGATAGGCTAGTCTATTGAGCAATGTCAAACTAGGTATAAGATCAATTTGATGCTCTATTCCACGGATTGAGGGTAACCTATTTGGGAGTTCTTCTGGGAAAACATCTAAAAATTCCTTTAATATTTTATCTAATTTTGGATGGATAGCTCCACCTTTCCCTGAAATCTTTTTAGCTATCAACAAGTACATAATCTCATTGGATAGTGAAGCATACTTTACCTTCCCTTTGTTGGCAGATAAGCTATCCTTCATTATCTTGCTGATTGCCAACTGGTCTTGCATTACCTGGGAAGGACTAAGAGGTGTCAATAGTAAACATTTACCATCCTTTGAAAGATAAGAGGTGTTTGCATGCCTATGATGCACAGCATCTCGATCAAATTGCCAAGTCTTCCAAAAAGCACATGGCTAGCATTCGTTGGTACCACATCACATGTTACTTTATCCTTGTACTTTTCTATGATAAATGGTACCTTCACTTGTTTGGTAACCCTCAGGTCTCCCTTGTTGTTTAGCCATTGCAAATGATAAGGATGTGGATGCTTAGTAGTGGTGAGGTTTAATTTATTAACCAATGTAGTAAAGGCTACATTAGTGCAACTTCCTCCATTAATGATTAAACCATATACCTTGCCATTAATGTTGCAATGGGTGTGAAAGATATTCTATTGCTGTCCTTCGTTTTTCTTTAATTATATGGCCAGATTGTGACGAATAACAAGCAATTCTCCTTCTTCAAAAGGTGCGACTTGCTCTTCTTCTACTTTTACTTTCGAATCTAATTCATCTTCACTAACAACTTCTTTAATTGTTTCACAAACGATCATTACCTTCTTGTTAAGACATTGAAAAGCTATGTGTCCAAGCCCAAGGCACTTAAAACACTGGATGTCATGGCTTCTTATTAAAGATTGAGAATTTTTAACTTTTTTTCCCTTTTTCGACAACGATTATCTCTGTAGGATCTTTTTTTCTTCATATTTTATGATTATTTTGGAGATATAAGATGAAGGAGAAGACGAGGTGTAAGGTTTACTTACCCTAGATAAGCCTCTCTTGCATTGCCTTTCAATCTTCACAGCCAATGTAATCACATCATCCAATGTGGCATACGGTTGTAACTCTACCGAATCTGCAATCTCCTTATGCAACCCACTAATGAATCTTATAATGGTTTGTTCTTGAGCCTTTTGCAGATTAAACCACATCATTAACATCTCAAACTCTTTCACATAATCCTCAACACAATAGGCTTATTATTGCAAAGTTTGCAACTTGAGGAACAACTTTTGCTTATACTATTGAGGTACAAACTTCTTTTCCATAAGCCTCTTCATAAGCCTCCATGTCAAGACTGGATTTTCTCGTTCACGCCTTCTTCGTGCCATTAGATTCTCCCACCATAGATTAGCATAATCAGTAAACTTTAAATCCGTTAGCTTTACCTTTTTAGCCTTGGTGTATTCATGACACTCAAAAACTTTTTCAACAAGTTATAACCACTTCAAGTACTCTTTAGGAGAGCTTGTTCCACGAAAAAGTGGAATCTTTATCGTGATATTATCAGACGTTCTTCACTGTTAGCGTTGCCTTGGTACTTTTTCAGGTTTATCTTCCATGCTCGAATCATCATAGTCGTCACCCTTGTCATGATCAACTTTTCATCATTGCGGCTGATTTTTTTGTGGTTGATTCACGGTCAATCTTTCCACCATATGCATAAGTTGATCCATACGTGTATGAAGCTCTTCGTTATTATGTTCAAACGCTATAGGACGGGCTTGTTCAAAACTCATTCCTTGCTGTAATTTTGGATTCGTGGTTTATGGGTCTCGCTACCTTCTGACATGGTGTTTATCACTCTAAAACCTTAAAAACCTTAGCTTTGATGCCAATAATGATGAGCTTTATAAGAATATAACTCAATGGAAATGGATCTTTAATCATTCAAAACAAACATAGAAGAAAATAAAAAAAAATAATTGAAATCTAGGAGTTGGAATGATGGAAGGAATAAACCTTGATTAATTGATAAGAATCCTCGTCATAATCAATACATGGGTTGGATGCCACTTTTTGGGATGAGAAATCTAAAAGATAAGTCTTACAAACTTGCCACCAAAAAAACTTGGACAAGAGAAAATAACTGAAAATAATTAGCTACTTTATTAATCAACTCTGAAGGTCTCAAAAACAAGCATAAAGCTTCCCATTTATACTAAATGACATGGCCAAAGGCCTTTACAAGAAAAAGAAACTAAATCCTAAATAATTAATTAAGATATTGTTTACCCATAAAGAAAGTAAAACCTTCCTGAAAAGAACCTTCCTAAAATAAAATAGTCAATGTGAATTAATTTCCTTGCAAGCTAAGGAATTAAAACCTTCATAAAATAAAAACTGAAAGCCTTAGAGATTAAGTAATTATCAGCACACCAAAACTTCTTTAATTTGGATGATGCCGACTTTCTTGCTTCAAGAAAACTTTTAGAATCTTTAAAGACCTTCTTTACCGAGCATATGATACACCAAGTTCACTCTTTTAACCCTTGATCATGTGATTGGGCCTGTATACTCAAACTCCTCCTCTTTTGGGCTTCCTAACTTGAGCCAAATATTATGTGGCACATCACCAATTATAAAAAATAGTATACATAAAGATCAGTTTATATATTAATCGTTGTTAAAACCTACAATATTATAATAGTTAATTTGATAAATACATAAACCAAAATTTTCATTCAACTAAGTAAAAATCTTTTTTTAAATTACTTATAAAATCTTTAAATTTTATAAAGAAATCTATTTGGTTTGGGAAATTTTTTTTATTTTCATTTTTAGAAAATAATTTTTTTAGTTTTTTAATTTTGAAAATGCATTTGGTTTAAGAAAATGAAAATTAGTTTTCAAAAATAAAAATAATTAAAATTTTTTTAGTAACTATATATATTTTAAAATATGAAAAAGATTGAAGGTTTAATATATGAATTCAACTAACAAAATAGCAAGTATTTCATAAATTTAAAGCTCCTTTCGATCAATTCTTTATGTCGATTTTTTATTTGTTTACTATATTGTATATATCAAAATTTAATTAACAATTATTTTTATTTTTACTCGTCAAAGTAATTTTATAAAAAAAAACTGTTATTGAGACTTCTAAATTGATATGATTTAAAATGTAAATTATATACTCTAATTATATAAAAAGCTTCAACAGTTTTTCTAGATATTTTAAAAATAATATTATTTTTAATATTTATGACATTTAAAAAAAAGTTGAATTATGCTTGAATATTCTAAAATATTCTAACAAAAATATCTAGGGCGCACTCCAAAAATTTTTTAAAAATTATTTTTGCATGCCTAGTGTCTCGGACCTGCATCGTACAATTAGAAATTTTTAAATCTTTTATTTATATTTTTTTATTTTCTAAAATATTTTTAATGAAAATAATGAAAACATTTTTTTCTTTGATTTTGACTCGTTTTTGTTTTTATTTTTTCAATCAAACATGTTTTTTAAGTATTCTCTATTTTCTAGAGAAAAAATCGAAAATAACTTTATTTCCTTAAATAAGATTTAAACCTACTCTTTTTCATTTTTCACTTTCTATAGAAAAATTTAATAAAAATGTCATTGGAAAATTCGGAATCTAAATATTAATGCCGTAAACTAATTGCGATATCTTTAGTAATTTATAAGATATTCCCACCTAATTTCTAATATTTATTAAATTTATTTTTAAATTTTATTTTTTTAAATATTAGTTAATAAAAAATGTTACTAACGGTGTAAAAAACTTGAATATTAATAAAATATTATTAAGTTATATAATATAAAATTTTAAATTTTATACAAAGAATAATGTAAACTTGACACATAACGCAAAACTTATTTTTGCATAAATTTAAAATTTCACGTCATATGATATATTAATATTTTATTAATATTTAAATAATTTTTTATTGCTTTTAACTATTTTTTTCATTGCTATAATTTTAAATGTATAAAAATTAAAATATTAAATTTAACCGTATAAAATTAAAATATTCTTTTATTATAATATAAAAATTATCAATAAATCTTTATTGAAATTAATAATAAATCTTATATTATTAAATATAATAAATATTATTTAAATATTAAAAAATAATTAAAATATATAATATAATATAATATAATATAATATAATTATTTTAAAGGATCATTATATAAATATTTTAAAATTTATATAATATAAATTATTTTAAAAACTAAATGATGCAATTAAACATACGACACCGATTTCCGGAAATCACACGTTAGAAAACTTGGCTCCACCATCACCGTATTCCAAGAAAATTAGTGAAGTCTTTCTTGACCACAAAACCGTGTGGACCCTGCTCTCTCTTGCGTTCATTGACTGCCTACCTTCCATCACGGAGAACCTTTTTGACAAAACAAATTGCAAATCTGTTCTTTTACTTCAGTTCCTATCCCGGGTTTGATCGCTACTTGAATTATTATCACAATTCCTTTGTCAAAAGACTTTGATCATGTCTGTCATTGGAGAGGCTGCTCTATCTGCTTTCTTTCAGGCCTTGTTTGAGAAGTTGAGCTCTTCCAAGTTCCAGCTTGCCACTGAAAAGCAAGTATGCAAGGAGATTGAGAAGTGGAATCGCACGTTGAAGCTCATCAATGCCGTGCTTGCTGATGCAGAGGGGAAACAAATGCAAAACCAGGCTGTAAAGGCTTGGTTAGCTGATCTCAAAGACTTGGCTTATGACGTTGATGACATCTTGGACGAATTTGCCACTCAAGCTTTGGAGCGCAAGTCGATCAAGCCACATCATCATGCCAGCACAAGTAAGATTCCAAAATTTCTTACTTTTGGCACTACTTTACGTTCTGGTACCGTCATGTTCAACAATAAGTTGATGTCGAAGATCAAAGAGATCACGAAAAGGTTGGATGATTTAGCAGCAGAAAGGGGCAAATTGCAATTAAGAGAGAATGATGTTAAGGGGACGCTACCAAGAAGGCCACCAACTTCGTCTTTGGTGAATGAAGGTGAGGTGTACGGTCGAAAGGAGGACAAGGCGAAGATACTTGACTTGCTTTTGAGGGACGACAGCACTGACGGCGGAGTTTCTGTGATTCCCATCGTTGGTATGGGAGGAATTGGCAAAACAACCCTTGCTCAGCTTGTCTACAATGACCGCAGAATCAAAGATCATTTTGATCTCAAAGCCTGGGTGTGTGTTTCTGATGAGTTCGACATCGTTAAGGTGACAAAGATTATTCTTCAATCAGTCACTCATGCCTCATGTAATCTAACAGATTTAAATTTGATTCAAGTCAATTTGAAGGTTAAGCTATCTGGAAAGAAGTTTTTGATTGTATTGGATGATATTTGGAATGAGAACTACGAAGATTGGATTGCGCTTCGACGTCCTTTTGATGCGGGTGCTCCAGGAAGCAAAATCATTGTGACAACACGAAGTTCCAATGTTTCATCAAATATGAGAACAGTTGCAGATCACTCATTGCAAAGGCTATCAGAGGATGATTCTCTTTGTATGTTTGCTCATCATGCATTGGGTGCAACAAATTTCAGTGGACATCCAGAGTTGAAAGAAATCGGATTAGAGATCATGAAGAAGTGTGATGGCTTGCCTTTGGCGACTATAACTGTTGGAGGATTGCTGCGCACCAAGTTGAACCGTCAGGCATGGAAAGACATATTAGAGAGCGAAATTTGGAATTCATCTGAAGATAAAAGTCGTATAGTTCCTGCCTTATGGTTAAGTTACTATTATCTTCCTTCCAAATTAAAGCAGTGCTTTGCTTATTGCTCTCTAGTCCCTAAGGCTTACGAATTTACTAGAGAAGAAATAGTCCCATTGTGGATGGCAGAAGGTTTTCTGCATCAGCCAAACTCTAGCATGCCAAGTGTGGATTTGGGTAGAAACTATTTCGAGGAACTTGTCTCGAGGTCTTTCTTTCAAGTATCTAGCATGAATAAGTCCAAGTTTGTAATGCATGACCTCATTAACGATCTAGCTCAACTAGTTGCAGGAGAATTTTGTTTCAGAATGGAAGGACATGAGCAAACAAAAGTTCCAACATGCACTCGTCACTGGTCTTACATCATTGATTTGTATGATGGATTCAAAAAGTTTGAGGCTATTTCTGAAGCAAAGCGCCTGCGAACCTTTCTTCCATTTATGATGATGTTCGATTGTAGATGCTACTTAATCAATAATGTTGTCAGGTGAGTTGTTGCCAAAATTGAGATGCTTGAGGGTGCTCTCCTTGAAAAGATACAACATCACCGAAATACCAGATTTTATCGGAGAGTTGAAACATTTACGCTATCTAGATTTCTCTGATACTTTGATAAAATGTCTTCCCGATTCAATGTGTACCCTTTACAATTTAGAGACTCTTTTATTGAAGTCTTGTGAGAGAATTGAGAAGTTGCCCTCAAAAATAAGTATTTTAGACAACTTATGTCATCTGGATGTTAGTGATGCAGATTCAATGAAGGAAATGCCGAGTGGAATTGGCCAATTAACAAATCTTCAAGCGTTGTCTAATTTTATTGCTGGTCAAGGTAACGGACTGAATATAAGGGAGTTGCAGAATTTATCAAATCTCAAAGGTCAGCTTTCTATATCTGAGTTGCAGAATGTGGATGAAGCTCAATTCGCACGCGAAGCTAATTTATCTAGTAAGTCTGGCCTTGATAATTTAGAGATGAAGTGGACTTCAGACTTCAATGATTGTTCGAGAAAGAAAGACGTCGAGACGGAGGTGTTGAACTTGCTTCAACCTCATGGAGAGCTTAAAGCCCTTGGCATCAAGCATTATGCTGGAACAACATTCCCATATTGGATAGGAGATCCTTCGTTTAAAAATTTGCTACGGCTTCGTTTTGAAGATTGCCGAAACTGTGCATTACTACCTGCAGTTGGAAAGCTACCACTTTTGAAGCATCTTTATATCAGCGGAATGAGAAGTATAACTAGTGTTGGCAAGGAGTTCTATGGAGAGAATTGGCCGAATGCATTTCCATCATTAGAGACAGGATTTTGAGGATATGCCCGAATGGAAAGAGTGGAAGCCTTGTGAAGTTGTTGAACAAGGTAGAAATTTATGCTGCCTTCGAGAACTCTTCATTAAGAAATGCCCAAAATTGGCTGGAACTTTGCCGGATTGCCTTCTTTGTTTGGAGAAACTTGTGATTCGTGATTGTCAAGAATTGGTAGTTCCAATTTCAAACCTTCCGTTGCTATGTGAATTAGAAATTGATGGAGCCAAAGTAGTGCTTGGGAGTTACGATGATCTTTGGTCAGTGAAAAAAATCCGTCTTTTGAACATTACAACATTTGCATGTGTAATAAAAGAAACGGAGGTGTTAGAGTCGATGAAAGTAGAAGATCTCATGATTAGTTGCTGTGAAGAGCTGGCTTCTTTGTGGCAAACAAAGTGGGGGTGGTCGGCGCCTTTGAGATCTCTTCGTCACCTAATCTTTGAAAATTGTGGCGAAGTTGTATGTATAGGGGCAAAAAAGGAGGAGGAAAAAGCAGAGCTTTTGCAATTGGACGTGCCCTGCAACACTGAAGATTTGAGAATAAGAAATTTTGAAAGCTTAGAGAAATTATCAAAGACCTTGCTCAATCTCACATTTCTTAGGAAATTAGAGATTAAGAACTGCTCAAAGTTGGTTTCACTTTCAACGGATAACTTGCCTGCAACTCTTAAAAAATTGAGAATTAGAAGTTGTGTGAACTTGCAATGGTTATTTGATGATGTGGAGAATATCAATTTCAGCAACACATCTCTCCTTGAATCTCTTGCAATTGACAGCTGTGGAGCTCTGAAACAATTATCGTCAAGCGGTAGGTTACCCGTGGGACTCAAAACCTTGAGGATTTATGAGTGTCAGGCGCTGGAATTTGTAGCACAGGAATTTGGGGATAATAGTTGTCTTGAATCTATT
>JBBYHO010000015.1:24895648-24914165 GCA_038382025.1 Adansonia gregorii | reverse complement strand
GAGATTGATGATTATTTGGGGGTTAGACAGATTAGAGGTCAATGACAAGAGATTTCTTGGAATTTTTTTATTTTTGTTTAGGGTAAATATTGATTTGGAGTTGAAAAATTTGAGAAAGGGCATTCCATGATTTGGGGAATGATATTTTGGGTCATGGGGTTCATAGTGTGTGGATGGTTTTTTAAAATATATGGTGGGATTTCGAGTTAGATAGGTAATAAAGCATATGCATTTGCTATATCACCATTTAAAAAATGCCAAATCACCATTTAAAAATGTCAAGTCACCATATAAAGATTCTTGCTAAACATTGTTAAGGTTTTTTTTTTTTTTGCTCAAATTTTATATGTACAAGGAGGAATTTGCTCTCTAAAAAAGTATAGAGACTAAGTAGCACTTTTTAGCATAGTACAAGGATTTGGGGATGACTTTTACCCTATTGAGTCCTTTTCTTTCTAAAGCATTCATTGTTAAGTCATTTCTTGTTTCCAAAGCTATTTTTATTCTCACGATGTTGTTGGGTTACTTTTTTTGGTGTCTTTTGATTTATTTCGTTATAATGGCCAACAATATAAATGTAAAAATAGTGATTTTTTGATGTTATTTTTATGACATTAAAAATAACGAATCATAAAACTTAATGGCAAAAACTATTTGGATTGGAGCAAAATTGTGTTGGTGTATCTTCAAAGCAAATGATAAGAATGACCATCTTATTGATAAGCCACCCTCAGAAAATTCTGCAAAGTGGGTTTGGTTGGAAGAGGATGCAAAATCAATGGCGTTAGTGGTGTGAGAATAACCACTAAAAATATTAATGTATATTAATTTATACACTAAGAGTGCTATATAATAATAGTAATTATTATAATAATAATTGTGGATTATGCGGTTAGTCCAAGATCAGAAGAATAGATTCATGTATTCGTATTTTATTATATATTTTTATATATCATTTAAATTATTATATGTTTATATAAATTTTAATAAATTAATAATTATATTATATAAATTTTGATATATTTAGATATTTATATCATATTTATATTATTTTTATACCAAAATTTATATTTTATTTAATTATTTTTTTTTCATATAGTAATTAACATTGCTAGTTCTAGTCAAGACCAAAGACTCCCCATGAAATCCAAGCTGAACGCATTCATTATATCGGCCGTTGCCTATTAAGAACCTGCTAGGTTGGGCTGTATCCAGTGAGTGGCCTCGTCAACTTGAGACCTAATCCGGGTATGGATCCTCGATTTCTTCGAAATGATGCGATTCGATTAGCCATTGATCCGTAATTTATATATTTATTTTAAAACAAAAACCCGTAAAAAAGCAAAAGAACTCTCGCACTCTCTCTCGCATAAACCCTCTTCTATGTGAGCAATTAATCCAACCAGCTTTTTCTCTTTATCATTTTTTTAATTTTATGAATTTTCTTTTTCTAATTTATGAAATTGTTGTTTCTTTTTCTAATTTTTATATCATTTTGAAGAAGTGATCCTTTGGTGATAAAGAAAGATGCCAGACACTCAAGCTGTCGTCAATGATTTTGTTAACAAGCTCAAAAAACGGTGAATTATTTCATTTGTATTTTCATTTAATATGAATTTTAGAAAAAAAAAAGGGTTAGATATGAACTTTTTTTTTTGGTTTTTTGGGGTGATTGGGCAGTAAGATTGAGGGTTCACAGGCAACAGCGAAGCAGACAGCGGAACTGCTTCGGTCAGTGATTTCGCAAACTCGAGTACCTTATACGAACCAAGCTGCTGCTTTGATTCATTCGGTTAAAGCTGTCGGAGAACGATTAATTGCCGCAAATCCTGTCGGTATAATGTTTTCTTCTTTTTGGGTTTGATTTGGTTTTGCTCAATTTCACTTAAATTCAGGTGTGAATGTCAGATACAAATATGTATTTGATATAGGTATAATTTTTTTAAAAAGTTTTTTCATATATTTAGAAGGTCCTTGGAGTATCATATTTTCATAGTTATGCCAAAAAATATGTCGGGCATGAGTTTCAGACATAGGTACTTAGAGGAAAATGAAGTGTCAGATGGAGCAACATAGGTTTTGGTGTTTATGTTCAAAAATTAGTAGCACTTGATATGAGTTTTGCTTATGGAATGTTGCTAATTTGGAAATTGTTGGCAAACATTGATATGAAACACTTAAACATTCGATGGTTATTGGATTATTGATAAGAATTGCTGTGCTTTTTTAGGACCGTGTCGATATGTGTTCATTTCTGTTTATGTCTTTTCTAGTTATGGAATGATTAATAGGCCGGTTTTTTTATATGCTTGAACTAGAACTTGAAGGGAAATTTTTAACCCCATAATGTTTCCTTTGATTGTCTTGCATTTTTTTATTCTGTATGGTCCGGCTAAAGAATTCGCATAAAGAATTGATATTAAAGTAGAGTTTGGAAAAGCATTGTGTCAAATTAAAATTATTTTATTTTTTTTAATTATTTAGAATATGTTTTCTTTGTTTAAAAATTTCATATAAAACTTTGGGCTTCTCATTGCAACTTTTTTCAATAGTTATATTTGGTTTTTCACTTTCTAGATAAGATAACATTTGTTCTTGTAAATCCCTGTTTGCTCTAGCTTTGGCCTTTTGGCTATGTTACTTGGATTCGAATGTGAGTGTTGGCTGCAGGTGCATGTCTGGCACATGTGCATGATCAAAATTTTCAAGTTTTCAATGTATTTGGAGGGTCCTTGAAAGGTCATATCCTCGTACCCTGTCTAAACATGTGTCGGACATGGTACTTCAAGAAAAATGAAGAGATAGAGCAACGTAGCTTTCTAGTGTAGAGAAGTTGATTCGAAAGCTGAGCCAATTATGCACTGTAACTTTCTCATGGGGATTGTTGATACCTGTGCTTTGGTATTCTAAGTTAATAGTGTATGGATGTTATGGCAGAGCTTGCTGTGGGTAATATTGTGAGGCGTGTTTTGCACATTATCAGAGAGGAGGATCTTTCTCTGGCCACAGCTGCTATGGCTGGATTGAGCCTATCGGCCGTAAGTGACGATGAAGATGATGCTGATAAAGACAACCACCCAGCGTTATCAGCTGCTGCTATTGCTGCTGCTTCGCGAAGCACTTTGCGTCCACCTTCCTTGCAGACACTGCTTGAGGACGTGCCTGACTCTGCAGCAGTTCCTCATACTTCTTCTTCCGGTGGAGATTCTGAAGGAAAAAGCAAATGTAAACTCTTTACTCCAGACACTTCGTCTATCTGCATTGCTCTTGGATTTTGATTTTTCTGGTATTCTCTGCGATTTATTGTCTCTGGAAGTGATTAAATATTGGTTTATGCAAAAGTGGCTTCTTGTGGTGATAATCGTGTAATAGTAAATCTTGTACCATCATATTTTATTTATGAGTATTGATATTTAGGGGTTTTATTTTCCTTTGCAGCTGCTGACAAAAGTTCAAGGAGCCGGAAGCTGAAGCATGATGTCATTGAAGCAGTCAATGAGCTTATTCAAGACATTAACACTTTCCATGAACAGATTGCTGAGCAAGCAGTAGAGCATATACATCAAAAGTAACTTTTCTTCCTTAAGCTTTTCAATTTTCTTTGGTTTCCTCTCCATTGTAAAACACTGCTTTTCCGTCGATTAGTTTTTGAGCAAACTACAACAATCATATTTGATAGTCTAAGGTTATTCGAATTTGCTCTCAACAAGAGAATCCTATTGGCTCCCCTACTTCACCCAAAACGATGTAGTCCATCTCATGCCTAACCGTCCTTGTCTATGCTTGCTGTTTCTAGTCCATTATTTTGTTTCATTTTTAATAACCTGGTGAGGTTTCATGATTACATCCGGCCAGTTGTTTCATTTTTTTATTACCTGTTGAGGTTTCTATATCTGGCCTGAGGTCTTAAAAATTAATATTTTTGGATTTTCTGGGATTATTCTTGGATTTTATTCGGATGGAAGAGTTGAATCTTTGGATATGTGAATTATAATAAACCTGTTAGTGCCATTAGGATATCACCCTATTCTTATTTCTAAAGGCCATTTTTAGTTTTTATTCTTTTGCAGAAAAGTAGCTTCAGCTTTTCTTAAGAATGTTGTTTGTGAAATGGTTAATTTGTTTGATAAAATATCTGCTCTGTAGGCATCATAAAATGTGTTAACAATTTCTTGATTACTGGTCCTCTAAAATCTTCTGATTCTCTCTGGATGAATCTGGTTAATCTTCTAACAGACAACAATTTCAAATTGGTTATCTAATATTTTGTGGGATGCATATATTCTGTTTCTCATATCATAGCCTGAAAGATATTTGATGTATGTTTGCCATTGAATCTCATTTGCTTTTGGTATGCTCTTGCCACTGACGCATCTGGACAAATTTCTCTCGAGGGGTCTTCATCTATCTTATGACTGTGAACCACTTTGACCTCTATGTGTTCTTACATTGTTTTCTACCTAGTATTGTTTCACATATAAACTTACCCTTCTACTGATTATATTTAAAACATATTGCCAGTGAGGTGATATTAACTTTAGGCAGCTCAAGAACTGTGCTGGAATTTCTTTGTGCTGCGAAAGAGAAGAAAAGATCGTTTCGGGTATTTGTTGCCGAGGGTGCTCCAAGGTTCGTACAAGTGGATTATATGTTTTACAAGGCAAAGACATTTCCTTTAAGCTGCTGGACTTTTGATATTCTCCTTCTAGCGGTTTCTTCTTTTTTCATAAAATACTTGGTGTTAACTTAGGTATCAGGGGCATCTTCTGGCAAAAGAATTGGTCACAAGAGGTCTACAAACTACACTGATTACTGACTCTGCAGTTTTCGCCATGATTTCCCGAGTAAACATGGTCTGTGATGTTTTAAGGTTTTCCATATTGGAAATGGTTTTCTTGCACTGTCGGAGCTTCATCTTGAGATTTTGTAAATATGAAGGTTATTGTTGGAGCTCATGCTGTCATGGCTAATGGTGGGGTCATAGCACCTGTTGGGCTGAACATGGTCGCACTTGCTGCACAAAAACATGCTGTCCCATTTGTTGTACTTGCCGGCAGTCACAAGGTACTTTGGCACAATAACTGCTTGACCTTCAAACTTCCAGATGTTTTAGTGCAATAAAACCACTTTTCTTTTTAACTCAAAACTTTGATTAACATTTTGTTTCGCTTATTTATGCTTCTATCAGTTCTATTTTTGTTTAGATGAGTTTAATTTTGATAGCTTCAGGTGCCCTGCACATAAATAATAGCATAGAATTTGAGAGGGCTGTAGGAGGAGCTAGTAATGCTCAGGATTTCAATTGATGTGGCAAGATAATACAGAGAATAAATATGTATGAGCATTCTAGATGGTGCAAAAGATTGGGTCGAGCAGCAAGTTTTTGATGCAGAAGTATTATATAACTGGCAAAGGGAGTTAAAGAGGGAATAGGGAATAGCATATGGTGGTTTAAAGTGAAAAAAAAACATACCCCATTTTTGTCATTGAAATATAAGTCTGACCTATACGACCTTCATTTTCAAAAATAGAGAAGGGAAGACATGGGTATGTTCAGCTATCAGTCAGTTTCCTTTATATTTAGCGGGTCATATATACCTTGTGCTCGTGCTTCCTTTTAAGTGGTTTAGAAAAATGACGAGTAAAGTAATATACGACAATGTCACTATGTTTTTCCGACTCTTAATTTTTCTTGAAGTATTCATGTCTGACACCCATGTTCCATATATTTCCAGACATAGTATAGGGTATGACTCTCTAAGGACCCTCCAACTACATTGAAAAACTTCAAACAAAGTTGAACATACTCATGTCGGACACACACTTCTATCTGATACTCACGACCAAGTCTCAGTATCATAGTACTGTCCTACACATGTTATAAGAAGGATTTATTTCCTCTTCTAAGCCACTCATGTCTGGCGAAAGTGATTTGAGGTGGTGTTTCATTTGTTGCATATTAACAAGGCAATAAATCTAATTGTGCTGCATCTGACATACATAGATTTGCATGTCATCAACTCAGTAGCTAGCCAGGATCTCATGACATTTTGCTTGTCTGCTTTCAAGATTATTGTCGGACATTGTTACTTTGCTGCTTTAAATCTAGAGCTGTAATTTGAGGGTAAGCATTTAATTTAACTGTATGAGCTTGAAGAACGAAAACAATGGGGTGTAGTTGTTGAGATCAAGCTTCATTTTAAAGAAATCAACAAAAACAAGTGCAAAAAGGAGCTGCTCAGCTGACATAAGGATGGTCTGAGAAATGGAGAAATAATTCAAAAGCAGCCGGATGGTGTTAATGCTTGCTAGTGCAAATGTTATAGCTCGATTTCTTTTGTTGTCCTTGTATTCTTGAATTTTACTTCAGATCCTGCTTGTCTCTTGTTGATTCATTTGTGGTCTAAATGACAGTTATGCCCCTTGTATCCACACAACCCTGAAGTCTTGCTGAATGAATTGCGGTCCCCATCCGAGTTGCTAGATTTCGGAGAATTCTCGGATTGCTTGGATTTTGGAAGTGGCATTGGTGCCCCTCTTCTTCATGTTGTCAATCCAACATTTGATTATGTGCCACCACAACTTGTTAGTCTCTTTATAACCGATACGTAAGTTCAACTAGACTTCATGGTGTTTAAAAGATTCAAAACTTCTATCCTTTCATTTCGTATTCAATATGTGGTAACTGTTTGATGTGTTGCTCCAACCATACATTTTTCTTGAAGTACCATATCCGACACCTATGTTTGATGCATATCTAAATATGGCTATGGAGATATGACACTTTTAAGATCTTGCAAATATATGGAAAAACTTAGAGAAAATTGAGCATATCTATGTTGGACACATACTGTATTTGACACTCGCACTTGAGTCCAAATAACTTAGACTGTTTGATGTTTACTTTCTTAATTTCATTTCAAATTAGCAAATCAATTACTTTTCCACATTATGGAGTACTAGAGACCAGTCAATATGATACGGGGATGCAACGCAAAGCATAGTCTTGTTTTCTTATTCACATAGATCTATGCCAAAGGAGAAAAAAGATTGCATGCTATGTTGCTCCGACTTTTCATTTTTCGTACCCACTTTCGATGCTTGTGCCCAACTCATGTCTTGGTATAAGTATGGGACATGACCATTCAAAGACTCTTCAAATACATAGAAAAACTTAGAAAAAATTGGACATACCAGTGTCATACATATATCTATATCCGATTGGCTCTTCTGTTTCTGCCATCGCTAGAGGGTTCTGCTGTTCATGGTGCTCTCATTTTTTTCCTTTTCCTGGTATCACTGATTGCTTTGTGTCTTACAGCGGAGGGCATAACCCATCATACATGTACCGGCTGATTGCGGATTATTATTCTGCTGATGATCTTGTACTGCAACGAAGATCTACTTCAGGGAATTAATTATAGTACTGAGATACACTGGTAAGTGCTTTTTCATCCCAAGGGTTATTAGTTTGTGCTTATATGCCAGTAATAGTCCCATAGAATTAATAGCTTAATGCAAAAGCCTCTGCTTAGCTTCAAACTCGATCCATGCATAGAATTTGATCGAATATCTTCTGCAAGCTCAACTTTCAGATTACTTATGATGTCTGTATGTGGAGAATATAGAAGTTCCAAGTCAGAGATTATGAAACTGCACTGAGCATTATTATTACTGCTGGAACAAAATTATTCAATCAATAGAAATTCGTGGAATTGACTTTGCGAAACTCGACGACGGAAGTCATTTTTGTGATTAATTGAGAGATAGTAGAAATGCAGTGGGAGAAAAAGAGAAAATCAATTGGAGGTAAGTCTTTTGTATCGCTATGAAAATTCCTCATTATAATATCGTACTGTACTCATTGATGAACTACTGTTGTATTGTACTACATTTGGCTTGAAACTTGATTCTATTGCATTTTACTTCAAACTTTCAGATATTTTGAATAATCTTGACATTGAAGCAGAAACTTTGGGTTTTTTTTTTTTGTTGGGGTGGGGTGTGGAGAGAGAGAGAGAGAGAGAGAGAGAGAGAGAGAGAGAGAAAGAATGGACTCACATGGTTTAGTAGGTTTAGGTAATTAATCCTCCTTTTGGCAAAATAGTTGAGAGGCACCCCAGTGCAGGTGGGCACACTGGTTACGGGTGTGCCGCCGACTACTCTCTTTTGGTTCGAGGAAAATTAATTCAGTTCAATCATTGTCTAGTTGAGTCCGAGTTATCAAGCGAGTTGAATTTTAATATCTTAATACTTGATTTGAATAGTTTGTAAGCTTAGTTAAGCTTTTTATTTTTGATATTTATATTTAGCATTGAAAATTTTGCATTTGAATTTGAGCATAAATAATCAAGTAAATAAGCTTAATTGAGTGATTTTGAACAATTAATTTTTATCTTAAACGGAGTTTAAACTTGAAAATTGAAACTCAATTGTGTTCGAGTCGAGTCTAAGAATTTGAGTTCAACTTGATTCCTTACGCCTTTAACAAGATAATGAAAATTTGAATTTTTTTTAGAGTTAGATTTCAATCGGTTCGATTGATTTTTCAAATTCGATCGATTTATTTGGTTTTTTAAATTTCTAAAATGAACCAAATCTTCACCCTATTCCCAGTACCAAATCAGGAACAACGTACAATTAAGAACTTAAATTTGTCTTTTCAAATTACATATGTATATACGTATACATATAAAGGAGATAATTATTTCATACATTAATAGTGAAATGAAAAAATTTTCATTCATATATTTTTATTTTTTAAATACACTTTGCAAGATACATATCATGTATTAATTCTGCTTCCTTTTTTCCATTTCATTGTTAAGAGTCTGAAATACTTGATCTGCCTGGTTCTAGTCGGGCATGAAGATTTTATATATATATATATATAATTAGTCTGAAAATAAGAAAAAGATTGTAAGTATCAAATTCGAATTTCAGATAAAAAAATTATAAATATTGAATTCGAATCTTGAATCTACTAAATATTATTTTTAAAAGATGATTATATAAACTCACTTAATCAAGCTCCAGATTCTCACCACGAAGATTTAAGCTATAAAATTAAGTTCATTATAGGAATTTCTAATTGGTTCATTCCTGAACTCCATATATCAGAAAGCGCAGCTCCTTTCATACCAATTAATATATGAGAAACCTGATCTAAGACATAAAAAGGATAATAACATGTACTTATATTAACTCTTAAAACAGAATAATGTTAAAAAAAATTACACAGTGATTTTAAATCTTAATCTACTCATTTAACTATTGAATTATAGCATCCTTTATATATAATATAAATCTGGTAACGAGCCAGACCGAGCAGCAACGCTAAATTCATTTTTCAATCAAGCCTTGGTTAAGCACAAGCCAACTTGCAAGCTTATTTCAATGCTTAGATAATATTAAAATATAAAAAATATTTATTAATATTTATTAATTTTATAATTAAGTTTAAATAAAAAGTAATCACAATAATGGCAGAGTGAAAAAAATATCTGTTCAAACCTTGCCCAATATAAATCAAGTTTGTCAGATAATTTAACCTTTGAGTAGGTTTAATCTAAATATAAACACATGCATATTCATGATATGATTTTTGTTCCCTAATAAAAACTGGAAGTGCCTCTAAAACATTCAGTTCAAGAGAAAAGAAAAGGACGCTAAACATATAATAATGATATTATTCTCGTATGTCATATATGGAACTAATTAAAATTTTCCAAAACTGATGAGAAAACTGGTACTAACATTTATTAGGATGGCAGCACGTAATGCACTTATGTTGTTCCAATTTCTTATTTTTTGTCAAACATCTGTGTTCGTTACTCATGTTTGAAACATATTTGGATACGGATATAGAAGTATAATTCTTCAAATATATGAAAAACTTGACAAAAGATCGAAACATTCATGTATTATATACCCGTATCTAGCACTAACCCAAATCACAATAACATAGGTAAAATATCATTATGCATCCATTCCATAATGAGTTTCAGTTCGTGGAACTTGAAATTGGGTGTAAAGGAAGAAACAGAAGTGGCAAAATATCGATCTGTCAAAATTATCATGTTTAACAGAGTTTGGACGAAGTCGAATATCAAGCAAGGTTTAGATTAGATGACACAAATTGGACATTTACGTGTCGAACGCATACTCATATCTACCACTAATTTGAATTTGAGTAATATGAGATAATTCCTAGCTTAACACAGGATATTTAAAGTGAGAAGAAAAATGATGCGTCAAAAATTCCATAATGAGTTTCAGCCACTGGTAGCTTCGAAAAAGTGGCAAAGATATGTCCGCCAACACTTATTAGGTTTGAAAGAGTTGGATGATGTCGAATATCGAGCAGGTTTAGATTAGATGACACACAAAAACAAGTTGTCTCCGAGGAGGATGTCAGAGGATAGACAGGAGGATGAATATTAGACGGTAGATACATATAACTAACATCGAACATCAAACACAAAGTACCTTTGCAGTTTTCGTGCATAGATGCTGACAACAGATGTCTGTGGATTCTTGAAATGATAATGTTTTTAAGGCTCAAATTCTTGTCATTCTATAAAGGTCCAGTTAAAGCTAAGATGATTTTCATGGCTCCACGATAAGCTTGAAAGGATCACGTCATCTGACACGAAAAAAAAATAACTTGGAATTGCCGGTAAATCCGTGTAATAATCCAAAGTATGCATTACTATCCATGGAAGTATTCAAGGGTGAGATTACCTTTAAAGGAATTTCTGATTTCATTGCGAGGCCTCAACCTCAGCAGCTATGCTGTCAGCAGGCCCATAGTTCGATGCATTCTCAGAAGTATCTATGCAAGGGCCGTTCTTAGATTGATCCACATGTTGAGAATCCACCAATGGGGAAGGAACTTTTGATACCTGGTGGTGGTGAGTGAGGTCTTGTTTAACTTGTGAATTGTCCGATATGGTACCCATTGATGAACTCAATAAACCTGCAGAATTGCATTCAAATGGGAACTTTGAGGAAGCAGGTGATTCAGGCATCTCGGGATGCTTTCCCAATGACTCCAGTGGTCGATGGAATAGTAAATGAGCAACAGTACGGTCAATGGGATTGGTCTCCGTTTCCGCATCGGACATCCTGTACAATTGTATTCAAGGAAAATAAGATGACTGAAGCTTTCAATGCAGTATAACCTATCTTACCTGGACTCTTAATTTTCCTCAAAGTATTTGAATCCAACACATATTCAAACATGGGTATACGGGTATGGTCCTTCAAACATATGGGAAAACCTACAAAAATTGAGCATGCCCGTGTCGAATAAAAACCATATCCAACACTGGATCCCGAGTTTGGTAACAGAGTCCTAAAGGCATAAAATGCTGCATTAAGGGTCAAAGATGGATACTTAAAGTTAAAAAGAAGAAGAAGAAGAAGAAGCTGTTGATTCAGGGAAAAACCCAAAAAGTTTAGAAGAATGACTTTAAAATTATATATATATATATATATTAAGAAAGAAATGAAAACCACATTAATGCTTTCAAGTTTCGAGTTTATTTAAGATGACTGGATCATGGAGACTGATGAAATTTTGGTAGAGAAGCAGATAATCCATAAACATCAATAAGTAATAAGGTACTTATTAAGAAAGAAATGAAAACCACATTAATGCTTTCAAGTTTCGAGTTTATTTAAGATGGCTGGATCATGGAGACTGAGGAAATTTTGGTAGAGAAGCAGATAATCCATAAACATCAATAAGTAATAAGCATGTACCTCTTTAACTTATACAAGGAATAAATATGTTACACGGACTCTTCATTTTTTCTAAAGTTCCCATGTGCAACACATATTCAGACATAAGTATTAGGTATAATCCCATGTTGGACACATGTCAAAGAAGGATAGACAACATGAAAGAAAAAACGAGATGCTTAACTGAAATTACATGCACACAAAAGGAATGTGCTGTTATCCTTCCATGGCTGAATCTCATTTAATGGAAAAGTTAGGAAACGGGAGTCATATTTGACCGACAAATGGACATGAAAGGGCTGTGAGTTCTTCAAAATTTTGGCTGTAAGAGAGATGTTCAGAATTTAAAAAAAAAAAAAAAATCATTTAAGAAGATTATGGTAATTTCCCATAAGACTATAAATTAAAGAGAAAAAAAGTATATCTCAAAAAGAAACCCATGATCTATGTTGCTCTAACTCTTTCATTTTTCTTGTCAGTACTCACGTCTAATATTGAGATATGACCTCCAAAGACCCTCTAAATACATGGAAAAACTTTAAAACATTTGAACATATCCATGCCGGACACATACCTATATCCGACACTTACGCCCAAGTCCAAATAACATAGCTTATGACAGCAGATCATTAACCAAAAAAATTCACTTAATTGGAGAATTTTCTTCTTAGTCAACCGAAAATGCAAGAGAGATACTAAGGCCTTAAAATTTGTCGACTTATAAAGCAAGTTACGCACCCAGAAAAAAAAGTTTAATGCACCTCTTTTTTTTTCCTATATTTTCCGTCTTGCTAAAATATTCATTGATGCCCTATGTTATTCGGACTTGGATGTTAATATCGGACACAAGTATGTTTAATTTTTTTCAAGATATCGATGTACTTAGAAGGTCTTCAGAGGATCATATTCCCATATCTATGTTCAGATATGCATGAGTAAGTCAAGAAATATGAAAAGTCGAGCAACATAACTGATGCCTCCATAAGTCAAAATTCAGCCATTAACAGTGCAAACCTTTGGCAGTCAAGTGCTATTTAACATAAAAAGAGTTGTACTTTTTGAATTAAATATAGATGCGGCATCGAGTTTACTAACCTGTTATGGTTCTTATTTTCTTCTTTTGCAACTTTATTTTCATACCTGCTACTTCTGTTAGTGCTGCTTGTGTCACTAGTATAATGTCTTTGCATCACGTTTTGAGCTAACCGGAACATGCTATCTCATGCAAAGTCTAATTCTCACATCCAACTGCAAAAATCAATTTGTCGGTGTCACTAATTCCTTATATAGTCCGCAAGGGGGGAAAAAAACCTTCACTGGTAAGTCAAGCATACCTTTGCAATTATATCTTGCAGCTGATAAAGCACCGTATCCTCCAGCCAGACATCATCAATCACAACAGAGACCGTATTAGAATCATCTTGCTCTAGAGGCAAGTTTGGGTCAAAAGAGGCAAGAGTGCTAAGGTCTTCAACATCAGCCCCATCGATGTGCTGGAATTTATTTTCTTGAGTAGATTTTTGCATGACAGAATGATTGGTACAAGGAGCCTGATGAGTAAACCGATGTTGTTGCTTCTGAATGGCCAGCAGCGCTTGCATTTGTTGATGCCGCCTCAGTTTTTCGATTTTTTCCTGAGGTGTCATGCTCGAGGGTTTGGCAGCAGCCTCAACTGATTCCTTCACATGATTTGCCTTGCCCAGGGAAATACCATAACAAGGAAGCAAGGGTTGCTGATTAAATTCCCCGGACTGAAGGTCGGACAAAACAGGTATTGCAGGATATTGGTTTGAAACATTCCCGTATGCAGAAGGGGCTACAAATGAATCGGAGATGTGCTGGTAGTGTGGCAAGTCAGATCCTTGAAGCTGCCTCTGCGGATTCACAACTGAGGTTGCCAACTTATTCTCATATTGTGCCAATGTGTTTCCAGATGGAGTCCAGGTACCGTATAAATCCGGTACTAGTTTTGCCTCACCCATTTCTTCAGGGTTCTCTTGAAATTTCAATGGCCTTTTCATCTTACAAGCCTGCACAAAGATTAATAATGCCTAAATTAAAAATAACACATTGGCATCTTGAAGGGAATGCCTAAATTAATAATGCCAGTAAACTTACGAAATAAGTTATATTGCCTATTCATTGCGTCCTCCGGGAGGACACTTTTACTGCTTGAGTTTGGCTTGGCTTGGGTTACACCACTAGCGTCTACCAAAAGCTTGAATAAAATTTAAAACTAACATTGCCACAAGGGGGCTTGAAAGATATTTTCTGTCTTTACCCGAAAGCACATAATCGCAGTTAAAATGTCAGAGTTAAATATAACATCATAACTTATAGGAGGAGAGTCTGTTTCTGCAGAGAAAACTTTCATCGGATTATAGAGATCTTCCATGAACTAATAATACCAAGCCCAACCAACTAATTTTCAGGCACCTAATAAATAAAATTCAATCCATCTATCTTGTTTATAGATAACAAAATCATCTATTTAATATAGAATACAAGAAAGGTTCCATCAACTTACTCCTGTAGTTCTGTAAATGCACAATAAATGAGATATCGTAAAACTTGCAATTCCCAGGACCATGGAAAACAGTATTTTATTCTAAAGCTTGAAGAGAAATGTAACAAACCAAAGATAATTTGAATAATTTAATTTAAAAGTATGACAAATGTAACAAACCAAAGATAATTTGAATAATTTAATTTAAAAGTATGACAGGAATACCTTATTAGCCAAGTCATCAGGGGTCGTAACTTTTTCAGCAGCCGAATGAGACTTTGAAGCAACGGTTTTCTCTGCAGTTTCCACATTTGTCTGTGAAAGTGTGAAAAATAAATTATGTTATCACTTTGGTTCGACTGACTATGTTGAAAGCATAAGTAACAAAGAATTGATCATACTGCATGTTGATATTTCACACCTCTTCCTCAATTAAGGAATTTCTTTCGTATCTGGGAAATTCTGCATTATGCAGACTGTGAGATGTGGAATCGTCCGGTTTACCGTAGCTAAGGGCCAATGACTGATTATCTTCTTGTTCATATTCACTTTTGACTTCAAAATGCTCAGATGTGCTCCGTAAGGCTCCTATCCCGAGATCAGGAGAGTCCAAGGTCATAGGAAAGGATTTTCCCAGGCTGCTTGTTACCTCTTTAGATGAGGACCATAACTCATAAGCATTACCAAGACTTAAATTGCCAAATATCGGATCATCATTGCTGCAAAATCATCACTTGTGAGAATATTGGGTCAGATGAATGCCCATAGTATATGATAAAAAGCAGAAACAAGGAAAGGAACATTATGATCGGAGTTCTCTTTTTTCCCCAGAAAGGGGGCAGTGGTATAAATTTTTCAAAGTCAAATTTCAACAAAAATAAAGGGTCATCTATGTGAAGAAACCGAAGGTTGCTCCGTGCTGACAAAAGTTACCAACTTTATGGTTACTTACCGAGTTAAAAAGGAAACAAGGGAACCATACTACTTGCCTGACTGCAGGAAAATACCAATCTTCCAAACTAGATTCTCACAACTAAGGTATTTGAATCGTGCTTTACCTAAAAATCTGATCAAGATCATCGAAACTTCCGATGTTAGCCCAGCTGCAGTCAACAAAATCACCTTGTTCTTTACCTTCACTCGGATTTTGAAAATGTTCAGGATCTTTTCTAAGTTCAGCTGTCTCAGCTGTTAAGAGAAGGTTGATAATCATGGTTATAAAACAACAAAGAAAAAAGAAGTGCTATTAGCTTTAATCTGAATATCTAACATTCTCACCATTTTCTGAGCCACATTTAGTTACTTCAACCAAATTGTTAGAGACTTCGCTGCCCATGGAATCCCGATTGGTTTTTGCTGCATGAGGTAAAGATAACTCCGGCCACGAGCCAATGCCAAATCCTGAGGAGCCGATCCCTCCATCTGTATCAAAATTCGAACCGCCTTCCAACTTTCTTCCATGAAGATCAACTTTATCCGCAAGTGTCTTTTGCTCGTTAGACTTTGTGGTTGCAGTTTCTTGGCTCCGTTCTTTCTTACTGCAACAGTTTTCACTTCCCTCTTGATACGGTACTATACAGTCATCAGTCTCACTGGCCTCATCCCATATTATATTTGTTAGCTGAAAATATATAACCATTCATATCACCATCTAAGAAGGTATATATATATATATATATATATATATATATATATATAAGCAATCAAAATAATGATAACCTATGTTACTTAGACTCGGCTGGGAATGCCTGATATGCATATGTGTTTGACACAAATATGTTCAATCTTTTCTAAGTTTTCTACATATCTAAAGGGTCCTTGGAGGATCATATCCTTATACGCATGTTTAAATATATGTTGGATGCTGGTACTTAAGAAAAAAATGAAGAATCAAAGTAACATAGCTGATGGCGATAATTTAACCACAGCAAAAAGATAGAAATCATTTAGAATTCTTAAGATACCAAAAGGATGCGTTACAAGTTTCTTGAATGAAAATTATGATCGATAAGTTTTGAAACTAACCAAGATAATTACCTTTTTAACTTGTGTCGATCGTATACCGGTATGTGTTTGACTTTGACATGGGTATATTTAATTTTTTTTTTCTAGATTTCTTTTCATGTAGTCGGAGGATCCTTGGAAAGTCATATCTACATGCTCATGTCTAGATACGTATCAAACAATGGTACTTCCAGAATACTGAAAAAGCCCTTCTGCTCTAAAATCAAGGTCTTAAACAATAAATTTTTCCAGCTCTAAGCTCATTAAGTGACTTTAAGTGGGTTTTGGTCGCGGATTAAGGCACAGTTTCTATTGTATCCAGTGACTGATACACCAATTCTGAATCCTACTTAAGTTCCACCATAACAAACATAAGTTTTATATCTCTAAAACGTTATAGCAATTTAAAACTTCGGGTTTTCTCTCGACCTTTATTTCAACCTTCTATCTTTAAGAATTTTCTTGCTTCCTCAACTTTAGAGTGAAATTCTTTCCATTACACACCCTGCTCCCTCCCCACTTCCTCCCTGCTTCTAAATTCTTTCCAAATACTGATCATAATGTGTTCAATTTTACGCCGTTCGATCTTTTACTTCATCTAGTTTTCGGTTTTCCAGCTAAGTTAAACAAGAGGTTACACTACAGAGAATAATGCTCTCCATAAACATAAACCATTTATGTACTAGCAAAGTAGTTCACGGCTTGTTGATCTTGATTCCCATCTTTCACTGTTTGTAGCTCCTTAGATTCTTTATAATGAATTGTTCTAATACCTGATAAACACCAAAGGTCCATGTTTGCCCTATAAAACAATCCTTGAAAAATTTTGTAGACTAAAGTTCGTCCTAAGGATTCCTCAGTTCTAGTACTGCTTATCACATTTACCTTGCTTGCCTAGATCTCTAAGATTAACCTCATTCCCATGTTAAGTATTTGAACTCTTCTTTACCTAAACCTCCTAGACTATCTATGTTACTCAGACTCGGCTGTAAGGATTGGATACGAGTATATATCTAATACTGGTATATTGAAAACTTTTCATGCTTTTTCATGTATTTGGAGGATCCGTGGAGGGTTATATTCCTGTACTCATGTCTGAATATGCATCAGACACGAGTGTCGGATATAGGTACTTCTAGAACAACGACGAGTAGGAGCAGCATAGTAGACTGCTACTTTTGGTTTCATCTCAAGCAAGACAAAAGATTGCTTACGACGCACGAGCACTTCGGCTAAGGGAGTGTAAAAGTGTAGAACACACGTCCAACATAGAATAATTCGTGCCGGACACACAAGAACACAGTTAAAACATATGTTCAGACACAACTAGACACATCCAGAAACGATGAATTTTTTTTTTTTTTGCACAAAATATGGGATCGATGATGTCTCATTTTAAGGTTCAAAATTTTAATCCAAATATAATTTTAAAAAATAAAAAAAAAACTATTTACATGTTAATATTTAATTAAAAATATCAATTTTATATTTTATTAAATATTATTTATAAAAATAAAATATATATATATATATTTTTATTGGTGTGTCCCATATTACTGTGGTACTCGTATTGCGTGTACGAATACGTACTTCCTAGAAGATTGCATTTTTTATGCAATAAATTCCGAAGACCCATAGTTTTGCAAAATATTAATCGCTAATAAACAAAACCCAAGTGCTCGATGTATCGCCCAATAAAAATACTTCAATATGTAAAATGCTACGAAGAACCCTAAGTGCAAATCTTAAAGGTACTATTTTCATAATATATATATATATTTAAAAAAAAGTTTCTTTTAAGGATTAATTAATTATTAATTTAAAAAAAGTTTTTTTTTTTTGCATTTAATCTTACTAAATTTTTAAAAAAAAATGTTTTTTTTCTATAAATATCGCCTTAGGTATTAGTTACTATAAATGATGATTCTGACAAAAGTCTTAAACGAAACCATTTCCTCGAATAGAAACCTTAAAAAACCCCAAGCAGCCTAAGCAATTCACCACCCCAACAACCTCCCCCAAAAGAAAACCCAAACACAAATTTTCTTTTAAATTTATTCCACTTAATTTAAATTTAATAAAAAACGAACAAGAAATTAAAAACGCGTAATTTTCTTCATTTTATATAACAAAATTCCCAGAAATTATTAAAAAAAAGTCATTAAGAGAGCGACGAAAAAATATATATTATTATTATTATTATTATAAGATGAAAAAGTTAGATCTAATTACCTCTTCGTCGTTCCAATCAAACATCTCTAA
>JBBYHO010000015.1:24883027-24895548 GCA_038382025.1 Adansonia gregorii | reverse complement strand
TTAGACTAGATAAGGTTAGCCACGATAAGAAAATATGATGCATTTAATAAATATCAAAATAATGCAATAAATATGACACAATAGATTTAAACAATATTAACATGATATATTTAAATATGTTTAAATAATATTGTATTTGGCCTAAATAAGCATTTGTGTTATGTTTCCGTTAAACACATAGCTGATCCTTACTAATGCTGTTAAATATATGCTGACATGATATTAACATTAATGATATCATGACAGGTGATAAACATACCACACTATTATTTTTAAATTGCTATGTGTCACAATCAAAATGAATATTCAATGCCACATCAACATTTGGTTCATTGTGATAGTGCAAAGTACTTATATGAGTGACGAAATCAAAATACAGATATCTATTTAGGTTAAAATCTTTTTCAAATACTTAATTAAGAAAAGTTATATAGGATAAGGACCATTTGTGAATTAACCCAAATAAAATTATAGATGTGATTTAGGATTTTAAAAAAAAAAAGATAAACGTGAAGGGGTATAAGCACAATTATTTTTTTTCTTCATTGTCGCTTTTTAATACCTTAGGTAGGTGTGAGCATTCGGTCGGTTCGGTCAAAAAAAACTTCAAACCGAATTAACTGACTAAGCTAGAGGAATCGATCGAACCGACCGACATTTTTAATCATAACCGAATTAACCGAACCGACTAAATTTTGATCGGTTTGGTCGGTTAGTTCGGTCAAATGGATTTATTAGGTCTTGGGCTAATGGTTGTATATTTGGGTTGGGAATGGGTTTAATTGAGCTATTAACATATATAAATATATAATTATTAAATATTAAATATTAAAAGTTCAGTTAATAATTTTACTAACTGATAACATATCGAATTAACCAAATAAACCGACATAAAAAATCGAGATAACCATTGAACCGACTTAACCAAACTGAATTAATCAAATTTTATCGATTAAGTCGATTAAGTCGGTTTGAACCGACTTATGCTCACCCCTAACCTTAGGTTTTTTTGTTTGAATTTTACTTTGACTAGAAAGGTCTAGGGTTTTGTAGTTTGTGGTAGTGGGTAAAGTTTGATGCTGCTTTCATGGTCAGTTGGATATGCTTTAATCTAAAATCCTCTAATAATCATATTCAAAATATGACGTAGAATAAATTTGTGTTTATAATTAATATTTTGGTATTTGTAAATAATTTTTTTAAGTTATTATCTTCTTTATAAAAAAATGACAATAAATAATAAAAATATTAAATATCCAGTATTATTCAATCTATTTTTTATGAATTTAGATTTTGTGGATCGGATAATTTTTAAATTCGAGTATTGGATTTATTATTCTTAGAGTTTTTGGAATGGATTCAAAGATGAATCCTTTAATATCAGTTACTCGAATTCGCTCCAATTTTGGTGCTGATAGTGTCTAATATCCGAATTTACTTTATTTATATGGATAGTCGATGCTATTATCCGAATATGATATCCGTTTCATATTAATTATTTAGGTAATTATGATATTTACCAAATTTGGATATCCAACGAATATTGATATCTAAATCGGATACGGATTAGATAATAATATTTGAATAATAAACTGATAATAAACGAATTCAAAGATTTGATAAATTAAGTAAATTTGAATTCGGATATTTCAAAATTTTCAAATATCCAATATACTATTATTCTTAAAAAATTTTATATATCTAAATACCTAAATATAGTAATATTTGTTATTATAGCGATTTTATTTTAATATTAATAAATCTTGAAAGAAAATAATACTTGAAAAGGTGATTAATTTTTAAGTGGCAAAAACGTATGCATATTTTATTTTTTATTTTACAATAATTTATATAAGTTATATTGTTATATAGTGAGACATTGGATTTTCTTTTTATTAAAAATGACATTAGAAAAGAAAATAATACGTCTGAAAAATATTTTTTTAACTATACATATTTAATTATATATATTTTTTATAATAATTTTATTTAATTTTTGTAATTATTATTAACTTAATTAATGTCATTTGACTTTTGACGTGAACTCAAGAATTCTTTTATTAATAGTATAGATATATAATTTTGTTACTTTTATAGATATAAAGCAAAGAAAAATTAGGTTATAGTAAGTGATAATTGGATCTACTAAATATCATATAGAATTTGTTTGAATAATAAAATGTGTGACTCCAACTCAGTCAATTAAAATAAAAAAATAAATTACAAGTTACAAATTAATATAATAAGGAAATTATATATTTTAAATAATAATAAAAAGGAGTTAAATTTTGACTTTTTATTTTTGTAAATTTTAATTTTATATTAAATTTAAAAATATCAAATTTATAAATTTAAATATTGAAAAAACTTTACACGTTAATGCTTTATTAAGTTTAATAATTTATAAAATATAGAATTTTTAAAATGAATAAAACTTGATTATTCACGTATGACATGCGTAAAAGCACGGATGTTTATAATTTCTTGAACAGATGAAAATATTCATGCATATTCTTTATATTTCTAAATTAACGTTGTAAATAATAAGATTTATCCAATTTGTAAGCATTAATTTTATTTTCATTGAAACTCTTTCATTAAATATATTTATTTGATGATAAATAAAAAAAATTAAATTTTACATTAAATTACTTTATTTTAAGAGTTTTAATTTTTCATTAACCTAAAAATACAATTGAATTTTTCAAATAGAAAAAAGTTAAAAATTGTATTGAGTTTTTCTTTTTTAATTTCATAAGTCTTAATTTAATTTATATAAAAGTTAAAAATAATAAATTTATAAATTTGAACATTAAACAAACTTCAAATGTTGATAAAGTTATTAGTTTTAATTATTTATAAAATATATAACTACATATTTTTAAAATAAATAAAACAATATTATCAAATAGTAGTTATAAAACAATATTATCAAAACATGAAGTATTAATGTACGATATACATGACAACAAATACTAGTTATAATAAAAGCATACATATCGTATGAAAATATCCAATTTTATCTAATTTTATGATTTTACAAATTTGAATATAAAAAAATGAAAAATGTTGGGATATTAAGGCTGTAAGGGATCCTAGAAATTGGAAAAAAAAAATAAGTATAAAATTTTTGTATATATTTTTGCAAGTATATAATTATATGAAGACATTTGATATTTGTTGATCTTTTATGTCACCCTTATATATTAGTATCTATTATATGGAAATTTTAGCATAGTCTCTTTCTTTGTACAATAAATAAATAACATCTATCTATATCATTATTAAGTTATATCAACAAATATATTATTTTTAGTGCTTTGGATTTTTTTTATTTCTTTCCATTTATATTAAATCAAATTAATACATTTATTTCAATTATTAAAATTATTGCTTCAGATTTTGCAATATTATCTCATAAAAAAAAAATTAAAAACTTGCTTTGATTTTTTTATTTATCTGAAATTTGCAAAAAGAGGAGCCTATGGAAAAATTGGGCTCGGATTACGGCCCGATTCTGGTTTTGGGTTTGACCCGAAAGGGAAATGCCAAAAATGCAAATTTAACAACAGTCGACTCCACTGGGGATCGAACCCAGAATCTCTGGTTCCGTAGACCAGCGCCTTATCCATTGGGCCATGGAGTCTTTGAACCGGAAAAAGCAACATGCTTATTTTAGTTAAAATAAAATTTAAAAAATATTGTTGTACTTTTAAAATTTTTAATTTGAAAAATCTGAAGAGAGACAGAGAGAGAGATGGCGAGGGGGCATCGACCTATATACCTAAGGTAGACCGATGTGCGGCCAATCCTCGCTATCGCGCTTTCCTCTTTTTTGCTTAGATTTTCTATTGACCTTGTCGATGCGATACGTACCGGTGATCACTTGACTTTTCCTCTCTCTTCTTCTCCCGTCTTTCCGTACTTCTTCTTCTCTCTCTCTTTTTTTTTTTTTTTTTTTTTTGTTTTTCATAATTTATTTAATTTTTTAATTTAAACACAAAAAATAAATTGCTAACATAAAAATACTGACGTGAAGTTGACTTTTAACACGTGATTACTTCTTATAGTTCGAAAGCGCAAGTCATGATTTATATATTAACCACTTGGCTTAATTTGATTGATGGAATCCAAACACAAATACTTCATAATGCATTTGTTTTCCTTCTCGTGCATCAACTTATGAATAAAAAAAAAATGTTTTTCATGGATTAATTTACATGTTAATCTTTTAGCGTTTCTTTATTTTATTCTTTAATAGTATTTAACCAATTTTCTAATATAATTAGATATTGACAGCAATTTATCATTGGATATTGGATACATTGATATTAAATCTGTACATAACCCAAGTTAAATTATTGAAAGTTGCAAACTTTTTGGCAAAAGCTTAAAGTTAAATCGAACTGATTTAAAAATTCATTTTATTTTTATATTTAATATTTATATATTATTATAATAAAATTTAATTAATATTATTATATTTATTATTAAATAGATCAATTTAAACTCATAAAAATCTTATTTAAAACTCCAACTTACTAAAATGTTATGTTAGCTAGTGTGGACATTAGGAAAAAGAGCCCTTGATCACCATGTGATCGTCGAAATTTCATGCACCAGGTCCCTCAAGGATCCCTTGGCCGTAAGGAGACCTCTCAGGCACCAATGCTAAGGTCATCATTCCATGATTCTACATAACGTTAAACTAACACCTTGTTTTTTAATTTCTACTTTTTGCTTTTATTATTTTGCGATTTTAACTTACATAGCTGTGATCATTTTGTAATTTTGATTTTTATCGTAATTAACTACGATAACATGCAATTATCGCAATTCACTACAACATATATTACGTCGACAACCGTAGTAAACGCAATACCGTCAAGGACTATAATTTAAATCCAAACCTTAGGGAACCCAGTGATTACCGAAAGTTTCGACGGCTGTTTCAGCCATTAGTTGCCTCCGTGAGTGCAACACTAGCAAATTCGAAGCCAAGGATTCTTCGTGATTCTACCAAAGACAAAAGGCATTATTCAACCATGAATATCCTTTCATCAAAGCTTCAAAAGCTTAAAAACAACATCCTTCTTCTTTCCTGATTCTCCAGGATTTTTTATGATATGTACTGTATTTATTGATAAAAGTACCGTCGCTTACTCCTAACAGAAAAAGGCAAAGAACAAAAAAAAAAAAAAAGAGAAAACTTTGACCTAATGCTTAATCATCAAGGCTATCCTATAGTGCAGATTGGAAAATCATCTCTGCAAGTTCCTGCAAACGACACAAACAAATTGTCATTTTAGATTTTGACTCATACTCCTGCATTTTACATATTCTATGTCGATAGCTTGTTTATCAGACGGAAAGAAGAAAGCTTGAGATAAAACGTCTGAGTAAACTATTTTCTAGGTTAAACTAATGTACAACAGAGCGTTTATATAAAAGAACTTATGTTATTCGGAATCAGATGTGAGTCGGATATGAGTATGTTCATTTTTTTCAAGTTTTTCTATGTATTTGAAGGGTCATATCACCATACTCATACCCGGATATGCGTCGATCATGAATATTTTTTAAAAAATAGTGTTAGAACAACATAGAAAGCATTGCCTTCTGTCATTGGTCATCAAAGTACTATATCATGAAGTTCAAAAAGCATATAAACCTTATAAGAAAGTAAGATAACTACCTGCTTTGCTGAAGCAACCTTGGGCTCACCCCATTCAATAGCTTTCTTCTCCAGCATTTCAAAATCAGCTTTACCAGCCTGTTGGATGATGCATTACTTACATTAGCCATAGGAAAATGCCTACTTTAGGCCAAAAAAGAAGTTACCATAAAGAAAAAAACGCATCACCTCAATTTGGGCACCAATTTCTGTGTCAAAGCTGGCATATCGTTTACGAACAAGCTCAGCCAAAGAACCATCCTGTAATCAAGAAATTGATTAATATATGAAAGAGGTGTGAAACGTGGAGGAGGCATTAGGTTCGAAATTGGAGGAAAGCCGATTTTTGTATTACCTCAATCAGCTTGGCAGCATTTCGGAGTCCACGAGCCAAGGTGTCCATTCCGCTAATATGAGCAATGAACAAGTCCTCAACATCCGTGCTCTCTCTCCGTCTACAAAACAATAAAAAGTAAAACAAAAAAAAAATTCATCATGGATAAAGATAACGAGAGACTGGGTGAAGACAACCAAAAGAAAATAAGGAAGGAAAGTTTACACACAATTTTGCATCAAAGTTGAAGCCACCGGGTGCTAATCCTCCCTGTCACAAACAAATGCGAAAAGCATAAAACTATAGAAAGTCAAGTTCTCATTGAACTATCAAAAGTAAATAAAAAACGGAATCCTTTGCATACATTTCTGATCACACTTAGCATAATCATAGTTGCCTCTCCAATATCAGTCAAAAACTGATCGGTGTCCCAACCTATATTGCAGACAAATCCATATCATCAACACTAAGTGTATTGTAATTCCAAGTTTGTAAACTGAAATTTGGATTACCGTTAGAATAGAATGCTTTTAGTTATTGAACTGTACCAATCTGAGGATCCCCAGTGTTCGCATCAATGTTTCCTAGCAATCCATTGATTCTTGCAGTCTCAAGATCATGATGACAGCTGCCAATTACATGAGCACCATAGGTTGGCAGAGGAATTTGCATGCATGCAGATGCTGGGTAGTTTTACTCTGAAATTATATGCAACCATAAAAAATTTGAACGCATGGAACATGACAAACCTGTGACCAGAGAGGGTGGCATGGTTACATTCAATATTAAGTTTGAATTCCCCTGCAAAAGGAAATAGTTGAAAGTGAGTTAAATATTTAACTGCTGACCAAAATCGATAATAGCCTGAAAGTGTCACATTTTTCGTCTAATAAAATGGAGCTGACCAACTAGAAATTCCAATGTTCTGGAAAGCAGCAATGGTTTGGAAGCCAAATACTAAACAAAATGGTTCTACATCACAACATCTCATAAGGCCCAATAAATTCCAAATTAGTCTCTCGGCTAAGGGTTATTTGTTTCCCATCATATAATTTTTTTTTTCTCAGCCAGCTGATCTTACCCTGTAATCTTACGTTACTCAGACTCAGGTGTGAGTGTCAAATACAAGTATATGTCTGACACAGGTATGTTCAATTTTTTCTAAGTTTTTCCATGTATTTGGAGGGTCATATCCGAAAATATGTCAAACACGGGTACTTCAAGAAAAATAAAAAATCGGAGCAACATAGATGTAATCATCAGTTTGTTCTTTATTTTTGCGGGTCCAGGTAAACACATGACTCAGACACTTGCTTTTACCTAAAATTTTTACTTTCAAGCAGTACTTATAGCCACATTCACCTAATCAACTGTTGCTTTACCAGGTACAAGTTATCTACGAGACAAATCCCCTCAAAGACACAAGTTTAGGTTATACTTTATTTAGCTAATGCATGCCAAAAATTGGAACCATGATTTATGAAAATAAACAATGTTATTGAAGATTATCTGTAAGGCAATATTAGGGATCAGACAAGAACCCATTAGAGCTCACCAAGCAGCCCATATTTTCGCAAAAAGTTAGCCGTTGTCGCTGCATCCCAGTCATACCTGGAAAAAATAAGCATAATTCATATAAAGATCAGAACAGAGACTCGACTGATATTACTAATACTAACTAAGCACAGAAGGGATTGCTGAAAGATACTGATGCTTGGTAGGTTCTTGAGGCTTAGGTTCAATCAGTAGAGTTCCTGAATCATAGTTCGTTCCATCAGAATTTCAGCCAAGTAACGAAAAGATGAAAAATAACTATAGGGAAGGTATGCAGAAGACTCCATTGATCCAGAAAGTCATCCTTTTTTTTTCGTTCCCCTCCTCCGAGCCACCTATATTTGCAGGCAGGGGAGTTAAGATATAGTCTTACGATTATTGTAATGGAAAATTACCATTGAATCCAATCTTCTTCTTGTAGGCAACAGCAGCTTCAAGAAACCTTGCCTGTCAAATAAAGATAAGAACAAGGAAAGTGCATTGGAAACTTAAAAAAAAAAAAAATTCAATCGGGAAAAATGAACAAACTAGAGTAAACCTTGTAAGTAATATAAAACTATCAAGAGCTGACAATGAAAAACATTATTCAGCAGATTTCCTAGTAAGAAATGAGGAACAAGCATACCATACCAGATGATCAAGCTCTCTTTCCATGTCTGTGTTCAAGAGTGATTGATAACCCTCACGACCACCCCAAAAAACATAATTTTCTCCCCCTAGATAATGTGTCACCTATAGGAAGGCAAAGCAGTATATAAAGCAAATATCAGACATAAGACCAATGTAACTCTAATCTAAATGCACAAAACACACAAAATTTGCTCTCAATGTTATATATAAGAAAACAACCACCTCCATAGCTTTCTTGACTTGAGCAGCAGCATATGCATATACACCCACTTCAGAGCTGCAAAGCAAACACGGAAGTAAGAATTGAGTTCATCAAGAGATAAAGTTATCAAATTCTAGACAGGATGTACCAAAGATATATGCAAAAAGTATACCTTGTAGCCGCACCATGCATGTAACGGGGATGCATAAATAGTTGAGCTGTACCCCACAGCGGACGGATCTTATCTCCCTGCATAGACAAGTAATAAAGATGTTTGGGAAACATATGAGCTAGTCTTGTATCAAACAAGAAAAACTTGTTACACAGTTAATATTGAAGCCCAACATCCAACATACTTGTCCATGGTAGAAAAATGACAAAACAGGGTGCTAATTATTTTAAGCAATTTGAATTGTGGCACAGGATTTTTTTTATGCATAATTAGATCTTATTTTCGATTATCGAATAGCTACAAGATGAAAGCCCCAGATCCCAACAACAATCCTTCTAATATCTCAAATTAGAAATATACAAATGTATTCTTTCCCATCCAATCAAGCACTGAATGAAAACGAGTAGGATGACCATAGTCGAGTAAATTTGGTGGTCTCTATTCCTCGCATTAACAAAGTAGAAAATCACAGAGTAGGTGAATTCACGGTTCATGTTCTGTAACTACTTATCCTTGACGTTACTGATTGCTGAGAATCCGTCAAAAGTGACTTATTGTTATACTTCTTCCACAAACAAGAAGCTAGTTCAACCAATGTAAGTGGCGTGGGTGGCTTTGATAACAACAGGCCCAGTGCCTATTACCTGTGTGATGTTGATTAATAAATCTAGACCGATATAATAAACAAACTAAAAATAAACATGTAAATAAAGTATAAGGAGATCCAAACTAAGATGCTCAAGAACATGTAGAATTATTTAAAGGAAGGAAAGGAGGTTAGGTGTTTAAGTATCCACTTAAGTAAGATAGCAGCCATTTACAACTTTTTGCAACTTTAGCTAGTTACCTGAAGTTCCTTTGCAAGGGCCACCACTTCATCCAAGTTTGAATTAGATTCCTACAAAAAAAAAAACATAATAAGACAACTGTCAGAAACAATAGGAGGGTTGTTAAGGCAGTTTAGTAAAATCCAGCTCATTTACAAGCATTCAAACATAAAAAGCAACTTTAAGAATCAATAAGAAATCTATATGACCTCTAGTGTTTTGCCATCAGGAGCAATGTCCCTGTCATGGAAACACCACCTATCAACTCCTAGTTTGTTTAAAAATTCAAAGTTGGCTCTCACTGCAATTGTTTCAAAAAGAAGCAAAGAAAGTTACTACATGCTATGAATTAGCATTAATCAATAATCAGAGCTAGGTAGGCAATAACTATCAATCTTACTTCTTCTTTTGGCCATAGCAACAGAATTGGTACCGTCTTCCCATGGCCAAAACTTAGTGGGTGCACCAAAAGGGTCAGCTCCTGTCCCACGGAATGTATGCCAAAATGCAACACTGAATCTCAACCAATCCTAAACCATTGACAACTAATCAGCAACCATCAACATCTTGATAAATCTTATATGAGTTAAGAATGGAAATTGGAAACCAACCTTCATTTTCTTCCCAAGAATCACCTCCTCTGCATTGAACCATTTGTATGCAAGTGGATTCTTGCTAGAAGGACCCTGTAGTCAAAATTCCTATTAAATATCACATATTTTGTATAATTAAACTATAGCAATCAAAACTACTTTGAATTGAGAACCATATTTCTGATTTCTAATGACATTTTCCAAAAAAACAAAGATGTAATTATTTTGCGTATCTACTGGCAAATTCAGGGATTTAACATAGTACATGCAACAAAATGTTACCGCCGCTATTTTACGGTTTTGGCTCTCTAAAAAGCCGATATTCACCGCAATTGGCTGTAATAACATTACTTAACTCAGCAACTATGATAGAACCGATGATGACACATAATCAAATCCTGATAATATCAAACCCTGTTTACCTCGTACTTAATTTTGGGGATTCCAGGGAAAAATTCCCCTTCCCATTCACCATCTTCAGCACATTTTTCGCCAAGATCAGCAGGGCATGTTTGTGGTGCAGCATTCTACATGCAAAAACAATTCCTATTCAGGAAAAAAGATAGGAAGCAACATATTATCCACTTAAAAAATACATTTAAACATCACAAAGCAAGGATCTTTTACCACTATAAAAGAGACCACATTCATAAAAAGAAGTAATAATAAAATCCTCCCAGCCATACTTTCCTTCTTTAATTTCATGCAAACTAAACCCTGCAAAAACAAAAGCAAACAATAATACGAGTAATCCAATAAAAATCAACTGATAACTAATCGAAAACTATGAGGAAAAAAGTGAGCTTTAACCATCATAAGTAATAGTCGCAACAACCAATGGTTTTACTTTGCAGATTAAAAAAAAAAAATCTATTTAATTTTCTGATGAACACCCATCATCAGATATCAAATAAAACAAACAAAAAAACAAAAAAAAAAATTGAAATTTGATCAGTACCCATGAAAAACATAGATTAATCTCAACTTTAAAAATAAAAAACTACCCTTAGAAAATTGAAACAAGATACATAATAACTAAAAATAATAATGATAGAAAGAGCTTACAGATTTGATAAAAAAAAGGGGGCTTTGAGAAGAGGAGACGGGGAATCGGTACTTGGTAAATTGAATTTAAGATGATATTATAATATATATATATATATATATATATATAGAGAGAGAGAGAGAGAGATAGATATTTTGGATGAGGATAATTACGTGTTTCACCGTCACTCTTCAGGTTTGGATAAAAGTCTGTTAGCTAATTTTCGGGATATTACTAATTAATGGTAATTTATAAGTAATTACTTAGTATTCTTGCAATACTAATTAATTAATATTTAATAATAATTTATTAAGCAACTTTCTTATCCTCAAATGAATATATTTGGGTGTGGGTCTGCAGAATTAGTATTTGTTATTATATGCATTACTTTGTTATTTTATTTATTTTATATTATCAGGGTATAAATTATATTAAATTATTATAAATTTATTATTTTTAATAATAATAATAATATAAAATTAATTATGCAAATAAAAACTATAAACTATATCTATTTGGTGTAATCAATCTAATTGGACCACTATTTGAAATTAAAAAATATATATAAATATATTTTTATTAAATACTATACACACAGCAAATCAACCAATTATATTAAATCCATTATATTAATTATTACTAAATTAATTATATTATCAATGGGATTAATTTATTGGTTGAATAATCGATGATATAATTGTTTAAAATTACATAAATAATATGAATATATTAATTAATCAACTTTTAATACATTACTTCATAATTTGGCTATTAATCAAAGACTTAATAGTCACATAAAATATTATAAAGAGATGGGTGATTTAGTATGCTATACTAAATTATCAAAATTATTATATTTAATAGTTAATAAATTAATAAAAAAATATTATAAAGAGATGAGAGATTTAGTGTGCTATAAAAATGGCAAACGAATCAATTATAATCTAAATCAAAGGAATTAAAAGGCTTAATTAATAGTTTTTATTATATATGGAAAGCAATTAAAAGGTAAATCAATTAAATTGTAATAGGAAATAAATGTATTTATTACTTAAAATATTTTAAAAATTAAATAAAATAAATTTAAATAATTTAATGTAAGACATTTGGTATTTATTTAAGATTATATACGTGTCAAAAAAATAGATTATCTACGTAAAATTATCTCTTTATTTTTAAAAAAGGATTCTAATTTTTATATATTTATATAAGATATGAGAATAAATAATGTTAATCTATTCATATTTTACAAACATTTCATACTATTTATTGATTGTAATTTTATTCAACAAAAATACTTCTAAATATTTTATTTGAAAAAAATAATTCAAAATTTCAGATTTTTTGAATCAAAATTTTAAATTTAAATGATTAAATGAAAGTAAAACACTTATTATTTTAGTCTTTTCTGTATTCAATTTAAATACAATAATAATAAATATATTGGTATTTAATATTTTTTTTAAATAAACCGGTCTCCGTCATCCCTT
>JBBYHO010000015.1:24839196-24856050 GCA_038382025.1 Adansonia gregorii | reverse complement strand
CTTTTACTTGTAATGTTGCATAACCCTGCTTTAATAAAATTGCTTTAATGTCCTTTATTATTATTTTTTTACATCTTAGAAAAGGTATCAAAGTCTAACAAAAATAAAGATTACAAGTCCTGGTATTCAGCTAACTATCAGGAGTTAATACAACAGAAACTGAAGAAAGAAACTAAAAGAAACTGCTTTAGTGAATAAATGAAGAGTTTTAATAAATTTTTCACTAGTCAATCAAAAACTCATATCCCTGAATCCAGTCTTAAGGTTGCAGGAATGGGTTCACTTAAAGTGTTAGATGTCATTCCTTCTCCAGGAGAAGATTCTGAGAAACTCAAGAAAGCTTTTGAAGGTTTTTCATCTCTCTCTTATCTCCATTTCTTTTCATTTTATTTGTTTTCCTTTTGATTATTGAGAATCTGAGATAATTGTTGTGATCAATGTTATTTTAATTTGGGCGTAAGTGTCAAGCACAAGGTATATTCAATTTTTTTCCAAAAACACATGTCCGGATATGTGTGACGGACATGAGTGATGGAGATGGATACTTTACATTGTTGTTGTTGTTGTTGTTATTGATGAATGGGAAATTGTTGACAGGGTTGGGAACAGATGAAGAAGGGATAATTGAGATATTAGGACACAGAGATGCAAGTCAAAGGAAGAAAATTAGAGAAACTTATCAGCAGCTTTACAATGAAAGTCTCATTGATGCTCTCAATTCTGAACTTTCTGGTGATTTCAGAGTATGTTCTATTTTCTCTTCTCTGCTCCTATGTTCTTTTTTTCCTTGACCAATTCCTTACTGTGAATTCTAAAATTGTTGTTTAGTTCGTTTTAATAAAGATCAATGTGAAATTCCTATCAATGTTTCAATGGTCGTCTATCTTGGACGTAATAAATGCTATCGCTGTCAATTATGATAAATATAAATCGTGAGTCTTGATGACAAAGAGAATTAAAATCGCAAAATAACAGTCATAGCGTTGTGCTGTGGCAGCTATTTAAATCCCTATCAAGCCCTTGAAAGATCAGAATCTTGAAATCTATTAAAGAAACATTTTAAACGGGTTATAAATCTGATCTAGGCTGCTATCAAAAAGGGGAACTAAATCATATCATTCTATGTTACTTGAACTCCGGGTAAATATTGGATACGAGTATGTATTCAATAGGGGTGTGTACAATTCTTCAAAGCTTTTCTGTACATTGAGAGGATCTTACAGTAATACTCATATTCAAATATATATTGGAGATATAGGTGTAAAATACAGATACTTTTAAGGAAAATAAAGAAACCAAGCAACATAGATGTCTTTTTATATCAATAAATTAGATTCATGTGATTAAGGTTTCTGTTTTTAATTTTTCCAGCCTATATTTGCTTAAATTAAATGTATTAAAAGACCTGTTGATTCATTTAGGAAAGAAAATAACTGCAATATAATAGTCTGGGTCATTCCAGGAGTTCAGCTTCATTTAAAGTTTCAAATTTGAAGATATAAAACGTTATTAAGAGGCTTGATTTTAGTCCTGGAGTGATTCTTAATCTTGTTGAACTGTTCCCATCATTTTAAGCTATGTTGCTCCGATTCTTTATTTTTCTTAAAGTATCCATGTCTGACGTATATTCGGACATAGATATGGCAATATGATATCATGATCCTTCAATGACCCTCCAAATACATGGAAATCATGAAAAAAAAATTGAACATACCGTTATCAGATATATACTTATCTCCAACACTCACACCAAGTCCGAATAACATAAATTTTAAGGATGCATTTCGTTTCTGAAAACTAATGCTCACATCCATGTGAATCCCAATGATCATACTTTAAAAATAAAAAATTTGGGATGTTTTAACAGAAAGCTGTCATTCTTTGGACACATGATCCTTGTGAGAGGGATGCAAGACTGGCAAATGAAGCATTGAAGTCAAAGAAGAAGGGTGTCAAGCATCTAGAAATCATAGTCGAGATGTCGTGTGCATCATCTCCTCAGCATCTTGTTGCAGTTCGGCAGGCCTATTGCTCGTTCTTCGACAGGTCACTTGAAGAAGATATTGTAGCTTCAGTACCTATGCCCCTCAAAAAGGTACATCTGTAATCGGAATCAATTCATACTTGAAGGAACGCTAACCTGTATCTGATTGGATATCCGGATATAGGTATGAGGATATGATCCTCCTAAGACCCTCCAAATACATGGAAAAACTTAGCAAAAATTGAGCATATTCTTGTCAGATCCATACTAGTGCCAGACATTCATATACCCGAGTCTAAGTGACTTACCGCAAAACAACCTTTTGACTCGTTATTTGTGTTGATATACAGATTTTGGTGGGCTTAGTAACATCTTACAGGTATGACAAGGAATTCGTGGACATGGATGTAGCCAATTTAGAGGCAGATAGGTTACATGAAGCTATCAAAACCAAGGATTTGGTTCATGATGATGTAATCTATATACTCTCTACAAGAAATTTCTACCAACTCCGGGCAACATTCGAATGCTACAAGAAAAAACATGGAAATCCTATCGATAAGGTTTTGCTCCCATCTATTGCATTATGTAGTTTATATTAGGGGTTTAAGCTGCAGGCATAATCAATATAATCACGGTCAATTGTGATGAATATTGGCGGTGGAAATAACTGAAGCCACAAAATAGCTGAGAACATCGTGTTTATTACTGCTATTTAAATCCCTGGTTTACATGTCATTTTTCCTTCCCTTATCGACCGAGGAGATCTTTGGGCAGGACATTATGAAATCCGGGAAGGGTGAATTGGAATCACTTTTGAGAATGGTTATTTTGTGCATAGATTCCCCAGAGAAGCACTTTGCAGAGGTGAGTCTATCCTTTTTGTTTTAGCTAAGTAGGATATTAATAAACAATGAGAACATGTTGTTTTTGATGCATGAATAAAGAAAGGGAAAAAAAAGAGGAAATTCTTATCAACTGTATAAATAGTTTGGATGAGATTCTATGTTATTCAGATTCGGATGTAAGTGTCGGATATTGATATATATCCGAAATGGATATGCTCATTTTTTTTCTAAATTTTATATATTTAGACGATCCTTAAAAAGTCATATCCTCATACCAATATCAAAATATACATGGGAGACAAGTATTATAGAAAAAGTGAAAAATAGGAGTAATAGAGGATTCTTCTCTGGTAACAAAATTCAATTGTTGCTCTCCATGCTAGAAAGGTTAAGCGGATGTAATTCAACTTTTCAATGTTTTGTTTTTCTCCGCTAAATTCCTAGCCATCTTTTGGTAAATAGATTGTATAACCGTTAGCGATCAGTAAAGTTCCAATATTTTTGGTCCATGCAGTCACCATTATAAGTTGGTATCCAATAGATCCAAGATCCGAATCTCAGCATCTGTGATCTCTTTTTTTATTCTCATACTGCTGCCTCCATTGGAAAAAAAAATGGAAAAAAAAAAAAAAAGAAAACCGAAGAGATGAGAATATGTATAAGGCCACCTTTTGCTAAAACTTCAAAATGTGGATTTATGTTTGCTGCTGTTTCAACTATATTGGCAATATGATTGCATGAAACGAACACCATAACATTTATGTACTTCAACAAATTTGTGTTGTTTTATCCATTTGGTATTGTTCCAACTATGAACAGGTTGTGGGAACTTCCATCATAGGGCTGGGAACCGACGAAGATTCACTAACAAGAGCTATTGTAAGCAGAGCTGAAATTGACATGATGAAAGTAAAATCAGAATATTTCAACATTTACAAGTCCAATCTGGATGATGCAGTTATAGGGGATACATCTGGAGATTACAGGAACTTCTTGGTTACCCTACTTGGTGGAAAGATCTGATTCATTCTCCACCATGGCATAATTGTTTTTTATTGGTATCTTCAAAATGATTAATGGGATTTTATTTCTGGAAAAGAAAAATCAAACTTGAAGTTTTCATCGTTTATTATCTGTTTTGAATCTGATTGCTTGTACTCAGGTTTCAATGATCGTTTTCTATTTACAATCTGATGGAATGATTCCTAAAACTACTTTATTTTAATCAGCAATAGTGACATATCAGATATTTGTAACTTTAAAATATTCAAATCTAAATTTATTTAATTTATTTATTATTCACTTATTATTCAAGCCCATATCCGATTTAAATAACAATATTGATCAGATATACAAATATATTAAATATTTAAATTTATTAAATCAATTTTTCAAAAATAGATTAAACAAAAATTAAATACGAAAATTCAGATATCCTAATCAGTTAAAATATATAATATTAAAAACATACATATGAGAGAGGTGTGATAGTGGCTGCTTGGTTGAATCATGCACAATGGCTTTTTCCTTGGACAATGAAAGCTATATTATTCGGATATTTTTATTATTGTTAAAGAATTTATTTCTAACATCGTTTAATAAATATTTGAAATATATCTAAATATAAAACTATGATCTTTTAAATATATAAAAAAATTTATATATTTACGTCGAATACATACATGCAGCTAATATTAATACCACTCCTGAGTTCGAGTTCGCAGGACATAGAAAATACGAACAGTTTTCCTCTTTCAACAGAGCTTTTACATGGAAAAGAAGATCAGTTGGTGACTCAAAACTACAATGAAGAAATCAATGGCTGAGTCAAGTTGGAGTCCCGTTGTGTACTAAAACTCACTGGATTTAGACATGGCTGACGATACCTTCCAACTGCTTTGCCATAGTTATCTTCCATCTCGCCATTTTTCTCATCAAGTTCATCATTTTCAACAGCATTCTGTCCATGAAAATCAACCACTACATTTGGTTAACTTCAGTGTCTGCCAACTCTAATTTTCATTGCTAAAACACTATGCAAATAATTTGATTTACTATTTGAGCTTAAGATCATATATAGTTTTAATTTACTATTTATATGCAGCCTGTTCTTAAATTACCTATGTTATTCGAATTTTTTACCTTTTTTAGAATATTCATGTCCAATATATATGTTCGACACAAATTTAAATATAAATATAAGAATATAATATTCCAAATATATAAAAAAATAAGAAAAATTCGAATATGCCTATGTTGGATATATAACATATCCGATATTCATCTTGAATCCCAATAACATAAGCTAATATTCCAAGTTTCTTTCTCAATTTTTCTTCAAAAATCATCCTCCATATGCTTTTTTTTTTTTTTTTTACAGCCCACAGGACCTGAAAATTAAAGGAAAACAAGATGACATTCCCCGTTACCATAACAAGCAAAATGACATCGGATATGGGAATGTGTTCGATACAAGTATATTTAATTTTTTATATGTTTTTTGTAAATACAATAGAAGTCCGTATCCTCATATCCGTTTCTAGAAATGAGTATCATACAAATGTCGGATATAAGTACTTCAAAAAAAATAAAAAGCTGGAGCAACATAGCTCCTGGAAATCACCAAACCATAACATTAAACATTTTCAGCCGGTTTTCTTATCCTAAAAAGCCATATCTAGCTATTTAAACTATATTTTAATGCTCAAAACTTATTGGTAGTCTCAAAATTAAAGAATTACTATTGTAAAACAACAATGGCCATGCAGAAAGATATGCAAATGACAAAGTTAGCTATCTCACAATGTTGATAAACAAAGACTTCTTGTAATGAGTTATTAAAGACGTTTAAAGAATCAAAAATCAGACCTGAATGGAGTAACTTCGAAATGAAGGCAGAAAGCGGAGCTTGCAGTACTCATTGAAGATTATGGTGAGCAATACGAGGGGGATGGTGGATATGGAAGCAGCTGGTTTCGACTTCAGTCCAAAAAGACCGATCATTGTGATTTGCATAAGAATGATTGCAACAAGTATGTAATGATGAATGAATGGCCAAAATTGACCACAGGTGTCATAAACAGTATCGTATACATCCTGGATCTGCAAAAATGTGGCAGCAAAATTGTTCACTCAGTTGTAGGAACAAACCAGGTTAAAATCTATGTTATTCGGACTAAATGCGAGTGTTGGATATGGTGCATGTCTAACACAAGTAAATTTAATTTTTTTAAGTTTTTTCTTATATTTAGAGGGTGTCATATCTAGGGACAGCAATGGATCAGATCAGAGCGGATTTTTATCCACCCCTCCTTGGACCTAACTTTCAAATATCTACACTTGACCCCCATTCCGAACCACAACTTGATTCAAACACATGAACCTAACCCCAAAATGAAGAAATCCACCAACCCAAACCACTCCGCCCCAAACCTTAAGCTCAATTTCACAAATCTACCAAATCTACCAATTAAACCAAATACATGGGATAAAGTCTAGTAAAAGGTAAGGAAACTCTATTTAGAACTGCCCCACCCCAGCCTTGAAAATTTCAATAAAAAAATGACCTACCTCACTCCAAACCCCATTTTTTTTAAAAAATTGTCCCTATAGGGTTGGGCTAGAACTCAATAGGTTTGGATAAAATTGCCAACCTTAGTCAAATCCGAATATGCATCAGACACGGATGCTAGACACAGATACTTCAGAAAAATGAAGAGTTGGAGCAATATAGATAAAACGGTAAAGCTGAGGAAGTTACCTGATTGATATACACAGCATAGCCTAGGAAGAAGTAGACAATAAGAAATGGAAGCAACAATGGGGCAATAACTGCATACACTATGCCAATCAGTATGGATAGGGAGACTGTTGGGATGATTCTGAAGTTTTGCAGTGAATAAAGATAGAGTTCTTTCTCTTTGCCTCGGCCATAGGTGTAAGACTTTATAAAATCCCAGAATAGTAAGCCTGGCTGAAGAATCTCCAAAGAAAATCCCGACAGCCCTTCTGTCAAGATATATGTCATGAAGAAATCTGCCTGGAACATGTGAATTCATAGTCAAATCAGACCATTTTTTTTCAAATAATTTATAATTATGTTGCTCTGGTTCTTTATTTTTCTTGAAGTGTTTATGTTTGACCAAGGGCAGAGCATAGCCCCCCAAAAATGTTCGAAATCCCTTTACTATATATGCTTATACGTATTTATATGTCAAACGTAATCAAATATACATATCGACTACATTGGCCCCCCAAGAAAACTTAACCAGCTCTACCCCTATGTTCGACAGCTATATCTGACGCATATCTGGGTATGGATATAGAGATATGATCCTCCAAAGACTTTCCAAATATATCGGAAAACATAGAAAAAAAATGAATAGACCCTTGTTAGACATATACTCATATCCGACACTCACATCCAAATTCGATTTATATAGATCCATAAAACAATATTTTATGACTCAGCTACCGTTTTCTTCTGTGGGATAATTGAAGAACATGCGAAGTTGACATCATTCATTAAGCATCAATTTGAATCTCTGCATCATAAATGCAAATCATGCAAAATTAATGAATGAAAATGAAAAGTGTGGTATAATAATATCTTACTCGAACTAGGGTGTGGTTATGGAATACGGATGTGTCAAGCATGAATATTCAATTTTTTCTAAGTTTTTCTATGTATTTAAAGAGTACTTAGAGGGTCATATTCAATATTCCTATACCGTGTTTGGATAAGTGCTGGATATAGGTGTCATAGGTGGATACTTCAAGAAAATAAAAAGTCAAAGCACAACATATCTATAATAAGCCATGCTACTAGGACTTGGGTGTGAATATTGAAAACTAGTTTGTGTCTAACACAGGAATGTTTGTTCTTTTTTTTTTTTTTAAATTTTTCCACATATTAAGAGGGTCCCTGGAGGGTCAATCCTCCTATGAATGTCAAATATGGGTACTTGAAAAAAATAAATTGTTGGAGCAACAAAAGCTATAATATGCACAAAAAAAAAAAAAGGAATATGAAGATGAAGAGAGCTTACTTGAGAAGATACAAGACTAGCAAGATGAGCAGGCAAATTCTTAGGATGACTAAAAGATTCACCAATTTCATCAAGCAAGGACCCTGATATCAAGCTCAAAAAGAAAACATTTCCCAACAGAAAATAGAAAACCATGTTGCAAGCTTTGATCTCCTCCTTGCTCTTTGAGATAGAACCACTCAGTTTAGCCATGCGAAGCATTGCAAATGGAATAATGTATAGGAACCCTTTGAGGATGGCACTAGGAAGGTACCCTGTCACTACTGAGGATAATCCTGGTCTATGGTACAATAAATATAGTCAGAAACACATGCTTACATATAGATAAGTCAGAACCAAAATACATCTTGGTGCTTTTGCCTTATTTTTGTTAGAATATGCTATCCGGACTCTTTATATCTCCTAAGAAAACCCATGTCCGACAGAAATCAAGCATAAGAAAACCCATGTCCGACGGAAATCAAGCATGACTATGAGGTATCATCCACCAAATATATAAAAAATAGATAAAAACTGAGCATATTCATGTCAAACTCGTAACTGTGTCTGGTGCTCATTCTTGAGTCCAGATAACATAATTGTTCGATACCTACTTAGGCCAGAGATTGACAGAATATAAACATTGAATTGCTTTGTTGAAGAAGCTAATTCCAATTATCAGGCTCATACATTTCCAATGACTTGAAAGTTCAAGATACTATTATACTACAGCATAACATTCCCAATACCCTCCTCTATGTTACACGGATTCAGAGTAAGTGTCAGATACGGGTATACTCAATTTTTTATAAGTTTTTTCAAATATTTGAAGGATCATATCTCATACTCATATCCAGATATATATCAGAGACAGGTGTTAGGTATTTTGGGGAAAATGAAGTCCAAGTAAGCTAGGCCTTCCTTAAATGAATGGTGACAAATATAAGTAACGGAAGCAAAGAAAAAGAATTCTTACATAAATTCTATAGCCATGGCTGGAGGGAACCATTTCTTGAGTTTCTCAAACTTAGCTATCCCTTGAACAGCAGTGACCGGGACTGCGAAGAAAACTGTGAGAAGTGATGCTGCAAGAATGGCTCCGACTTTGTAAAGAGGCAAGAATTTATATTCGATTGTCAGATTCCTCCATGAAACGTTGCTTGGTTCTGGTGCCACTTCGGTGATCCATAGAAGCGGATTCATGTGCTGCTGAGTTTGAGCAGCCATTGCAGCACCCCATCTAGATTTGAATGTGACAAAGGCAACAGGCAATTCCTGGAAAACAAGCATGTAAGGAACTCAGCATTTGGATGTGACAAATGTAACAAATGTATCACAGTCAACTGCAGTGAATTACAGCTGGAAGAACCGAAACCGCATTGCAGCCGCTATTTAAGTTGCTGATATATTCATTGACGTAGGGGATTGGGAGTAGCCAAAAGGATCTTCATGTTACATGAAGATGATGGAGATGGACCAGATGGCTTAAGATGTTCAAACATAGCAATAATGAGGTGAAATATGTCCAGAAGCAACTATCTAACGAGCTCATAAACTTGAATTGAAACCATTCTTTTGAATGTTCTGGTTACTATTTTGTGATTTCGGCTCTCTCCATCACCCATAAGACCATAATAGCATCTGTTACAATATGCAATTGCAATAAATGCAATTTGACAAAGAATACATGCATGGCTCATGCATAGATTACCTTTTCTTTAAGCATATCTTCACTTTGAAATTGACGAATCTTATGACACAGTTCCTGAAGCTTTTCCTCAAGCAAGGTGGTTTTCACAAAATCATCTCGACATTTATCCATTATTAACATTTCTTCACCATGTTTCTTGACTGTACATTTCTTTCGTAAGTTTTGTATCTTTTGATGAACGTATCTCGCCTGTTTCTACATGCAAATCATTAGCAACATATCTGTCAAAATCTATCTGAGTTCTCTACAGAAAAAACATAAAACCTATGTTGCTCTGACTCTTCACTTCTTTTGAAGTATCCGTTTCCAACTCCCTGTTGGGTTTGGCAATGTAACCTTACAAATAGATGGAAAAACTTAAAAGAAAAAAATTTGAACATACCGGTGTTGGATACATACTAGTATCCGACACTCACACTAGAGTCCGAGTAACATAGCAGGAAACTGCAGGACATGTATCTAATTAAAGTTTATCAAATGCTTACTGACAGATCTTCAATATCTTTCCCATCATACAACATTTGGTAGGAATGATAACTGTAAGGATGATGTTTAGAGAAGAAGTGATCGACACAACAGCCGCGAGCCTTGTGCTCTGCACAGACCGGAATTTGTCGAACTAGAGTTGTAAACTGATTAGGACGATGCCTTAGGTTCCGCACTTGGTGAATCCTTTTAACCAAAATCTCAGAATATTCCTGAAGAGGGACATGATGTAGGAAGTCACCTGTTATATATGTCAACATCTCTGAATGTTAAAGTACATATCATGTCTCAGAAAACAACATGAATATGGCACAATAATCCGCCATTAATTTTTTGAGTAAGACAGGAAGATATAACTGCAAAAGCTCACCCTATACAAAAGGTATAGTCCATAGGAAGATATAAACCACAAGCATATAACATGCACCCAAAGCCTGTGAAACAAAGAAAATCGAATTCTGGTGATTAATGCATTGATTAAAATGTTGTTAATGAACAGAATGACTCAAGATAGACATGAAATTAAATATCTGAAGTCTGCACTGTCAATCTAAAGATAAATTCCTGTTCTTCAGTAGAGTTTTTCTAATGTTTCTTTGAATTTATTTAGTGAAATGAAGGCTGCCTATAGACGAACTCAATGCTTAGTCCAATTGGTTCATATAGTCAACTTAAGAAGTGGCTCTCGGCCGGTTTGGAATTTGAATCCTAACATCTATAACCGCTTTCCTTATCACCAGGTCGCAACCTTTGTTGTACAAAAGAATCTAATATAGACAACAGTAGCTGCTTACTGCTGAAATCAAGGAAAAAAACATATATATGCAGTCTACATGACAAGTGTGAAAGTCTTATTACATGTTAGAACCTGTTTTGATGTTGGAAATTGTGCAAGAATCCATTGAACGATAACCGGTAGATGAATCACTCTGTCCAGCAAAATTAATTGGCAGGAGAATCAACAATCCAACAAGAGAGCAAACAGAAAAGAACTTGATCCTGGAGGGGAAAAAGGTCACACTTCAAAACCAATCTAAAGTGACATTGTCAAGCAAAATCAAAATGCCTTTGCTAGATCACCCCAGGCAGTTGTTTCACTTCCTGATGATATCAACCATGCTATGTTATTCAGATTTGGGTATGAGTGTCAGATATAATATGTCCAACACAGGCATTGTCAACTTATCTAAAGGCAATCAAAGTTAGTACAGAACTGCCTATGTTACATGAATCTTCATTTTATCCTACATGTTATGAATATATTTGACTCAAAATTCAAGATTAACGTAAACAATTGTCAAAAACAGGATATAACTGTGTCACATACATACTTGTATCCAACGCTTTCCATAAAAGATTTCATCAAATTAATCAACATTCAAACTCAAGCTTCATCTAGGCATTAAAAAAAATTAACAAAATGTAGCTTTTTTTAATATTTTTTTTGGTTTAAGGTCCAAGATGTTATGACTCGAGACTCAAGATTGAAAGTTTTGAATATGAATTTCAGGATGAGCAGATGAGATTCATGATTGAAGTGAGCTCCTTCTCAATCTTTTAGCTCAAAATCATATGTATCAACAATTACAATTCTCTATGATCATTAAATCTTATGTTATTTGGATTCGTGCAAGTGTCTGAAATGGACATTAATTTTTTTTAAATTTTTTATATATTTAAAAGTTCTTCGAAAGGTCATATCTTCGTGCACACGTAAAAAATGTGTCAAATATAGCTATCTTAAAAAAAATAAAAACCAGAACAATATAGAATGAATCCCAATGATCTGGATGAATTCCATTGAACCTATACCTTCATATTTAATGAAATAAGTTAAAACCTCGAAGAAAACAACAACCGTAGACAGAGAAAAAGGGATAATCTAATTGATTCAATGGAATCAATTCACGTAATTTTCTTAAAAAAGTATCTAGTAGCATCAGGTTCAAATCCTAACGTACACGATCCAAATATTAATTTAATTGATTCATATAGTTATCTTAAAAAATTATCCCATTGCATTGTATTCGAATCCCAATGTATACGATCCAACTGCTACCGACTCTTTTAAACCGACAAAAAAAAAAAGGAAAAAAAGAAAACACGGAAATTAATTTGATACCCCAATTTGAAGAGTCTTATAACAAGGAGTGCATCAAGGCCATTGGCTTGAAGGATTTCATCTTCAGTGACACGAAAGGCTCGAGGGAACCAAGAAAAAGAAGGAAAGAAACGACAAAGAGAGAAAGGAGGAGGAAAGATGATCGGATGTCGTTTTGAAAGAGGACGAGGGTAGTATATGGAAGCATTTGAAGGCTGTTTCTTCAAGATTGAGAATAGAAACAGTATCACCATTGCCAATCCTATGTTAATGGCTGCTGAAGCCAATAGGCTTTGAGGATTCATTTAAAAAAAAGTCTGTGTGTGTGTGTGTGTGTGTGTGAGAGAGAGAGAGAGAGAGAGAGAGAGAGAGAGAGAGAGAGAGAGAATACTTACAGATGAGAGAACGAGACAAGTATGACGAAGAAGATGAATGAGGCCGCTTTTGTTAGCTTTTGGTTTTGTACGTGGCAGTGTTGCATGCAAGGGAGGACGTGGATTTTCTGGGAATTTTATGCATGAAACGTAACAGGAAATTGAGACACCTGTAGTATAAAACTCCATTAAATGAGCTGATCCAACTGATAAATTTATGGGAGAGTCATCGAGACCTTTGAACCCAGCCGATGCCGATGGAACTCAGGTACTAGGTTTGTTAGGTACCGATGGTGTTCAAACGTCAAAGTCAATTAATGACAATGATGCTCGAACACTAAAGTCAATTGGTGCCCAAACACCAAACTCAACTGGTGTCCGACGATGTCGAGCACCAAAACCAGTTTAAGTGTCGATGGTGATCGAAAACCAAGTCTTTCAACACCAAAACTTGACTTATTTATTTCATCTGAAAAAGACACTACGCGCGTAAATCCTCTTAAATTCATTACTTCTAAAAATTTTTCAATGACATGGATGCTATTTAAACTAATACTCGATTCGGAAATCATCATGAAATTTTCATTATTCTGATTGTTAGAGATGGAGTGCAGTAAAAATTTTTTAATCCTGCATTTAATCGAAAATCTTATTCCCATTTCACTGAGGACAAACATCAAACAGGTCATCTGCCAAAAAAAAAAAATTGCACCTCCATGTCCATTGCAACTTCCAAGCTCCCAATCCCAACCTTTGCTCAGCTTTTCCTTCAGCCAAAGCTTGATCTGGTAATTTTAAAAACCATACAAATATGAGATAAAAAAATAACTAAAATACAATACAAAATACGAAATAGAAACATAACACGATCACAACGTAAAACACAATACAGAAACTAAGGCAACATAAATACATAAACGTGTCAAATATCATAACATAAATTATTAATATATCAAAATTTATATAAATATATAACACCTTATATATGATTATGTAATGGAAAATATTACGATTCAATAGGCTAAAGTTTTATTTTTTTTTTTTCAAGAAATGAGCCTGCTGATCTAATACAAAATTCTTTGAAGTTTAATGGGGAAATACAGAAAATAAATGGATTGAACAGCTAATTTACTGAAATATGGTTTCAATGCCCTGTATTTCTTCTGGCCGTTTACGATCCAAGTAGAACATAAGTCCGATAATTCAAACTAAAATCAAGCAAACTACAACGACAAAGAACATCGCCTATGAACTTCTATTATCTATCAATGTTCTGGCCTCTCATCAGATTATCCATTAGAGTTCTCTGCCATTCTCAGGGTTCTCCTCATGTTCATTGTCATCGTCATCGTCATCATCATCCTCGTCAATTTCCTCCTCATTGTACATATTGCCTCGAGGGAGTTTGCTCAGCTCCAATTCCCCATCATCTTCATTGAGGAACTCCAGCCCATATTTTGTGTCGCGATGCTTAACTAAAAGCCAACGCAACAGCCTGTCTTCCTTGTTCAAGTACTGCAGCTCCTTGTTGATATTGGGTGTGGCCATCATTGTCATTTGCATGAGTTGACCCTGTATCATACAACATATGAACAGGTAGTTCGATCGATCATTCCGTTAATAAATTTCTGTACCAAAAACACCACTAAGTTATGCATTTCTTTATATATATATATATATATGCACAACAGAGGCTGCAACTTGGGGATAGAAGAAGGGGTTGTAAATGCTAAGATTTGAATTCCAAACCAACTAAATGCCATCTCTAACAGATGGCTGCACGAACCAATTGGGCTAAACCCCTAGTTCACCTTAGCTCTTGCAGAAACTGGCTATAAAACAAGTTAGCAGGAAACTACTACTTCCGAACACGATAAGCCAAAAAACAAAGAAATTTTGGCTTAAGTAATGATGATCGATAACATTTTCACCTGGGTTGCTTTAAGCAAAATACTTTACATTGAGACCAGAAAGTAGGTAAAACAATTCCCCTTTATTACGGATATAAATCAATAATGCTTTATGTAAAGTTTCAAATGAGAAGACGCTCTCCCACTAGTTTCAATCGCTAAAACAAGAAAGTAAAAAACAAAATACATATCATAATGTCATAAATTTCCGAAAATAAGAAGGATCTCAACTAGGCAAGTTAATATATCTTAACATTTGCAAATAAAACACCACCACAATGACCATTTTAATGCTCCATGCCTATGATTACATCATTTAATAGTCTTTCACATGTTCCATTTTTCATTGCAACTCTATCTATTGGAGTAAGCTCACTTCATTTTTTTTCTTTTAAATCGTAACAATATTTGAACAACGGGCGATCTGCTTAGTCAAGGATGTTCTTTTTAGATAAAACAAAGCTTCCATTTCAAAGTTCAGAAGTTATTACAATCTACACTTAACAAACGCTAAACAATAATGATGGAAGAAACTCCAAATCAAGGCAGGATAAACTTCAAAATGAAAAGGACATAAACAAAACAATAAAAACACAATTTTAGCAGTGGATCACACAATAAATACCAAACAAAAGAGTAAGATTTTTATGACCTGATAGTATCTTCCAGAAAGCTTCTTGATGCCATAACCCAATTGAACAGTCCCAAATGATTTAATCTCAGAGAGAACCCCATTTCTGCTATAAACGTGTTTTCCAACTCTTGACACCAAGTCCATCACCGCTTCTTTCGTCACATGGGGCTTCAATAGAAGCACACAATCATATAGAGGCATTTCTTTTACTTCAAGTGAAAATCAACCAATCCTTTTAAAAACAAAACAAATTCAAAGCTAAATGATTATAATATCCTCAACCATTTTATTTCCAGACTCTTGAGCTGAATCCAAATAATCAATACCCATTAAAAAGAAATTGATAAAACACATTTTGAAAGAACAAAAACCCCATAAAATTAATCTCAAAACATTAAAAAAAAAGAAAAATACCTGAAGGTGAAGGCTGAAGCAATAAACCACCCAAAATGGAGCTGGAAATAAACCCTGAGACCAAGAAAAAAAAAAACCGAGTCGAGGAGGCAGTGACTTGCGGTTAGGGTTTTTGGGGATTTTCTGCTGGGTTTAAGGGATCGGGTTGAAGGTTTTAGAGTTCGAGTCCAAGATGAACAAACGCTAAAGCTCAGAAACATCCAATTTTATGGGCTACAGAGTCAATGGGTTTTCATTGAATCCCATATAACCAACCAAATTGGGCTTGAAGTCATTAAGTACAACATATTTCCCATTTATCAATAAGAATCAAAAGTGGGTTAATTGATAATTTTCATTTTTTAGTAAAATAGATCTTATAAATTTGTTTGACCAATTTAAGTATCTCATTAAGCTTGTATCAGATAATTTTTATTATTGTTGTTATTTTATTTAACAAAAAACAAAAGATATGCCTTAATCAAATTTAAGTCATACATTAACTATGTATCCGTGCATATATATATATATATATATATGATTTTCATATGTTGGACTATTAAATTTAAGATTTCGATATCAAAACCTCAATTGATTCATAAATCTATTTTTAAAAAATAACATTTGATAAGTTGGGATTTGAAATCCAAAATTTGCAAGCTTTTCTCTTATATTAAGCCGAAGACTTTTTTTGTGTAAAAGGTGAATTCAAATTTATTATTAAATATTAAAAATAATTTTATGATTAATATTTTAAATCTATATATAAATAAAAAAATTATTTAATAATAGAATATTTTCACAAATTGTAAAATCCCAAAGATCCTTGGCCAAGTATTTAATTTACATATACTCCAATAAAATACTTAATTAACACCGGCATCCTGTCTTCCTACAAAATGTTAATATCTTCTTTCTTTGTTCAAAGTCAAACATGAACGAAAGCAAATGGATCAAACAAACAACGTGAGTCATAATTAATCAATCATTTCTTTTTTTTAATATATATATATATATATTTTGCTTTTGTCATTTAATTTGTTTCATGCTTTATATTTTTAGTAAGCTATATGTTAAAAAAAAAAAAAAAAGAAGTTCTACACAATGTTTGATTTTATTTTTCTGTTAAAAAGACTTACCTAAGAAAACTATCCAAACAAATAACAATAAACAAAAACAAATGCCAACTTTTATTTTTCTTGTCCAAGGAAGGGATTACATTTGTTAAATTAGATGATTAATTAGTTTAAAAGTTTAAGTTATTAATAGTAAATGATTTGATTATTATATTTAAGTTTTAATAAATCCCTGACCTTTATATTTAAGTTGGATAAATGATGGGTTTGCATTAGACTTGTTAATTTTGATTTGAATTTGAAAATCTTA
>JBBYHO010000015.1:24783245-24801394 GCA_038382025.1 Adansonia gregorii | reverse complement strand
CTCCATCTCCATCTCCATCACCATCAACACCATCATCTTCATCTTCCTCCTCAAAATCATCACTATCAATTGAAAACCCCAAGTCACAACAATCTTCAAACAAATCACTGCCATTACCATTACTTTCACTTCCTTTCTTCCCTTTAACTTCAAGCTCCACATCACCAAAAACCTCTTTATACTTCAAGAAATTTTCCCAATGATTCTCACCATCTTTCCAATTAAACTCATCCTTCGAAATCCTAATCTTCTGCTTCACCCCCAAATACTGGTGCCTCATGTTTTGGACCTTGATAGATACGTCACGCCAAGACCATTTGAAAGGGAAAGCAATGGGATCTTGAAGATGATGAACTGAGTTAACATGGTCGGCTATGGGCTTGAACTTTTTCTCTCTGGTTTTGAGTTTGGATAAAGTTCCTGAATTGAGAAGATCAGAGTATTTGGACAAAAGGGTTTGTTCTTCAAGCTCTGACCACTTCTTTCGTTTCATTTTTTTTTTCCTCTTTTTGGGAGGAAAGATGTTCTTTAAGGGCTCTGGCTTGGTTTTGAAAATTACTTGAACAAAAGACTTGAACTTTGCAGGCTGTCTGAAAAAGACCAAGTGGACACAACTCAGAAGTAATTTTGGGAGAGTTGGGATTGAATTTTTTAGCGTAAAATGCCAAAATAAATAAATAAATAAATAAAAACTAGTAAAAATAAATAAATCAATAATGTGCCCGGCATTGGCCAACAGTGTAAACTTTGAGGTGGCAAAGAGCAAACAAAGACAGACTTTTGGGACATTTTTTAAAAGATTATTACATTTTTACCATTTTCCTTATCTTTTTTCCTATCTAAATTCTAAACCCCTGTGGAAGACCTAACGGGAGGAATGGAAGAAGCTCTTCATAGATGAGTTGAGAATTGAGGCCCAGCTTCAAAATCAAACTCAAAGGCTGAAACTTTTCACGAAGTTCCAATTGGAAACCCCCCCCTCCAAAAAAAAAAAACAATGTCTTGTAGCTCAGTTTCTTCTTTTACTACTTCTCTCTTTTTTCCTCCAAAAATTTCATCTTTGCCCAATCATAAGCGCAGATTCATCCACTGTTCTCTTGGTGGTACTCTTTTTTTTTCTTTTTCTTTCATTTTCATTTTAGTTTCAAATCTTTAGGATTTTATTTGTTAATTTGGGATTTTCTGATTTTTTTTTTCCTTTCTGTTTATGGAATGTTAAAAGACCAAGTTTGGAATATTAGAAAATTAGGAGCTTAAGCATGAAAACCTCTCTGTCTAAACTGAATTGTGTTATTTAATGTGTTCTAGTTATGGGTTCATGGGACTACTTGAAATTCAACTATGGTTTTAGTTAATGAAACTCATTTCATGTCTTTTTTTTTTGGCTGGTGGAAAAGTTGCATGAAATTATCAGTGGGCTAATCTCAAATCTGGGAATTAGAAGCCTTTGCTTGATGTGATTGTGAATAGTGATTAGTTAATAGTATGTAAGTTTTAGCTGAAGATTGGGAATGGTTTATTTTTTATAAAAATGCTGAAAGGTAGAACTAGAAATGTGTTGAAAATTGACATCAGCATTAGCTATATTTTGATGGGACCATGACAACATGATAGGATAATGACTCGCCTGCGAATGAGAACAACTGTAGCATTGAAAGGCATTGGGACTTTTCTTTTGAAAAATTGAAGGAAAAAGCTGGAAATAATTTTCTTCTCTATGTTCATGTCTCTCGTCATTCTTAATTTTTACTTGTTATATAACAAAAATTGAGTAATATGCTTGTTACTAATGCATGATCATGATCATGCAATTCTGTGCTATTGTGGCATGTTTGATGCTTGATAATTGATTGAGAATGCATAATAAAATTCGTCGGATTGAAATTACCATCTTTTTGTCTGATTTCAGTGTGACATGTAGCTTGCATACATTTGCATCCCTTCGTATCCGAGCATAGCATGTTTCGTTTTAATTAAATCATTCACACCGATGATTCCCTACCACTCTTATTCCTCATCTATTCTCTTTGATGAGGCCTAATTGCATTATCGAACCATATCTATGTTTTGCTGAAAGTTGCTGTAAAATTCTCATTTAGGGACTGTAGTAGAACCCAAAGCTACCGGTGCTTCTGAACCCCTGTTGCTTAATGCTGTTCGAGGGCAAGGTGTTGAAAGACCGCCAGTTTGGCTTATGCGGCAAGCAGGGCGGTACATGAAGGCAGGTGTTTCTTTTTTTTTCTTAATTGGTGTGGTACAGATTTTTTTTTTTTTTTATGTGCTGCATTTACTTTAGAAATTGCATACCTCAACTTTAATACGTCTGCTTCATGCTTCTACTATCAAATTCTTTTTGAAAATGGTTAAAAAAAGATTTATTGAATATCAATTATTTCCTTCGATAATCTAATAGAAGGATCAAAGTAGGCCATATGATATTTCAAATGGGGATTCTATGGTGGACAAATTATAGCCTAATTCCTAGCCACGGTGTTCTTTTAAGGAGGCTCAAACATCCAAGTTCTAGTCATTAAAGAAAGAAAGAAAAAGAAGAAAAGAAAAGAAAAGAAAAGAGAGAGTAGATCACTTGATGATGCTTAAAGAAAATTTCCTTAAAAACTTGCCACAAACTTAGACTTGGCAATTTTTTTATTCGTGCCCTGTTCTTATATTTTCACATGCCACAATCATGTTTAAAGTATTTTATGTTTTTGTCAATGTTATACGTTAATAAGAATTCATGTTATATAGATTTTGACATGGTCGTGTATTCGTATTGTGTTTGTGCCATTTCTTTGTGTCGTGTTTTAGTTATTTTTCCACTGTTGTGTTCATGCATATAATGGTGCCATATCCAGAATTGACAGGTCTAGAACCTTGCTTTTTTTATCATTCTATGAGATTAAGCAGAAATCAAAGTAGACATTTTCCAAAATTTCTATGGTATTTGTTTATTTCTCGTAATTTCAATGTTTGCATCTCTCCTTTTTCTCATCTCGAACAAGTGAGTAGGTCATTGCTGTTTGTTTCATGTTCCATCTCTTTTTCAATTATGCCTTACTTTGAATGTTACATATTGTAGAGCTACCAAATTATCTGTGAAAAATATCCTTCCTTTCGTGAAAGATCAGAAAATGTTGATCTTGTCGTTGAGATTTCATTGCAGCCATGGAATGTTTTCAAGCCTGATGGGGTATGATTTTTACCTTTTTGTAATCATTTTTAACTATTTTTCTTGAATGAACATTTCTGATTGCTGTTTTATTTTTCTTAGTTAAAACCTCATTCTTCCCCACTATGTTGCTCCGACTCTTTTTTTTTTTTTTTTTGAAGTACCCGTTTCCGATACATAGCTGGATATGTGTACGGGAATTGATTCTTGAAAGACCCTCCTAATACATGGCAATCTTGGAAATTTTTGAACATACCTATGTTGGACACATAATCGTGTCCTACACTCACACCTAAGTCTAAGTAACATAGCTTAGGCAATTTAGGTATCGAGAGGCTTCGGTAGACTTTTATGTTCTTTTGACAAGAAAGCCAACCAGCACTCCGTTCTTTTCTCATATTCTTGTTGCTTTTTGCAGGTTGCAAGTTATTAATCTTTTTGAATCATTGTGTATTGTGACAGGTCATTTTATTCTCTGATATTCTAACTCCTCTCTCGGGAATGAACATACCTTTCGACATCGTAAAAGGCAAAGGTCCAGTTATCTTCGACCCTCTAGCCACCGCTGCTGATGTTGATCAAGTGAAAGAATTCTGTCCTGAGGAGTCCGTTCCATATGTTGGCGAAGCATTGACCATCTTGCGGAAAGAGGTCTATGTCTACATTTCTTATAGTATCATCTTAATTTGAATTTCTGATTTCTCATATTTTCCCATTATTTCACGGCTACTTTTACATAAGTAAAACATTGATGTACCATATAGTATTTTTCCACATGCATCCATTGTGCGTTTGGAATGTTCTTAGGCAGGAAATACAAACAAATAATGGAATTAAACAACCAATGTTAGTTAATTGGAGAAGTTGGTTAACCTTAATGTTCCCAAACTGAAAGGTTATCGATAGGCGTCTCTGCAGTAGTGTTTTACTATTTTGCCTCAATTATAACCAATTGAATTCAATATAGTTATCCTTTAGCCCTTTCAAAATCCCTTGCTTCGCCCCTCTATGTTTAGAACTATTTAGTTTCTGACTTCTACTATTTTTTTGCACCTATGTTACTCGGACTTGGGTGTAACTGTCGGGTACAGGTATGTTTAATTTTTTTCCAAGTTTTTCCATGTATTTGAAGGGTCCTTGGAGGGTCATATCTCTATATTCATGTTCGAAATTATGTTAGACATGCGTGTCGGACACAAGTTCAAAAAAATCAAGAACGCTGTATGATTGTTCGATAACTCGGGAAACATTGATACTGCTCTTGCCCACTTAATGGTGCATTTCGGTGAATTTAAAAGCTTGTGTAGACTCACCTCTTTTCTTTCTTTTGTCAGGTAGATAACAAAGCTGCAGTTCTGGGTTTTGTCGGTGCACCGTTCACTCTAGCATCATATGTGGTTGAAGGTGGTTCATCAAAGAACTTCACGAAAATAAAAAGATTGGCCTTCTCTCAGCCCAAGGTAGTTTTAGTTCTCTTTACCCGGCATCTGAGACCAACTGGAGTGATGATTGTGTTTGTTTTCTTCTGGACTTGGTCCCTGTCTAATACCTAAGTTACTTGGACTTGGAGTGTTGGAGAAAGATATGTTTCTGACGTCTGGGTACGTAAAGAAAAACAAAGAGTCGGAGCACTATTTAACAAATAGCATTGATTACTGAAACAACGAACTCCAGCCATTGACATTAAAGTTTTCTGTCTGCTACATTAGATGTTAATATCCAGTGAACAACGTTATTGACTGGATTCATAATGAGCACATTTTCCTCCTACAGGTACTTCATTCTTTGCTTCAGAAATTTGCAACCTCCATGGCGAAGTACATTCGATACCAAGCTGACAGTGGAGCTCAAGCCGTTCAAATTTTCGACTCTTGGGCAACAGAGCTAAGTCCGGTCGATTTTGAGGAGTTCAGCCTGCCGTATTTGAAGCAAATTGTCAAGGCTGTAAAACAAACCCATCCAGAGCTTCCTCTAATCCTTTATGCAAGCGGATCTGGGGGCTTGGTCGAAAGGCTAGCTTTAACAGGTGTGGATGTAGTTAGCTTAGATTGGACTGTTGACATGGCTGAAGGTAGAAGGCGACTCGGACAGGATATTGCTGTCCAGGGAAACATTGATCCCGGAGTTCTTTTTGGTTCAAAGGAGTTCATCACCGATCGGATACATGATACCGTGAGAAAAGCTGGGAAAGATAAACATATATTGAATCTTGGTCATGGGATTAAAGTAGGTACTCCTGAGGAAAATGTTGCCCATTTCTTTGAAGTTGCTAAAGCAATAAGGTACTAAAACCAATAAGGTGTTAACTAATTTCCTTCCAAGTAAAGTTTATGCATCTTTAGGTTTTTTTTTTTTTTCTGGCCCCTGACTTTTCATTCATATTTATATTGTTCCATCGTGGAGAAACATACTGCAGTAATAAAATCGTTGACAGCATCAATTCATAAAGTCTAGGAGCAGGTATGTGCTTGACGCAAGTCTGCTCAATTTTTTTTTTTTTGAAGTTTTTCCATAGTTTGGAGGATTGTATCCCATGTCCGAATATGCGTCGGACATGAGTACTTAAAAGAAAATGAAGAGTCGGAGTAACGTATAGACACTCATCCACTGTCCCCTGCCATTCTTATACTAGCTTTGATTCAATTTATTGAGTCATGCTTGGTTAGGGATTTGGATACATAGTTCAAGCTATTCATTGCAAAATTAACTTAGAATCTACTATTTGTTATATTATGATAGAGTTCTTTTTTGCCAACAAGCATTAGCCTAAATATGTGCTATTTTTTTCTTGAATACATTTAGAGAAGGTTGGGAGCAGTATTTGTGTTGGATTTCCAAATTGGTCGTAGTATTTTGATGGAAAACCTACATAATAAAGACAGTTAGAGATGTCGGAGTTGGTGCTCTAGCATGTGCTCTGATAATAAGTTGAGAGGTACAATGTAAATAAACAAGTAAAGAGTGGAAAGAGAATAATCCGTTTGTCTCTATGGAGGCTCTCACCTTTATATACAAAGCATAAAAATAGCCTTCGGGTCCTTTACAAGTATAACAACTTGTAGTTACTTGTTGACATTTCATTGCTAGATTAGCATATGTTAGAACTTAGAAGGTTGACAGAAGTTTTGTTTGGTTTGGTTTTGTTTGTTGTGTCTATATGCTTGAGCTAACTAGAAACCCTAAATTTGGAAGTATCCTTTTCATCCAAGGCATTGCTGGGGCCTTCCCATCACTCGAGTTCGAATCTCCTTGCTTTATAAAGGTACAATCCAATCTTTGACCGGTTTCTGTAGGATCGTTTTTCCCTCAATCCTAGCCCCGTAGTTAAGGGCATGGATTGTGGTTTTGTTGAGGGCTGGTACAAATTGAGAATGTATTCGATAGACGGCGCTTTTCTTGATACAAATTGAGAATGTATTCCCGTAGACAGCGCTTTTCTTAATACAAGGATTGCTGGATTGCATTTGATATAAGTTATTGTCTGCTTCGGAGGTTTTAAGTACTGTTTTCACGGTTTGATCCTTTGAGAAAAGCAATTCGATAGAAAAAGGGTAACATTTCTTCATACAGTTACTGTCCAATCTTGGACTAATTTACGTGGGATTGTATTCCAACTTACATTTTTCGTGTGTTCCTTTTCAGCTTTTATAAAGGCAATGAGGATATAATAAGATAGAAATGTGTAACAGGAATCACAATCTCTGATCCTACCTCCATAGCATAGTGATAAAAACAACAAAATTTGATAATGAAGTTTGCAATTCGGATATCTTTACAGTATAAAGGATGACTCAAAGTCATTTGAACCATGCTGAAATGATCTTATTGGACCGAAAAGGAGGCAAGAATTTAAAGTATAATTTAATTGATTCATTTAACTATTGTGACTTGCAGCTCAGCTTATAATGGCAAATAGGTCAAAAATAGAATCTGATCATTTGTCATTTGGGTTTAGCTCCAAAAAAAATTATAGGCAGCTTGACCAGCTGATTTGTTTGGTAGTAATGAAGTTGTCCAAATTATGAAATTTTAAAGCTTTGCAAGATATGCCGAGTATGCAGATGGGCAACTTCCACTGAATTTTCCAGACAAGATAAATGATGCTTAATCAGACCTTCCAATCACCAATGCCACTCAGCAAATATGCTAATGCCACCTAATTATCTTTCTACATTTTATATAGTTTACACGTGAATGGCCTCTGTGTATATTGGTACGATCATATCATGATTTGAAATTTGATCTTTTAAGTTATTATTAAAAATTATTTTTATAATTAAACTTAAGCAAATACAAATCATATCTCAAATTTCCTAACCCTTTGTATCAAGTCTAATCATAATGGTTGAGGTCAGAGGTTAGAAGACAATGGTGCCAACAAGGAAGTTACCGACCAACCGCATAAACCACACATTGGCGAGATTTTTCAAATTCAAGATGGGGGTCCTCAAGCCCAAGGCAAATTTCAGGGCACAAGCAAACCTTCCAAGACCTGACACCAATAATACAAGTCAAATCACAATAATTTTAAAGACTCCGATCCACCAGATTCAGTTCATGTTTCATGACGTCATCCGTGGACTAAGTGCCCTGTGAAAGGCAACCAGCTGCAATGATAAAAAATGCTGCTCAACAACAGTTCCAATCTTCATTGGTTATGCTCCAACAACTTGGATGAAAGTTAATGGCTTAACCTCATTTAAAACAAGGAAAAAATAAGAAAAAAAAAAAGGGGAACCTACCATTTCTCTGGAGTGAAAAAAAACATTTAAAAAGCTAAAAAATTAATTTGAATTGTTTTATTTAATTGAGTTTTGGTTATATTTTTACAAAATTTGATTTAATTTTGTTTAATTTTTATATAATATGATTTGATTTTGATTCAAGTAAAAATTAAATATATTCAATTTGATTTAATTTTGATTTATAAGTTAAAAATTATAATCATATGAATCAAATGAAATTTTATTTTTACATAATTTTTATACAATAAAAATAAATCTATTTTATATCTAATTAGTGAAAAACTTTAAAATCTTATAATATGTTTTAAAAAAATAAAAAAAATGAATTAAAACGATGAAATTGAGTATGAATCGATTCGATTTTATATAATATTTGATTTTATTTTTAAATAATTAAAATAATGCGCATGAACTTTTTTTCAAAACCAAAATGAATAGTAATCACCTCTACATTTCCCAAATCCTTTCTTTGGTTGTCTCTCAACCCCTTTAGGGTGACCTTTTGTTTTCATTCTTAAATAAAAGTTGTGTTCTTTTCCTTTTATGTTAAGCATAATTTTGTTTGATCTTTGAAGCGATAGCTGAAGATTTTGAAGTTTATTCTAACAAAAATGGAGAGCGATTTCCATTTCCCAAAGTAACCTATTGTTAATTAATCCCCCCACCCCCTCCTCACACATATGATTTTTATCACCATTGGTAACTGCAATAAAGCTTGCATGTCAGGTTTTTGACAGCAGTAAAAAATAAAATATAACGGGCTTTTGTCTTAACCCACAACTCTCATAGGACTTCTTTATATACGCCACCTTTGTATGTGTCATCTCGATACCCCACCACCACCACCACCACCACAACCACCATCACCGCCACCACCTCAAAAGGCCATCCTCCGCCTCTTGTTCTTGTTTTTCCTTCAAAAGTAAGTTTGGGTTCTTTCTTCTTTCCTAATTTCCGTTGCTTTTCTTCACTTCTTTTTTGGGGGTGGGGGGTGTTTAAGTTTCTTGATCTAATTTGTACTCGTGGACTTAAGACCAATGGTTTTGCTTGTATCTGTTTCCTCATTGTTGAATCATGTTCTTTCAGTGAAACTGGTGGATATATTAAATGTTTGTTTCTGGCTATTTTTTCTAAATCTAATCTAACACGAATTTGATCAAGAAACAAGGTTCTATTCTCTGATATCTACATTTTATTTGCTTAGAATTTCGTTTTTAACTTCAAGATTTAGCTCCGGAATTCATTGTTTATGTTGTCCATATCTGTTGTTTCATTATCCAGGAAATCACCTTATTTATTATCTTCAGTCTCTTGATTATGTTAATGGAATATTGTGGTAGCGTAAGAGTTTGTTTCCATATCTTTAAAACATCCTTGAGTTAGGTATTTTCCAGTTTCCACAAGAGAGATTACTTCATAAGTCATGTTACTCGAACTTGAATATGAGAGTCGAATACCGGTACATGTATCGCTTAGGCATGTTAAATCTTTTTCAAGATTTTCATGTATTTGAAGGATTTTAGAAGATCATATTCGCATACTTATGTTTGGATATGCATCGAATACGTGTACTTTAAGAAAAATAAAAAGTCGAAGCAACGTAGTTTATAAGTATGGCTTTAAATTGTAGAACACTAGCTGCTAAATTTCTTATGCATCAGTTGATCTTGTTCAACCATATGAATCATGATGTCTGCAATTGAATCTATGGATTTGGAGATAATATAAAAATAATGAAAAAAAAAAAAGGCTGATTATCTGCCTGAGACACCAGCACTGATCTGCACTTTTCACAAACTGGGCTTTGATACCAACTGTTACATGGCCATTAATTTGCGAGTTTGGTGAACTTAAAACCAATGATGCTTCTTCTTTTTCTTTCTTTTTTTTAGAATAATGTTGATTTAATTATCTTTGAGTTTGCAACCAACTGATCCAATGCAATAATACAAAGTACAAGCAGTTTATCTGGTCTATATAGTTATCTGCCGTCAATTTTAATGGCTCTGTGTATAGTTATTCTAATTAATCTAGTTGTTTAGCAGATTTTTTTACGATTGCCTTAAATGCTAGTCAGTTTTAAGCATTTTATGCATCACACAAGTTTTATTAGATCAAATTCTTTGATTCTAGGAGATGCCATGGTCTGATTTTGCATTATTTCTTACGTGATTTAGTTTACGAAGAAACAAGATATGGCTAAAAAATAAGCCTTTTAATGATTCGTAAGCACATTCATTTATTAGACGCATGATTATTGGATAACAATTTACATTAGAGATAATTGCGCTCCTACTCTGGAGTCCAGACTAAAAGCTGAACGTTTAGGACTGAAGTGGAAAAAATACATTGGAAGTCTTGTGTCTGATGGCTACTATGGTATCACTGGTTACTAGCACCTAGTTGAAAATTTTGATGCATCATTGAACTTTTCATTATCTTTGTTTGGTTCTAATATTTATAGTGATTTTTCTATTCATTTCCCTATTTGAAGCATGGGCATGAATTACAGAATATATGTTGCATATATATATATATATGATGCCTTCCACCTGATTGAATAATTGTCTACTTGCCTCTTTGTGTCTTTCAGACAGCATCCAGACAGGACCAGGGAATGCAGAAAGATGTGCTGGCATGCTGTGAACTCTTTATCTGAATCCCATAAGGTTTTGTCCAGTCCTGAATTGCCCTTATTCGACCTCGATGATGTTGGATGCTCTACAGACAACAGATTCATGCCCTGTGTCCGAATTCTTAATAGAGTTGAAAATAAAATTTCTGTCATGTTGACGGATGACCTTGTTAAAGACGGTTGAGTTCTGTTATAGCCACTCCCACTCTTTTAGAGGATATATATAATTACATAATTACTGCAGGAGATAGTACTTTGTTGGAGTGTGTTACGATTTGAACTTTAGAATGGAAAATAAGGGGAAGGTGTTGATGCAAAAGTATGTATTCGGAAGATTGCTAGGGCAAGGAAACTTCGCTAAAGTTTACCATGCAAGGAATATCAAAACTAGCCAGAGTGTGGCCATTAAGGTCATCGACAAGGAGAAGGTTTTGAAAATAGGGATGATCGATCAAACCAAGAGGGAGATATCAGTTATGAGCCTGGTTAAACACCCCAATATCTTGGAGCTTTACGAGGTCATGGCGAGCAAGAGCAAGATTTACTTTGTTATGGAATATGCCAATGGTGGCGAGCTATTCAACAAGGTATCGAAAGGAAAGTTGACTGAAGACATTGCAAGGAAGTATTTTCAACAACTGATCAGTGCAGTTGACTTTTGCCACAGCAGAGGTGTTTATCATCGGGATTTGAAGCCGGAAAACTTACTCCTGGATGAAAATGGAATTCTGAAAGTATCGGATTTCGGTTTGAGTGCCCTTGCTGGGTCTAAGCATCAAGATGGGTTACTCCACACGACTTGCGGAACCCCTGCCTATGTAGCTCCTGAAGTTATAAGCAGAAAGGGTTATGATGGAGCCAAATCCGATATCTGGTCTTGTGGGGTGATCCTCTATGTTCTGCTGGCTGGTTATTTGCCATTTCATGATTCAAATGTAATAGCAATCTACGGGAAAATAAGCAAGGCAGACTACAAATTTCCTAACTGGTTTTCACCTGAAGTGAGCAAGCTGCTGTCAAAAATCCTCAATCCTAATCCGAAAGCTAGAATTTCAATCGCAAAAATAATGGCAAATCCTTGGTTCAAAAAGGGATTTAACTTGAAACCAATTCAGAGAAAAGTTGAAAAGGAGTTGGCTCTTGTCGATATTGGCACAGTTTTTGGTTCTGAGACTAACTGCACTGCATTTGAAACAAAGATAGACATGGCCAAGGTCACAAATTTGAATGCCTTCGACATTATTTCCTTATCGAGTGGATTTGATTTATCTGGATTATTCGTAGAAAACGATGAGAAGAAGGAAGTACAATTTACTTCCGTGCATACCGTCTCTGCCATCACATCTAAACTTGAGGACATTGCTCAGAATTTGAAGTTAAAAGTTAAGAAGGATGGAGGGCTGATGAAAATGGAAGGATCAAACGGGGGTAGAAAGGGCACATTGGGCATCGATGCAGAGATATTCGAGTTTGCCCCATCTTTCCATTTAGTACAGATGAGGAAATCCAATGGTGACACATTGGAGTTTCGAAAGATGTTGCAACAGCATGTTAGACCAGCTCTCAAGGACATTGTTGCTGCTTGGCAAGGCGAGCAGCTGCTCTCATCCTGACCATCTTAATGCCGAACTGTCTTTGAGTTTATTTGTAGAATGTTTTATGTTTCACTTTCTTGAATCATTTGTAGCCAATTCGAAGTCAGATTTCTCGAAGTCCTAATTGAAATGCCTGAGCCCATTGAGAGATTTTGGCAGTTGGGTGTTGTTTAGTTGCTTTGTTAATGTTGTGTTTTGTGGTCACTCAAATTATTTGAGTGACTAGATATTTGGTTGTCAACTAATGCGCCATGCAAAGGCTCTTTGGCTTTGCAGTTAATGTCTGAAAAGCAATCCACCTTTGCTTCTCGTTTATTTCAATCTCAAAGAAAAGTCTGTTGTAACCATCAAGCATGAGAACGGCTACAAATGCAATAATCTAATAATGAGGAGGGGAATGATACTATAGATGTTGGGATTCGACCTTTAAATTTGTTGGATGTCATTAGAAGTATTTATAGGTTGAGTTAGGCTCATGTGTAGTATTAAAACTATATATACTCGCCCGAACTGGATCCGATAAATTGTGGCTTTAAATTTAACCAATCCTTTTAGGTCTATACAAATTTTAAAAAAAAAAAATAAAAAAAGTTATTTTTATTTAATCTTTTGTAATTTTATATTTTGTTGCTTTATGAAGTTCTTAAATATGGATAGCTTAACATATTTTTTAATATTTACATTGTAATATGTTATATTTAATCTTTATATAACATAAATCACATTATATGTAAAAATAAAAATAATATATTATGTTATATAATTGAAAAACATGTTAAATCGAGCTCGAATGTTGGAGTTAAGAAACAGCTCATTTTTTTAAAAGGATCCTTTTTTTTTCTGTCCAAACTCATTTTTTTAGCTCAATATTTTTGTTTAAATCTTCTTAAATATCTGATAGACTTTCGAGTTTGAACAAATACCGTGCCCTTTAAATAGGCATAATATCACCTATTAAAGGTGGTTGTATGAACTAACTAAACTAAATTAGGCAATTTTTGAAGGCTTTTTTAAACAATATTGTATATGATTTTATGTAGCCCTTGCTTAGTATTAATTTATTTTTGATTGAATTGTACTTGTACTCTAATTTCCACTCTATTCTTTATGTGATTAAGAGCATATTGCTCTTTTATAAAGTGTTCGTAAATATACAAGACTACAAGAACACAAACTTTTATGTCGAAAAGCTTTAAAAAAAAAAGAAATCATATTCATATAATTTAGATATTTTATTATCAATTTTGTAAAGCTTAATGCATTTCTGGACACTGTTCTTCAAAAAAAATTTAATTAGGCATTAATAATAGAATTAAGGCACATTGAATATGGTGAAGAAAGATGGTCAAGTCAAGGATGCAACATCAAAAGTATCTTTTAGTTTTGAATTGAAAATTTTGGTCGGGTCGGGTTTGGATCTTGGTTTTTTCATTGGGGTTGGGTTAGTTCGATCCAACCCTATGATTTAATTAATAAACAAATATTTTGACTTAAATTTAATTATAAAAATATATAAATATTAAAATAAAAATATATTTTAAATATTAATTCAAGCTTACGAGCTAGATCAAAGTAAATAATTTTAAAAAAAATTCGAGTTGGGACTGATCTAGCTTATAACATTTCTAATTACATATACTCCTTGAAGTATATTTAAAAAAAAATTTAAAATTAATTAAAAAATAAATGGGATATGTATAAATTTTATTATCGTTTAAAAATTCCACGAGATATCAAAAATCGAACTCAAATTTTATCACTAAAACAAAAAGAAATTCTAAGCAAGGATTTCGTCTAAATTTAGTGTTCTTTGGCAACTAGGAATCCTAGATAATGAAGGACTAGGATTTCCAAAGCCTTAACAATTTATATAAATATAAAGACTCTTGGCCTAGCCTTCGCATATCATCTTAAACCTCTATTTTCTCTGTTTTTTGGCTTTCCGCTGCTTTTCGCTCTGTTTTTCTTCCCTTTGTAAAAAGATGGCTGCTGCAAACGCAACAACTCCATCCTTAACACCGCAAGAAGTGGCTGCCGTGTTCGTGGATCGATACTATTTCCTGCTCCGTGATTTCCCCGGGGAGATTCACAAGTTTTATCAGGATTCGAGCTTGGTTAGCCGGTTGGGACCCGATGGCGCCATGATCAGCTTCACAACCATGGAAGAAATCGAGAAACATGTTCTTTTTTCCTTGGATTGCAAGCAATGCGATATTGTTTCTTGCGATTCGCAATCTACTGCAAACGAGGGAGTCTTCATTGTCGTTGTCGGTTGCTTCACAATGAAGAATGACCAGATGATTAAGTTCAATCAATCCTTCATCCTTGCCCCCATGGACAGAGTCAATGGATACTTTGTCTCGAATGATATTCTGAGATTTCTTGACGAGCAAGAGACAATGACTATTCGTACCGGAGATGTTCCAACTGCCGTTTCGAGTTCGACACAAGATGATGTGCCAATCAATGATGTTATCGGAGAAGTCGGCCCTAACAAGTCTCCTCTTGACGAGCAAGAAACGATAACTCTTCCTTCGACTGTAGTTTCAAATTCGACACAAGATGATGTGCCAACCAATGATCATGTTCCAGGTGAAGTTGCTCCTAAGAAGAGCTTCCTGTCAGTGGTGCATGCTTTGAATGGAAACAATGCTCCGTTTCAGGTGGCACCAGTGAAAAAATCTGTCAGAATAGCCCCTCCGGAGACGAATCTTAACCAGAAACGCGACTTGGAAAGGAAGAAAAAAGCCATGGATAAGGAGAATGGTAAGGGAAAATCGATATTTGTTGGGAACTTGGCCATGGATTCAAAACCTGAAGAACTTTATGAAGCTTTCAAGAGTTTCGGATCAGTTAAACCCGATGGAGTTCATATTAAAACTGATAAGCATAACAGATTGTACGCTTTCATTGAATTTGAGTCTTCAACTTCTGCACAAGGGGCAATCCAAGCTTCTGTCATCCGAATCGGAAACCGAAATTTGAATATCAAAGAGAAGAAACGTCATGAACCTGGAAATCCCAAGCTTTCTCAAGGGTCCATCAATGGCAATGGCAATTTCAGGAGAGGTAGGAGTTTCACCAGGCGTAATGCACCAGCTAATTGATGAGTTTTTTTGTTTTTAATTCATAAATACACATTTAACTTAGATGGTGTTGTTTTAAGATTAAATATAATTCAGAACAGATTTTTGGTTTTGCCTTTTTTCTACAGAAAATTCATGTTCTTGCTTTTATTTGTCAAAAATCTTCATAAAATTCAAGTCTGAAGTATAACAATTGTAGTTTCCTTTAAAGATTAAAATTATTGACTTTAATAACACATGACAATGAATATATATATATATATATATATAATAATTATGAAGCTTCCTCTTAATTAAAGAAAACTACTATTATTACGTTTCAATTGTGTTCTAAGTAATTTTGGATGAAAAACATTTAATTTAATTGAATTTCTTGGAATTTTTTAAAATTTAAGTTAAATATATATATATATATATTTAATTTTCTATTAAGATGAACCATATAATTGAAAATGTTGTTTTCAATTAAAACAAAACAACATTTAAACCAATGCAATTCATGTTAAATGACTTTCTTTTTTTATTTAAAAAAAATGGAAAATCACTATAAGTTGATGATTGCAAGTAATGCAACCCAAAAAAAAAAAAAGTAAGAAACTGAAGTATTTGATTTAATTTAAGTTTTAATTTCTCATAAAACAATATTATAAGAATAAATTTATTAATTATTGAAAAAAAAAGAATAGTTGATAATGTAGTTAAGTTATTCAATTAATTACATCACACATTAATGGTATGATCAAAACAACAATAAGCTTGAATTTATATCTAACTTTTCAATTATATATATATATATATACATATTCTTTCAATTATTTATAAATTTTAATTATTATATCTATTTACATATTGCCCATCTATCCATTACCATTTAGGGGTGAGTACTAATCCGGTAAATTGATTAAACCAATTGAAATTGGTTTTAATATGTTGGTTAAATCGATTTAGATAATATTTAATTAATCACGATTTAAGTAAGTTTATTCAGTCAATTTTATAATTTTTTTTATTTTTTTCAAACAAAATCAATTGTTCTTATCGATACCTAATTAAAAATTAAATAAATTATATATTTTATTTATGTTAATCATACCTAGTTCAATTATCTTACCTAACCTATAATCGTATTATCAGATTTCATAATAAACCCAAACCAACATAACAAATTGATACCTAATTAAAAATAAAAATAAATTATATACTTATATATTAATTATTTTCAACCCGATTATCCTATCTAACTAACGATTATACTACCCAATTTCATAAGCCCACCAGCATAACCGATTGAACAAAACTAATTAATTTTAATTCGATTATTTCAAGCTTTTATATAGAGTTCAGATGATTCAATTGACTTGTCAGGTTTGAGATTTATTTTATGTAAGAAAAAACAATTATTGGCACCATTATAGCATTGTGACACCGAAACATGTCCATGGACTAGGTTACTTATCGACTCGAAGATCAAACTTTGAATAAAATTTTTATCAATTTGAATTAGTCCGATCAATTTTTATTAATATTAATGAATAAATATAATATAAAAATAATTTTTAAAATTTTTTTATTAATTATAATTAATATATATGAGTAATATATATAACTTTAATAAAATTAAAAATAAATTTAATAAAATTTTTTTAAAATTTTTTTTTACCATAACACGAGAGGTGTAAATCTCCCTGACACCAAACAATGACCCTACTTGCATGCATATTCTAGATTCAACCAAGAAAATCTTGGCATCTAGTTTTTAGGTTGAATGTCAAAGTTAGCAATTTGTGCCCAAGAAAATGGATGGTAAAGTGAGTTAAAGGACGGACTAGATACAAGGGCAACATAGTCAAGCACTTAAAACTAATGTCTGAACCATCAAAGCTGACAACCCAAAAATCAAAGAAACGGGAACAGAAACACAAATTCAAAAAAGAAAACATGAGTACCATAAACTGCACCGGTTGCTTCTCACCAGTGTTCCAGAACCCATTTGAAACTGAACTTTTTTCGGCAAAAAGGGAGTCTAGATTCCATTTCATGGTCCTCAAGAACCGATCTAAAATGGGTGGTCCTAGGATTTTCTGTAAGTTGTCTGAAACTGAGAGTGGAATTGATGAAAAACCCAGGAATAGTGAACTGTCTGTCAGGTCCAAGAACAACAGGATGGAAGATTATAACACAGTCATGAAGAGGATGATGAGGAATCCATATGAGTATCATCATGATCTTGGTTAGCTTTATTCCTACAGCTCATTTCTCATATTTCATTCGGCATTTCAATCAAATTGGTACTTTATGTTATTTGGATAGTCTTTCTTTCTTAACCTCATTTCTTTGAAGAAAATAATATATTGGTTTTAGTTATAAAGCATTGTGTGCTATAATCTGGATCTGTAAAGTTCCTTTTTTCTTTTCGATTTTTTTTTTTATAGTTTTCTTCTTCTAGCTTGGATTGCCTTTCAGAGCTGAAAGTCTGAATCTGTTAAAGGAAATGTTGGATAGATTCATTCAAAAAATAATAATAATAAAAAAACACCTGTAAAATTGGCCTTTGTTTTAAGGACATAAAAAATTGCAGCTAATATATGGGAGAATGAGGATGAAATTATATTAATATTTTTTGGTGCAAAGGATGCCCGAGTTTTTAGAATAGGAAATAGTGTTGCAGATGGCTGTGAATCGAACATGAAACCTGCTAACAGTGATTCGTAAAAGTGTTTGTATGAATTAATTCGATTAAACTTTGAATTAAAATGAAATTGTATTTTAATTAGAAATATGGATCTAGATCCTTTAAAAGCACCTTTTTGGACCTTTGATTGCGTTGTATCATGTGACTTTGTAACTTTCTAAGTAAAATTATCCTTAAATAAAGGGTGTAGATTAAAATATTTAACGGAAGTATGGAACTTTTTT
>JBBYHO010000015.1:24674336-24685209 GCA_038382025.1 Adansonia gregorii | reverse complement strand
AAAAAATATATAGGCTGCAAGTATCAAGAATATAACACGTAAAAGAATTCCAATGCCAAAATCTAATGACTAAAGTACCAAGTAGGAAGGACTGAAACAACTTGACTTCACATGGCCTATCAGTTGCTTTTATAGGGTGTATCTCTAATGATCTATTCAGAAGAACTTTGCTTTTCAATAAGAAGAAGTTTATACTTAAATCCATAAAATACCAACTTGAATTTGAGGATTAAATAGTATAAATGTAATATTGAAATTCAAAAATAACTGAAAAACTTTGCTAACATCGAAACACAAGCATTACCAGCATCGGTCCTGTAGCATTTTCATTAGCCCCATTATACTCAGATAGAACATCAAAAGCATGTAGCTTCCAGTCCAAGGTCGGCGTTACAACAACACTTGACAAACAAACATTGCCATGAACCTGTACCATCCAAAGCTAGTGAAAAGAGTGATCTTGAAAGAGATAAGAATGGATTAAAAATCCAGCCATATCAGCAACTTTTACAAATATACTTTAGATCATTGATGTCCGCATGAAACAGAAAACCCTCAGACCCAAGTGCAAGCACATTGAATGGAAAAAAAAATAATATTCAAACTGTGCATTCATACATGAGTGAACAGAAAAGCTTGTGTATTCTTCATGCATGCTGGTCACTAGGCATAGTTTTTAATAAACGAAATATATCTCAACGTGATTCATTTCAACATCTTTCTATTGGTGTATGCAACAAGAGTACAACATTTACGGTGAAAAACATTTTCAAAGAAAAAAATAAAATTAAAAAAAATGATGGTAAAAATTGGTCCATCTTAACATGATGACTGCTTTGATTAATATTACGGAAACAAAATCACAAGCACAGAATGTGATTCGTTTATACTATATCCACAGAATCATATTAAGCGATTAATATGCAGTCTATTAAATGTAGAGCAATTTCTCTAAGATATGAAATGCTAATTGTTCTCATTCGATCATGATCAATTCAACTACAAAAAGAAAATCCTTTTGTTTCCCTTGGCGAACAGGTGTCCGTGACTCTAAGAATTTTTAGAATTTCAATGAATAAAGATCTAAAATTGCAAATGCTTGAAATACTTACAAGTTTGCAGTCATTATTTAAAAAGCTCACAGCTTTAGCTATTTGGTGTAGCCCCCAGGCATAATACTCATCCCTACCACCAAAAGAAACCAGAATCTAAACTTATTACAGATTCAAACAACAAACTATGTTCTCAATCTTCTAGGTATGATGACATCAAAAGCGGAAAATAAAATTTCAAATAATGCATAATTTAATTCCAACGTCAGAAACCAAATGTATATTATTCATTTTGCAAGTCAGAACCAGCAAAATAACAAACACTAAACCTAGTTAGGTGGATATACCTTTGTGTACCTTCTAAACCTAGTTCCTTGATTTTCTCTGACAATGGCATAACAGGCTCCGTGACAATATAGATTGTAACTTTCATACTAGAACCATCAATAGCTTCAACCTCAGTACTATGAAGAAATGACAAGATATTCGGATGCCTCACCTGTGAAAAGAAGCAGAAAGCCATTTCAAGATCCAGAATCCAGCAACCATACTAAAACAACTAATACTCCAGTTTTTTTCTTCTAAAATGCAGGAGAGAGGAGAAAGCCGAAAAGGGTATGTTTTATATAAAAAGAAAATGAATTTTGAAAAATAACAAGTAAAAATCTAATCTTGTTGGATCAGAAAATGCAGGAATTGAGTTTTACATGAAACAATGATAGTGAAACTAAGAATAAAACGAATTTAGGCATTGAGTTATTCTAGCAAAAGCCATAAGCCCATAAAGAAACAGAACATGGAGAAAACAATTGGAATTGGAAGGCAGGGAAAAAGATGGAAGTAGTTACAGTTCGAAGACGCTTGACACCGTTTCTACCCGCAGCCAAATGGCCGTCCTGCGGATTACTTCCGGAAAGCGAAAATATAGATACCGGAGATCCATCATCCTGAAAACATTGATAAAAAAAACATTGAAAGGTTTATGAGAGTTTGAGGAAGAGAAGAATGTGATTAAAGGTTAAATTAGTAAAGAAGTACCTTGGAGGTGCCGCGAAAGTGAGACCAAGAGCCCCAAGCGGAAGGGTAAGGATCTCCAATGTTGTAAGGTAGATCCTTGAGCCCTGTTCCAGATCCGGCTACCACTCCTTTCAAGAATTTCAACATCTTTTTCTTCGATGATCTGGACGGAAATAAGAGTAACAGAGACGAAGAAGAAAGAGGAGGTTCCAATTCGATCTGCCAAAGTCTTTACTATTATTATTATTATTATTATTTAAAAAAAACCTATTATTATATTCTTAATATATACAATCGAAGGGGATCATCAATTTGATTCGCTGGACTTGGACCTGTCAGATGGGCTGAATTGTGGCCCACTTTTATCAGATCAATATTTATCTCTTCTTTTTATTTGGTCCCCCCCCCCCTTTTTTTCTTCTTAATTTTGTTTCTTTCTACGTATCCAGTCCATAAATATTTGCTTTTATATCTGAGGAATTTCACTCTCTCACCCCATCTTTTTACTTGTAATTTCTTTGCTTTGTTTTGTTTTGTTTTTATTTGGAAATAAATCAATGTTGAATCTTGCAAAAAAGAAAAGACTAAAATAAACACTAAGATCATGTGCGTGTGTATATATATATATATATAAATAAAGTCGTAATTTAATGATAAAAAAGAGTGACAAATATTAATTGCTCGAATAAATTTTTAACATATAATAATTAATTGATTATTTGGTTGAAAGTACTATTATAAAAGGACAGAAAATATTGTATGGTGCTTTATTTATTTTTCTGATCATTTTGTATGGTGTTTTATTGAAAGATAGAATAGAGATGCCCAATATATATTTTGTGGTCTGAACATACTCTCAATAACCAAGCATGCAATGCAATGCATGCACTTCAATTCCAACAGTTAAAATAAAATTCAATCATTAATTAGTTCAAAGCTTAAAAGCATTAGTCTTGGTAAATGTTGAGGTCCTATTAATTCCATCTCTAGTCCTATATTTGTTTTCATTATTTCATGCGTCATCAAACTTTGGTTAAGAGGAAAATACAGAGCTTGATAATTATTATAACAATAACAATAAACTAATTAATTATGAGATTAATATATATAAATATGCAAGCTTAACAATCAGTCATTTCACACCTCAACCCATTCCTATTTGCTTCAACCTTTGCTTTGATTTTGTCCAGTCTTAAGGTTTCTTCCAATCGGCCAGGTTCTTGGCTTGGCTGACCACCATGGATCATGCTTTCTGCTGGAACGTCATATACCCACCGAGCTCGGCATAATGGAGTTTCATGTGTGCATGGGACTAGTAGAGGAATGGCAATCCACCAAGCTCGCGTACTGCCTGCCAGCCTGGAGATTATATATATAGTTCAATCTGTAACTGGTTTAGCAGCTCCGAATGCAGCGTCAATTTCATTTGCAGAGCTTCTGCTCGATTTCGTGATGGTCCCCCAGCTCAGCATTGCCCCATTTTAATTGACCATCAAGTTGTTTCGAAGAAAGGTTGTTATCATCACAATTTGAAAATGCTTGAACAAATAGATTTGGCAATTTGTCCCATTTTAAGTACAAGTCCATATAATTTTTACAGCTGGCATTAGTATCAATTACAAAATAAAACTATTTCACTCCATTCAATTCAACCAATAAAATTATTCTTTGGTAATGTTAGACGGTAGGAACTACGGATAACATATCTGATCATAAATTCGTAACAGGGGACTTCCAACAACCACCGACAAGGTAACAGTTTTTGCCTTGACAAAATCCAAATTCATAAATCATTCTGACAATGTCGAAGCTGTACACAAACGTAAAGAAAGATGCAATTGTCATCTAAAAACCCAATGAAAAAATCCCATTTAGCCATATGGTACTGTAACTACGTACAGTACGTATACATTAGATAGCTAATTAGAAACTAAGGTGTTAGAAAAAGCCATGCCTTCAACTTTTTACCGTAAACTTCACATCTTGGGGGTTGAGACGTGCATATCCTTAAATTTTCTACAGTGAACCTCAATAATCAGTTGTTGAAAGTAAAACATTGGCAATAGTAGTTAAGAAACTTAATTAAACCCAGAAAATATACGTAGTCCCCAACCCTAAGAAGAAACTAGGATTCTTGACAGCAACATTGATATTCTCCAATCTCAATAATGTAAAGAGCATTGCCTTCGTTGATCCCTACCTTCTGCTGAGCATCAAAAATGTGATTCTATGGCACATTTTAGAGCATTGGATTATATACAATCCGGACAAACTTTGAACTTGTCGCTTTCGTAACCTTCCACAACTCTAATTTTTTCCCCTCTGCAATAATTTTCTGTTTCTTACATTTTTTGTCCACATTACTGTCCCGTTCTCTGCTGCCTTTTGTCCGAGTTTGGGCACCAAATTCTGCCATCTTGTTCTAATTTCCAAATCTAAATTCTAGAACACCTCCCCAACTTGCAAAGAAGTATTGTTTGATCCTGCAATTACTTTGTTTGATGATCAAAACTGTCTGTCCATTTTTTCTGCCAATGACATCATCACATGTTCTCAATATGTGCAATTAATATCACCCACGTCCACGTATCAATTCCTCGGTGTTATTTTGTTTTTTTATGGATGTCTAATCACTTTATCAATTCCCACTCACTTTTTTCCACAACAAAGTTTGAAAATTCATAATCGTCAGGGGAGGGGACCCATATCGTAGATATAATGAATCTAAAGAAAGCTCCTGCTTTTTTCCTGGGAAGATACAATGCAATTGCTTGGCATAAATTAGTCCGATCTTTGTATCACGAGAATTTCCAGGAATTAATTGATGATTACGATGGACAATATTATCATACTGTTCCTGTGGGATTACCCAGGCTCAGTAACAATACTAGCAAGAGTGGCAAGAAAAAAAGGCGTTCCTCATATTCGAAGGAAAATAGAATTTCACACTTAGAAAAGGCTTCAATGATTGTTATTACTCCAGATTACTGATTACACATAAGGTAATATTTAACTTTACAAGAAGCTAGACTAGACGAACTCACTTTCATCATCAAAATGAAAATCGTTTTCAAACTGTACAGGCTTAATTACAAGGTCCAATTCCAAATTCTGAGATGAGATTTCAGTGCATGATGAATACACGTTAGAGACTACATCCCCATAGTCAGACCCCATCGCAGGCTCAGAAGAGTATTCAAAGTCACCACCTATTAAATCTTTCCACATAATCATAGAATCCATGTCTGTCGTGAGATCACTTCTTGTTGTCTCTTCCTTGGGTTCCTGCTTTACAGTTTGAGTGTTGGACGATTTAAAGTGATGACCATGCGGCTGTTTGCTTGGGATTTTGGAGTTGCAAGAAGTGACCATGTTGTAAGATTCCCAAGATTCAGAATCTCTGATCATTTGGGGAGCCTTAAATGAGTCTGATCTGCAGGTATGGGTGCCAATATAAGTGATCTGATACAGTTGGGAATCACCTTCTTCCATTCTTTGGACTTGTTTGATGGCCCTACAACCTTGCTCATACTTGCGAGTGCACCTAAAGTAATTCCTGTTGTGATGATAATTGGAGCAAATGATTAGCGTCCTTTTTAAAATTTGGTAACTGCTTGTCTGATTAGGATATGTACTGCCATTTTTTTACTTTATCCTGCTCAAAAAAGTTTGTTCTAGTACATTTGATAGCTTACAAACAGTAATAAGTAAATGGCAAATTTAGAAAATCACTCATATTGGCTTTAGGATTCATTTTTTGGGGGGAAGGATTTCATCTGTTCCTTTTTTTTTTTTGGGAATGAAATACAAAATGAATACCTCGGGTGTTTAGAATTGAGGATCTGCTTTTGTCCGTATTTCCTCCAGGCATGACCATCTTCCAAAGTGGCAGAAACTACTGTCCATGCTTGTTCAGCCCTCCTGCAACCAAAAGCATCCAATTAACATTAATATCCATCATATATATATATATATATATATATATGAACATCCAATTAAGTATGTACATAGGAAAAAATGGTTTTTCTTTTTTTTTTTTAAAATTCTTTTGGGTGCTTGGAGAAGAATCCTACTTTCTCTTGTAACAGCCTCTCCTATCCTTAGATGCAGGTGGTCTCTTCCTGCTCTCACTAGAATCTTCAGATCTCCGATCATTACAAAAGGGAGAATCATCAGACGAAGTTGCCTGATTCTCATGAGAAACCTTGGCAGCAGATTCAACAGAAGTCAGCACAGAAAGTATCTCATTGAAAGATGTCAAGATCTTCTGCACAAGTTCCTTAGCTGAGAGATGCCCAGCTTCTTCAGAGGAATTGTGGAAAAGAATCTGAAGCTGGTTAGCACACTCTTGCCCATTCACAAGTTCTTGCATCACCCTTCTCTTATTGCTTGACGGTGTTTCAGACCATGGAGATACAGTACCCATAGTTACGATCCAAGGAAAAAAAAACACACAAAAATAGAAGAAACCTGTTCCGCTTTCTATTTTGCTTAGCTTACTTCTGTAAGTATGTGTATACATATATATATTTATTATACATAGAGGTGAAATAAGAGGGGCAGAAGAGATAAGATTTGAAGACAGAAAATGGTAGAGAAGAGGAAGGAGAGAAGCAAATTAAAGGAAACTGTAAGGAAAGGGGGCATTGATAGAGAAAATTCTTTCACTCTCATTACTGCTGACAAAAGCAGGCTGACGTTTGCACTATGGAAGCAGCTTGATGCCGACAACAACGTTTTATATTTTGGATAACATCGCCTGCATTAAAACAATACTAAATAATGTACAGAACTTCATTTTTTTTTTAAGAAAAAAAATCATAAAAAATTTATTAAATATTTTTTTTTACATATAATTTTGATATATCAATTAAATTAAATTTATAATTTATAATTTTTTTATGTTGAAATTAATTTCAATCGGCGGCTCTCAACAATTACTCCATTATTTTCCCTTAGACAGCATCATTCTACTATTTTTCTCCTCCGCAAGAATTGAAGTTGAAAAAAAAAAATTTGACAGGGTCCGATGAATGAAATTGGTGTCGGAAACATATATATATATATATATATTACATGTACATACATATATATATATATATGTATATCTATCTATAAATTAGATAATCTAATTTTATCGAATCTAAATTCGGATCTTATCTTTTATGTTTTTGATTAATTTGACCTTGACCAGCATTTTTTATTAAAATAATATTTTTTTAATTTAATTATAAAGTATATAAATATAAAATAATTTTTTTAATATTTTTAACAATTGGGATAGATTCATAGACTGGGTTAAGCCGAAAACGAGCTTCAGCAATAATTATTGATTAGCAATAATTTTTTTATTTTTTTAGCTGTGATTGTAGCCCGTGGAAACCTTTTAGTGTGTGGGTGCAAATATATATATATATGTATATATTTAAGAAGTGATATAATTAGAAGATGAAATTGGTAGCATATGTACATGTCACCATCCTTAATGAAAACTAGGAATAAACCCTGTTTCTATTTCCTTTTGTAAATTCCTCGCAAACAATTGAACAACTTAAACATAATTACTGCCATTTTAATTTAAAAAAAGAATCAAAGGAAGGCAAAGAAAGAGAAATGGATAAATGTCAAAATAAGACAAAAGAAAAACAAAAAAGGTTAGCCACACAAACTCAAAGACAAAGTGCCCAGTTGTGGGTGAAATTCGGTGCTTTGTGTAAGAAGTCAATGGACTGAGGTAGCATCTAAGCTTCCATGGGTTTTCCTTTCGTTTACTTTCCCTCCATTGCTTCTAGAAGTAGACGATCATATTCTAATTTTCGGACAAATGCCCTTTCATCAATTCAGATTGAACGCTCGCCTGCCTGCCTGCCTTCCTGCCTGCTTTAAAAGTAGGAAGGGGTACATTTTTCTGTTTCTTCTAATAAAAGTCTTTCGGCCACTTTTCAATATATGTATAAGTAAAATTAAAAAATTAACATATATTTTATTCTTTTATTATATTGACTCTTTTAACTTTGTTTGTTAAGTCTAAAATTCATTATCATTGTAATACATATATATATATATTAAAAACTAATTTACGTGAAATCAAACATATAGAGGGAAAAAGATAAATAAATCAAAGTAGGCAAAGCAAAAGATCATACATGAACGGTGGAAGAAGGGAAGAAGATAAATAGCAGAATCAAAGTACGTGGAGGGATTTTAAGAAAGGGAATCCTCCCAAAATTAACGGTGGAAGGACAAACTTGATAGTAATGTCATTAAATTAAATTAATTGATGATTCACCACTCAGGTTTAAAAACCCAACGAAGTTTGTTAGGAATGTTCGAGATTAACGAATCAAAATGTACCGTATCCATTAATCCTATAAAGAGCATTGTTGATGTTTACTCTACCGGTACTCAGGAGCCAAGCCTAATCTTGCAACAAAGAAAGAAGTCAGGAGGACGCTGGAGTTTGATTCCGGAGGCCTTCTCCGATGGTTAAGTCAGAGGTTTTTTTGCAATGTGTGTAAGTTTCCTTGGAGTTTCCCTTTACCTGTGAACGTGCTTATCCCTTTTATAAGATTTGTCTAGGGACATCGTGTCAGATAATTTGGTGATGATGTGACACACGTCGAGCTAGGTGTCAGGCCATGATACCTAATGGTTGGCTCAACCAGTCAGCTGTCATTCAGTGAATGTCAACTCCGCATTTAAGTCGTTGTTAGAGAAGTCAATTTCGCATTTAAGTCGTTGTCGGAGAGGTCACATCACTGTCAGACATGGTTTGGCGACCGTCCTCTGGTTATCTGGCGATCGTCCTAACTCTTGTGAGAACAATGTATTACGGTGGTTAGGCGATCGCCATTCATGAGGAATAACAATTGTCCCCCATGGTCCAAAAGGGCGGTCATAAAGTGACACGTCATTTTAGACATGTGTGAATGGGAGCCATCGCGCGGTATGTGAGAGGCGAGGTCTTGTAACTGTCAGGATTAATATGGCAGTAATGGTAGAATACGAAGGGTCGTGGGAGAGAGAGGAACGAGATTGGAACACATGTCCTGACAAAGGATTTTGAATGGCACGTTTCGAGGGATACAAAATGGCGAGAGGGACACGTGTCAGAGTGGGAGAAGGGTGCCAGTTTGACATAATTATGTCGCGAAGTGTGGTGGCAGCACGTGGGGATAGGGGGAAGAGGAAAGGTTTAGGACTCATGGATATGTAATGGGGGTGAGGCTGAGGAATTTCGTCATATTTTGTGTGAAAAGGAGAGAAAGTAGAGTGAAGGTTTTACACAACTTGTTCGAAGAAGTGGTGAGTGTTCCAGAGTTGAGATTTGGCTGGTAAAGGGTTATTAGTAGAGTCATAGTGTTTTAATAGTTTTGTGTGTTGTTTGGCAGCGTTCATTCGCATGGAGTTGCGAGTAGGGGAGGTGCGAAGAGTGAAGCCATTGTTGGGTAAGTTCTGGTGAGTCCCTATAGCCTTTCTGTCTTTATTTGCATTGTTGGGTGTGGGTGGCGACATATGGTAAAGAGGGGTAGGCTATTGGTGAAGTCGGTGGCAAGAAAGGGTAGACTAGAGGAAGCAGGAAACGAGGTGAGGGCGATAGTAGGGCGGTTAACCCAGGGGGAGATGACGGGTCGAGTAGTATTAGAGCAAGAATAGGAAGAGATGAGAGGAGTGGGCACCGAACAAAGTGGTGATCAAGGAGAGGGGTCGGGTGAAGCCGAGGGCGAGAAGGTGATTGTCGATGAGGTGCCTAAGAAGGCAATCACCGAGGTGGACACCAAAACAGTGGATAGGCATGTCAGGTTGGTGAACATGCAAATAGTATGGCGGTGGCTGTATGATAGAGGAGTAGATCTGGAGAGATACTAGATCGCTGAGGCGGGGCCGCTGCAGCGAGCAACATACGCCGAAGGTAATAGTGTGACGTTCTACCTGTATATTTTCAAAGCAAGCTTCCACCTGCCGCTAGAGCCTTTTTTCTGCACATTGCTGGAGGAGTATAAGTTGTCACCCAACAAGTTGAAACTGAACAGTTGGGCGATCCTTATGACGTATTTCTTGGTGTGCAAGGAGAAACAATAGCGACCGTCGGTTGGAGTGGTGAAGAAGCTCTATTTTTTGAAGCGGGGTGAGCCCTGCTTTTATTACTTGCAGTCAAGGGAGGGGGAAGAATGGTGGTCGACTTGCTATCGAATGCACATTTGCGACGGGACCAATTCTTTGTTATGATAAAGAGGGCGGATGCAGAATGGGGCTTTCCTGTGCATTGGGGCACGAGGTCAAGAGCCATTAATGAGAAGGTTGCCTTGGAAGAAATGGAGAAGGAACATGTGATCTTCTTTAGAGGTGGATCAGTGAGCAGTAGGGTGTACTTGACGTTCAGTAACATCCAAAAAGAATGCCTGGGGCAAGACTTGGAGGATGTGCTAGAGGGATTGGTGTATCCCGTTGGTCGTCAGAGGCGACAATGGTTGTTACGACATTAAAGAGGTATGATAAATAAATTTAATTTAAGCAAGTGTGAGCTTGGCACGTGTTTGGTAATCAGAAATGCTGAGACATGATGTTGTCTTTCGCAGGGGAGCATGTGGCATAGGAGGAAATAGAAGATGCAAAAAAAGAGGGGGTTGTTGGGGAGACAGTAGTTGTAGACACCTTATTTTGTCCGGGCTAATTTTTTTTTAACAATCTGGAGTATCGACGTAAGAGGGGACAATGTCGCCCGGTGAAAAAGCTTTTAAGGATGTCAAGAAGGCCTAGGGATCATATCAAAGGTAAATACAAAGATGTGGCATCAAGGGACG
>JBBYHO010000015.1:24600699-24652527 GCA_038382025.1 Adansonia gregorii | reverse complement strand
TCATGGCCTAATTTTAAATATAACAATATCTTTTCTATATGCATAATTTTATAATTTATATTAATATTTTAAAATTTATAATTTAGTAGGAAATTATTATAATTGTAATAGATTATAAATAATTTATAGTAATCTAATAATCATTTAGGACGAAAGATGTATAGCCACCGTCTTTAATAAAATGATGTATCTTTGAAAGAAAGAATGCATTTATTAAATGAAATGATATATTTATTGAATAAAAGAATGCACATATTTGATGGAAGGATGTACCTATTAGATGAAAAAGATACATCTTTAATAATCAATAATTGCTATAATTTATAAATTTTTTTAATTAATACATATCTTTTTTATTACATCTTGTGATGATTTATTAATATCGAGCTAATTGTTAAACTATTTGTTTCAAAACATTTCAATAATTGAACAAAAATAATAAGAGAGTAAATAATTTTTTAATATTACCCGAATTTATAAGATTATACTATATTCTTAAAATATTATTGCCTAAACCTACTAATAAATTTCATTAAAAAATAAATAATTCCGTAAAATACGATTCATCGTGCTCAAAATCTTTATTTAATTTCGTTTTTATGTGCCATTCTATATTAATTTCCCCACAGAAAACATGTCTGAAATAAGGCTGCAGCGGAAATGAAAATGTTTGAGATGGTGGTGGGTCATGAAACGTAATGACGAATTAAGTATGCGGATTAACATTTTTTTTTTCTTTGCTTCATTGGAGGATTAAGATCTTGAAACTTCAATTTTTCTCGAAAGCTCTATGATGCAACCGTTCTTTTTACCATCTCGCTCCCTCGTAGCTAGATTGTTGGCGTAATAACTAGAACAATCCAGAGAAGTGCCCCCTCGCACGCGGGCTCACCCCAACACTTAATATACATTATCAATTCCTTCCCCACCTCATGAAATCACCCAACATTGCTAAGCAAAGTTTCTGATTTTCTGCCAGTCCCAGAAAGATTATTTTATTGCCTTTAATTATCTAACTATATCAAAAGTCTTCTTTCTAACCGTCATTTTGTTTCATTCCTAATTTTCAAAACCAGAATGAGCATGCGAACTCTCACCAAAGCCTTTACTTTCTTGATGGCAGCAGCTGTTATGGCAATCATTCCTAATTTTCAAAACCAGAATGAGCATGCGAACTCTCACCAAAGCCTTTACTTTCTTGATGGCAGCAGCTGTTATGGCAAGCCAAGTGAGTGGCTTCGTGCCGTACGCAAGGTCGCCATGGGCCTGGGACATGATGCTTCCCGAAGACCCTTTCAGAATCCTTGAACATTCCCCACTAACAGTCCCCAAAGGAGTTGAGACCCTGGCCTTAGCTCGAGCTGACTGGAAAGAAACACCACAGTCGCATGTCATCTCCCTAGACATTCCAGGGATGAAGAAAGATGATGTGAAGATCGAGGTGGAGGATAACAGGGTGCTGAGGATCAGCGGGGAAAGGAAAGACGAGGAAGAAGTCGAGGGAGAGAAGTGGCATAGGGCTGAGAGAAGCAATGGAAAATTTTGGAGGCAATTCAGGCTGCCTGGCAATGCAGATTTGGATCATATCAAAGCTCACTTGGAGGATGGAGTTTTGAGGATTACTGTGCCTAAATTTGCAGAGGAGATTAAGAGGCGGCCTAAGGTTATCGACATTGCTGGGGAGGCTTCTTCTGGTCATGATATCAAGCCCACATCCAAGGCTGCTATCAAGTAGATATTTTCTTTTTTCTATTTCTCTTCTTAAGACTTCTAAGTAATGGATTGATTTGGCTTTCATCGTGTGCAATCTTACGAATGTAGTTACAAATGGTGATGCCATGCTTTATACATGTCTGTAATATCAATCTATCAATAAATAAGTATTTTGAGATAATTGCGCATATAATGTGTTTGAATATTTTCTTTTTCTAAAAATTAAGACAGGGGATTTCAAATTTTGTTCAAATATAATCTTTTAAATAATGAAAATATTTAATAAGTATATTGACCGTTCCAAGTAATATAATTAAAATCAGAGTTTCGTCTCATGAAAGTTAATTTTCTTATCCGTTATGAAAAAGTACTCTATGAAGTTTAAACATTCGATCAATTCCAAGTAAATTCCAAATAAAGTTTGACAAGTCAAGGCCTGGGAATTTTATGTGGGCCCGTCATGGATTTATCAGCCTTATGACCTGGTCGGAATATTTTTAAAGTCATAATATGTTTGGATTTGGTTTTTACCGAGTCAAAACTTGTCTAATTTCCTCGATGGATCCCCTGTCCAGGCGACTTCTACTTGTTGGGCCAGTGTTGGATCATCATCCCCTCCTCATCCTCAATGTACAAAAAAAAAAAAAAAAATTAAACATATGCTTTCAAATATATATTTAGCATTGAAAATCATTAACAAAATATTTCGAATTATGTTATAAATATCCTCGCATGTAATTAGCCCATCGTATTTCTATGTCAATTTAAATCTGCAAAAAAAGCTTATTATATTTTGTGAAAATTTATAATAATAATAATAAATGAATCATGTTGGCACAACTATTCTTTATTCAATTCGTGACACAGATCATAAGAAAATAAATTATATATACTAATTTTTGAATCATCACATTATTTTCAGTATTATTCTCATTTGAGAGCAATATTTAACGTAATATATATATATAATACAAATAATACCAACATAATTATATGAGTTTAATTCATTATATGTAGATGAAAATAAAAATTTAATTAATTTATATTAATATATATCATTTATATTTAAATTAAAATTTTAAAAAAGTAAAACATAAACCTAATAATATATTTAATAACTTATAATATTATTTAACATTTTTTCATTATTTAATTATTATAAGATTAGACTTGCAGTGCGAACCAACAAGGATAAAAAATTAGATAGGATGTTTTCCAATAATATTTTAAATAAAGATATAAAAATGCAAATAATGGAGTATCATAAATAAATTATGTATTTACTCTTATATTTACTCATATAATTTTTTATAAATTATTTATATTTAAATATATTTCGTTAGATATAATGAAATTCATTTAAAAGATTTTATGTCATTGTATTCATATTTAAATGCAATTAGTAAAAAAAAAAAAAAGCTAAATCTCAAAATGGAGTCTGTCCAAGTGTATGCCGGAGATATAATGAATCTTGCTCGTTTCGAAGAAGTTAAATCTCATGAACTTTTCAAAACCTAGAGATTCAGATAGCGATGAGGTAGTCTGAGTTCAATGGTTTTATGGAATAGGATTTGAAAGGTTTGTGGGCAAAGTTGAAGTTTAGAGACGAAAAAAACAAATACTTCGTTATGGAGGAGTTGGAGAAATGGTTTGATTTTGAAGAATAGTAGTCAAAGTTTTCACTCGAAAGAAGCATTGGTTATCATGAAATTTTTTTTTAATTTTTTAAAAAATTTAAAATTATCATAGTTTTTGTAGCTCATTTTGATTATGAGTTACATTAAATAGTCATGAAATTAACCTGCTTAAATATGAATCTTGAGAAAAAGTATATATGATTTTACTTTAAGGTTTCTTTGAAAGATCAATACATAGACTAAAACAAGCATCTCACTAATGGTATGCAAAGTTTAACAATATTAGGATATCATTTGGTTTTACTAAAATATTGTTGATCATTGTTTATACCTTAAAATCAGTGGGAATAAAGTCATAATTTCAGTCTTATATATTGGTGGTATTCTCTTTGCAAGAAGTGATTTGGCTTTGCTATATTAGATAAAAGTTTTTTTTCTTAAAACTTTGATATCTTTGGGTGAAACTTCGCATGTCTTAGGCATAAAAATTTATAGAGGTAGGTCTAAAACAGACATTAAGTCTATCTTAAAAAGTTTTTATCAAGATAGTTTTAGGATGAATTAGGATATAAAACTATTCAACTATAAGGGCATAAATTATGAAGGAGATATTTCACTTTGTGCCAATATCTCCAAATAATTTAGAAAAAGAGCATATGAAAGGCATTACATATGCATATAGTATTAGGAGCCTTATATATGATTAGGATTATACAAAACTGGACGTAAGGCTTCTAGTGGAAATACTTAGTAGATATTAAAGTAATCTTGACCTTGGACTATGAAAGCTGCCAAAAGATTATATCATAAAGTAATATCATAGATAATAGGTTAAGATATTTTATCTCTAATTTGAGAGCTATCAGTGAGGTCATTAAAGATCTATTATGACAACTTTATGCAATATGCTTTTCTAAAAATGATAGAAGTGACAATCGCAGCAAGCAAATGGATATAAAGTAACTTGTTATTAAAAACTCTATAAAGAAGCATGAATTAGATATTCAACACTTCAGTACAGATAAAATGGTAGTTGATCCTATGACTAAAGCATTGCCAATAAAATAGTTTAAAATTCATATAGAACATATGAGGCTAGTTAAATTCTGTTAAGATGTATTTAAGCTCTTCTTAGAATTTATGGACATGTTTTAGTTTGTGCACATAAATATTATATGTCAAATGGACCTTGAATGATTATGAAAAATTCATTCATAAAATATAATCTCATAAATTGCTCTTTTAGAGATGATCATGCATTATAATACATGGAAAGAAATATTTGTTTTAGAATGCTACCGTCATGATTCGTGTTATGTGAATATTTAATTAAATGGGAGATAGGCTAGAGTAACTTATAATCAAATTAAAGTTTTAGATTTAATTATCACCTATTTAAGTTTTGGTTTATCATATGAGCTAAATGGGAAAATGTAGGACTTTATGTGGCTCTCATGATAATTAAATGCATCGAGATAAATATTTAATTAATATTAAAGTGATATCATCTAGTAAATCTTATTCAAATTAAAACTATAATGATAAGAGTTAAACTCTTACTACAGTTACTGATAGAATACAAATTCTTTAATAATAGGATGCAATTTTAATTAGTTTTTTAGTATAGGTCTTTAGTCTAGTCTATATAAATTATTTGTGCACAATCATAAGGTAATTTTATCAAGAAAAAAAATAGAGTAGAAAGTTTATATGGGTGTTCATCTTCATGTACTTAGAGTGAGATCGCGTTTTTGATCAATAATGGATAAATATACGTTTTTAATTAAATTTTACAAAAACACATCAAGAGAACAAAATGAAAGGACAACCTTTGAAGCTAAGGCCTAGACAATATGGTGATTGCTTACCAATTAAAAGTCTAGTACCAGAACTATGCTAGGGAAATATGATGTAGAACACGTACTAGTCTGCAGTAGCAATAGGATCATAACACATGACAACCAACAAAAAGGTGGAAAGGAGGAAGACGATGACAAATATAGAAAGTGGAGAAATTTTGGAAATTACTCATCAAAGAATTAATCATGGTGAAAATTCAAAGCAAATTACTACAAAATTCAAGGCGCCACATGAGGGTAAAAAACGCAACTTTAGGAAAATTCAAATGATGGCATCCTGAATAAAAAGAAGGATCAGATCACAAAGGCGAAGGAAACCATGAGATTTTAAGTGCTCAATGAGGATATGCCAGGCACATTTAGGACTTAAAAGTATCAGCATGCAGAAAGTGAACGTGATAGGTGGCATGGACAGTTTGTAAAGAATTTTAGAAGGGTGTACAGATAAAAACAGGCATACCAGGTGGACAAAATTAGCGAGGCAATCAATGAACAATGCTGTTGATGTGGAAATTGGTGTAGGGAAAGCAAAAGCAATTTGGACAAATCATCCCAATCTAACCTAGACTTTCTTGAGAAGCAATCGGAGAACAACATAGCATTCGTGTGCAAACTAGCCAAGCCTGGAAGCTACCTTCGCCTATTAACATGTAGATTATATCTTAGAACTATTGTGGGCTTAAAAATCCATGACAATCAAAGCTTTGTGGAATCTCATTCAAACTAAAGTTCTCTAGATACAGTTTTTATGTGAAACTAAGCTATAAACAAATGAATTTGATAGCATACAGAGGTGCTCCGAAATGGACAATTATTTTTATGGTGGATTATGGCAATGACGTGGCTGAGCAAAGTAATCCTACACTTGAAAAGCTATTTGAAAAACCTTATTAACATAGAGTGTATTAAAAACAACCAAACATTGTAAATAATTATTGGAATCCAGGGTGAACTAGACTGTACAAGAAGGGACAAAACATGGGATCTATTGAGGAGACTATGAAGCCAAGGTTCATAACCTTGGTTATGCTTTGGTGATTTTAATGAAATAATACATGGAGGGGAAAAAGCTATAAATTGTTTGAGAAATTATTTGCAAATGGAAGTTTTTCAAAATATTATCCCAAAAAGTAAATTGCTAAACATGAAGCTGGTATACTTGGTCTGATTGACAGAAAGTAGGGAATTGAGTATGTGAAAGATTGGACAAGTTCTTGGCCACGAAAGAATGGTGTGAAACTTTTCCTACGTACTTGGAAGTTCGTGATCAAACCATGCACTAGTTTTGCTGGACAAAATAGAAAATAAACAGGAAAATAGTAGAAGAAGACTGAGGAAAAGATTTCACTTTGAGAAAATATGAGCCAAAATGGCTGAATACAAGGGGTCCTAAAAGAGGTATAGAATGACACAAATCACAATGATGTCCAAAGTTGGCTTCAGTAGATAAGTAAGCACTTATCCAAATGGCACTCCATCAATATAGGAAAGATGAAAAATAAAATTCAGAAACTTCATGACAGGATATGTGTACTTCAAACAATTGTCCCAGACGATGCAGCAATCTAATAATAGAAAGATGCTAAGACAAAGTTGGACGAACTACTACAGAAAGAGGAAATTTATTAGGGACAAAAGTTGAGGGTGCAGTGATTGCGGGAAGAAGACAGAAATAATGCTTTCCTTCATGCTCAAGCAAAAGCAAGAAAGAGGGTAAATCTTATATTGAAACTGAAGGGTGACAGCAATGTGCGGCATGATTCAGGAGACTATGTACAAAAATTGCCTTTGACTGTTTTAAGACACAATTTAAATGCCATGGATTGCACAATAGTGAAATGGCTCTTAAATAAGTTGAACACTGAGTAATATGATGAACAGATTCTTTCTTGTAGAATTCAGATCTGAAGAGATTGTGACGGCACTCAAACAGATGAACCCCACAAAACCACTTGGAGTTTGGACCCAATGGTGTACCCGCCCTTGTCTTTCACAAATATTGGCACATCATTAGAAGTGAAATTACAAATCTTTGCTTAGGTGTCCTCGATAGAAAATTTGAGATGCAATATCTTAATAATACTCATATTGTGTTTGTATTAAAAAATAAAAATCCGAGAAATATAAACAATTTCAAACCTATTTGTCTTTGCAGTGTGATTTATAGGATTTTTGTTAAAGTTTTAGTGAATAGGTTTAAATGTATTCTTCCTAATTATATCAGTGAGAACTAAAGTGTTTTGGTCCCTTTTTGTTACAATCTCTTAACAATATCTCTCTTATCATGATTGCATTACAACAGTTTCTCACTCTATGATCATAATGGAAATATCCTTGAAACTCTTACATTAAGCAGTGGTCTTCAACAAAGAGACCCTTTTATCTCTTTTCTTGTTTCTATTTTGCATATAAAACTTGTTAGCATTGCTAGCCAATTTGCAACGAACTGGATAGCTACCCACAGTTCAAACAAGTAGATTAGGATCTTGAGTTAATCACCTTTTCTTTATAGATGACAGCTTATTATTTACGAGAGCAAGTAGAAGACTTGGAGAAAAGTTGAAGTATGTGCACAAAATGTATAACAAAAACTTAGGATAAAAGATAAACTCTGATAAGTCTGTCTTTTTCTTTAGCCCAAACATAAAAGGAATTAATATAGAATCTGTTCAGAATACATGTAGTTACTAGCCTGGAAAAATACCTAAGATTATTGAAAATGTGAGGGAAAGGGAAAAAGGAAACTCTCAAGCGAATAGTTACCAAAGTGCAGGCTAGAATCCAAAGCTAGAGACAAAAGACTTTCTTGTATGAGGGACAAGAAGTTTTCATTTAATTTGTCTTTCAATCACTCCCATGTATGCTATGAATACTTTTTATTGCCAACAATTTTGTCTAATGAAATCACTAGAATTATACATGGTTACCGGTGATGTAGCAATTAGGGGAAGAAAGGATGATAATGGCTAAAGTGGATAAAGTCTGTATGCTAAGTTTAAAGTGGTCTTGGATTTTGCAACCTACACCTATTTAATAACAATTTATTAGCAAAACAAGGATGAGGGATAATCCAAAATCCTTCCTCTTTAAGCTACAAAGTGCTAAAAGCTAAGTACTTTCCAAAGAGCAGTTTGTTGAGATCGAACCCAGGCTCTTACCCTTCATACATGTAAAGAAGCATATGGAGGGAAAATGAGATGTTGTTAGAGGTGGTTAGATGGTAACTTGGAGATAGCAAAAACATTAACATATGTTAAAGAAAGTATTACCAAACAGGCTTATAACAACCACCACCTTGTCTTTAACTTTAATAGTAAATTGTTTAATTGACAATGACAGTGTACGTTAGAAGGAAAAGTTAATTAGGGAAGAGTTTTTGAATGAAGACACAGATTCAGTTTGCAACCTATTGCTATACAAGAATAAACAACGTGATTGATTTGTGTGGAAGCATAAAAAAGAAGGCATATATACTAGAAATCATGGATATACTACATTTGAGCAAATGCAAACTCCTTACAGGTTTCAAAGATGAATATTGAAGGTGTTATGGAATGCCAAGATCCTTCCAAAAATCAAGTTATTTGCTTGAAAACTCTTTCATGGCATTATACCACAAAAGCAAATCTGGGCTCAGAGGCTCAAAGATATAAATACAAACTATCCAAGGTGTGGATATGATAAAGTGACTAAAATTCATGTGCTAAAAGATTGCCCATTTTCTTAAGGAATTATTGAGCAAGTAATTTTTCTCAAGCGCTGATACCATACGTAAAAGAGAGTGCTGTTGATTAGATGGAAAATGCTACAAGCATATTAAAGAAAGAGGATTTTGATAAATTCATTATTACATTATGGGCATTGTGGACTGTAAGGAACAAGGCATTATTTCAAAACTAGAGCTCCAACGAGGGATGGCTAATGGCATATATTAGATCGACACTACATGAGTATAAAGAGTTCTAAGTGCATGAGAGTAAAAGATTGTCAATAATGAAAGCAAGCTCATGACATCTATGGCAAGCTTTACCACTACAACTCATGAAAGTTAATTTTGATGGCGCACGTAATGGCCATTGCAACATAGAAGGCATAGGTGTAGTTATTAGAGATTAAAAAGGCTTCGTGATGGCAGTCATTAAAGCATTAGAGGAGTTCTCAAATGGGTTTCCACCATATCATTCTTGATGGTGATACGCTGGTGATTATTAAAAAACTACAAATGCAAGAAGAAGATCTTTCACTCATAGGACCCATAGTAACATAATGGAGGTTGCTAATTAAACGCTTGGAGGTCCGTAAAGTGCAACACATAGGCAGAAGTGGGAATAAGGTAGCTTATGCTTTGGCTAAATTTAGTTTACAATTAATGAAGATTTTTCTAGATTAAAGAATACCCATACATAGTTCACCAAGTTGTAATGATTGCTACTATTATTATTTAATAAAATATTTCGTTTTTTCTTTAAAATAATGCAATTAACTCTTTACATTTTGGCCAAAAGTTTATTCCTTAAATAATATGCAGGACATCAATATCAATCAATTTTTAGTTTGCTAATAAACTTTCTATTTTCATCTTTAATAATTATCCAACTCTTTCAGATAATCTAGAGAATTAATGATACTATTTAACAAAAAAATGAGTATTTAGAATATCATGACTAAAAGAAAAAAATTTTAAAAAAGATAAAGAGTGGATATATAGATCAAAAGTACACAAATAATAGATTGAATTTCTACTTTTTCCTCATAATCCAAATATCGTGATGCTTTTGTGATGAAGTGTTATATGCATATTATGTGCTATATACTATTGATTAATATTTAAACATTTATATGATTGTCATTATTGAGGAGTATATGTAACAGAGGATGTATCATTTTTCAAGTGTCAAAATGATAATGCGTTTAAGACATGATTTATCTCATATCATTTTTATTTTGTTTTATCGTATCAGATATAAAACTGTTAAATCTAATTTGTATGATTTATTGATTGTAAGAATTATATATGCATTAGGATTAAATTTTGGGGATGTTGAAGTGTAATTTGGCCATTTTGCTTATTATTCATTAGCATTGTAAGAAATTGGGTAGGAAATAGAATATGGCAAGTGCGTGGTTTGGGAGTTGGGACTGGTAGATGGATAAGATTAAACTTACGATATGTTTAATTCAATGTATTGGAATAAAGCTGGAATAAAATGGAATTGCTATAGTAATTTGGTTCAGTAGAATGAAACTCTCTATATTTGAATCTTTGACAAAAGAGATTTGAATTTTTAAAACGATTTTGTATTTTCTAATGTCAAAATAGTCATTCAATGGGGGGAGATGCAAAATGGCTATTTTGGCCTTGGGTGGAATAAGGTCAAAATTGGCTATTCCACGAAATGGACATTCAATGAACCAAACGACTGCGCCACTATGACATGCTAAATCAACTCGTAACGAAATAGATATTACAATGAATCAAATATGCTGTTAGTTCAACTATATGTGATCGAATTAGAAGTAAGATCGAATTATTATTTAATTAATAAAGTTATTTTTAATTTAAATTTAATTTATTTTTACTATTATAAAATCTTTGATTAAGTTTAATGTAACGAGTCAAGTGCCATTAACTTAGTTAGGTAAATTACAATATAACTCAAATAAAATATATAAAATAAATATAAAATTAAAATATTTGTGTTTTTTCTTTCAAAATAATAATTAACTATCAAAATTTTTTTGTTTAAAAAAAATACTTATTTCTTTATTTGAAAAAAATAACTTTTCACCTTTTAATTTGAATTTTTTTTAATTTTTAAAATATCATTTTTTAAAAAATAAATTAAAAAATTTATTAATATTTTAATATTTAATAAATATAAAATAATTTTTAATATTTTAAATAATAAAATAGGAGGATGAAATGTTCGGATCGGGGATAAGGAAAATTTTTATTTATACCCAACCGCCCACGGCCCGGCTCGAGCTGTGACTAACCCAAAACGCGAAGCCGCATATATTTAGAATTTTGACTCTTGATTTTGCTTTTTGCTACATCAACGAATCAAAAATGGCCACGTAACGAACAAGGTAGTTTTATTCCTTTTTTTTTTTTGGTATAAACGAGGGCCTCAATTTCTTAAAAAGCTTTTTGTTTCTTTCACGGAAGCCTTCGTCTCCGACTCGCCCCTGCAATCCTCCAAAGGTCTCTCCTTTTTCCTTTTTAATTTATAGGTTCTCTGTTCTTCTCACTTTTGTTGTTAATCGTATGAATTATTTCTCATGGTTGGAAAAATCAAATTTTGATCTTTGAATTGCTTTTCTGATTTGCCATTGGAATCCTTATCTACATTTCCTCTTATTATTATCCATGATGGTTTTTTTTTTAAACGAAAGGTCTGGGCTTTAAGTTGCACACATCTAATTATGACTTCGTTTTTTTTTTCCAAAAAAATGTTTCTTTTATTTTTCATGCTGAATTATATTGATTTTTTTTTTATTTGTACATAATGCTACTGAATTTAATAATTTGGGTCAGGCAGATCTTTCTTCTGCAGAACTTTGGTTTAAGTTAGATCTGTATGTTGAATTGAATTTTTGAGGTTTAAATCAAATAAATAAGATGTGCCTTAATTTGAACGCTAATTGTTAGGTAAGAAGGGTATCTTTTGAACCAGGTAAAAATTAGTATTATAAATAATAGAAAAGAACCCACGTGTATGAAGATGCTTTCAATATATTCTCAATTATCCAAGTGAATTTCGTCTGCGATTTAGAGCAGTTTGCACGTCAAAGTTTAATGTGAAGGTGAATGATGGCAATATAAAAGAGAATTTCAATTATTTCAGTTTATCAGGCTTATAATCAGTTTTAAAACCTTAAAAGCAGGAAACTTTGTGGAAGGAATATGTGGTAATGCATTAGCTATAAGCTGATTTGGGTTATTATAGTGCTTGGATGTTGCAACATTGTAGATATTTTAGCTACTTCAGATCAACTATCCACTCTTCAATTGCAACATACAATTCAGTATTATTCTTTTTTTAGATGCATCTATCTACGCCTTATGCCTTTGTGTCTGTTTTCTACATTAATACTATGTTAAGTTGATATGTAGGACTTTCATTTACAGCTGGAACTGACTTTGTGTTGCCTTGGTCTACAGCTTTTCAAACCTGATCTTCATGAATTCAAGCGGCACTGTTGCATCCACAGTTTCCTGCAAATCGGGAAACAAGAATGATTTTCTTGTCTGGGTTTTGGCTTGCTTGCTTCCAAGTTTTCTCGGAACCCCTGTTGCATACGTTAACTTCCACCTGTTTAAGGCCACTGTACGGTGCCCTTCTTCATCTAATCGCATCTTGGAATCATTCAGAGAGATTCATCTATAGCCTCAAATCCCTCTTAAAGTAATCTGCCTCATTTCATATAAGCAACATGGTTTCCTCTCAATTATCTAGTTTAAATGGGTTCCGCAAGCACAAAACTTTCCAGAATCAATTGCTTTTCCCCCTGGGGCAACCTGATGCTCTGGCCTCTGATCATCTTGAGTTTGATTTCTCCGATGTGTTTGGACCTGCTTCGGTTCAAGCCTCAATGGAAATCAACACGGAGAATCCCAAAAATCTGTTTGTTGCTACTGAATCAAATGAATTGCTTTATGATGATCCAGCTGTCATCTGTAGCCGCTCACACTCATTGGTTGGCCCCTCAACTTATGTTAGCCAGTCATTGAAGCTTAGCAAGCTTACGTTACGTGAAACAGGGGATTCCTTGGAACTTGTAGAAGGAGTGAGGGAAGAGACTCAAAAGGAGCTTAGGAAACGTTCAATTGATGATGTTATTCTGGAGAACCCGGAGGACCATGTAGAGAATCATCCTTTAGAACACCGGTCTGTGGGACTTGGAGATTTTGAAGTTTTAAAGGTTGTTGGCCAAGGTGCTTTTGGAAAGGTATATCAAGTCAGGAGGAATGGTACCTCAGACATATATGCAATGAAGGTCATGCGCAAGGACAAGATTATGGAGAAAAATCACGCTGAGTACATGAAATCCGAGAGGGATATTTTAGGAAAAGTGGATCACCCCTTCATTGTGCAGCTCAGATACTCCTTCCAAGTAGTGACATACTAGTAGAATAAAGTTTGATATTTCTGGTTGCTTTATTCTCTTATTGTAAATGTTTCAATGGTGCCATGCTAGTAGAAATGTGATAGTGTAATGGTGCTGAATATTTTGGCCATTGATTGTTTTGCTTTTGACTGCCATATGTAGTATAGATACAAATTTATTCATTTATCGTTTCATGCAGACCAAATATAGGCTGTACCTTGTGCTTGACTTTGTTAATGGGGGGCATCTTTTCTTCCAGCTTTATCGCCAGGGCTTGTTCAGGTATGGTACTCTCAGCTATAACAATTTTTTTTAATGATAAGAAATTTCTGGAGTATGGTCCAACATTTTGCATTTCCTTCTTCAGGGAAGATTTGGCTCGCATATATACGGCAGAGATAGTATCAGCTGTTTCTCATCTCCATGCGAACGGCATAATGCATAGGGATCTCAAACCTGAAAATATTCTTCTAGATGCAGATGGACATGTAAGAGGGTGCAAAATGCTCTGAATGTGTGCAAATGCTGTTTTTCATCTACTAGAGATTGTATTTACTTTTTGTATGTTCGTCCATATAGTACAACCCAAAGTTTTCAAACCTGAAAATTTTGTTTGTATGTGTGTATGACCTGGTTGTTGGTTTTTGTGTTGGTCACAATCTATATGATTGCATGACCAGGAAACTGTGTTCTACGTTTCGCATTGATTGTGCTGACTGATTTCTGAACTACATGGTGTTTATTGGTACCATTATTTTACCAGGTTATGCTGACTGATTTTGGCCTAGCAAAGGAATTTGACGAAAATACTAGATCCAATTCCATGTGTGGAACTTTAGAATATATGTCACCTGAAATTGTTCTTGGCAAAGGCCATGACAAGGCTGCTGACTGGTGGAGTGTGGGAATTCTCCTGTATGAAATGCTTACTGGGAAGGTTGGTTTATGATTATCCTCTTTGATAATTTTATTTGTGTTCTATCTATCTGTGGTTAGCGTTAGTGAATTCGATCCATGCCACTGATCCGACGTAGAGGAAAAGGTTTGTTGTTATATGCGCATGTTTGGTAAACCAAAGATTTTCCCTGGAGCAGAAAGTTCCCAGACTTAAAAAATACGTCTTCTTGTAATTTCTTTGGGGAGAACAGAGATGTTTCTTTTGGTCTTGTTGCTTGATGAAATCAACTTGACCATATTCTTGATTGACTAATAATGTCGGTGCTTGGGAGCAATAAGAAATGTGGTAAATAGGTTGACTCGTTTAAATGCGTTCCATTGTATGAATTGGGAAGCTAACGTTTTGATTTAGAAAGTTTGCTTGCCTGTTTCTATCCGTTGATGGTATGTATCTACCGCTAGTTAAATATACATTAAAGATAAGTGATGCAGAATTCTTCCAGATTGTTTTTGTTCTTGTCGCTCTACTGTGAGAATAATGTATGGTCAAGTTGGAAGAGGGGAGGGCAATTTAAGAAGAATCACGATTTCCTGTCACAGTTCCCAATCTGTTGGGCTTATATGTGATCTTATGATTTTCTGTTCTTGATTTGTTCTTAACTCTGGGGAAGTTCATGTGTAGTGTCTCATATTTCCCATTCATTTCTTTGCTATTCATGCTAAGCCTTGCCCTTTTTATTGTTTACTGTTTTGTAGCCACCCTTTACTGGCGGAAACAGACAGAAGATCCAGGAGAAAATAATAAAGGATAAGATCAAGCTGCCAGCGTTTTTGTCAAGTGAAGCACACTCAATCCTCAAGGGGGTAAATTCACTTTCTCATCTATTTATGCCTTTGCCATAATGATTCAATGCTCTGAAAAATTCCAACACTTGCACAGCTGTGAGTTTAATTGTCCTACTTCATATTGTGCAAAAAAAGTCAAACTTGTACTGCCGTGAAACTTAATTATGCTTCTTCAGGCTGTGCCCTGGATTATCCAGTTTTTTCTTTAATTTTCTTGCCTCTAGATAAGAATTCATGCTCCAGGTTGGTGGTGCAAATAATTAATGAGGAATTTTAGATTTTAAAAGACTTTGTTTTCTCTTCAGCTGCTGCAGAAAGAAGCAAGTAAGCGTCTTGGCAGTGGACAAGGTGGTAGTGAGGAGATCAAACGCCATAAGTGGTTCAAGTCCATTAACTGGAAGAAATTAGACGCTCGGGAGATTAGGCCAAGTTTTCTCCCTGAGGTTGCAGGGAACCATTGTGTTGCTAATTTTGAGGAGTGCTGGACTACCATGCCAGTTATTGATTCTCCAGTTGCTAGTCCAACATTCAATGAGAATCCCTTTAAGGGGTTCACATATGTGAGGCCTGCGGCCTCGTTTCTTCAGAAAAATGCTTGATATTGTCTGGATGTTACTGTTCACCAACGCCCAAGTGGCTGAAGATGGCTGTGCTAGCGGGCTTCTCTCTTTTAGGTTGTTTATTTGTCGAAATCGTCAACTATGAACTTTGTTTTTTTTTTTCTACTTTGAACCAAACACTGCTGTCTGCTTTTAAACTTGTATTTTAAGAAGACATGGTTGATATTATGAAATATCCAAAGAGTGTTCTTGTGGTGCAGTGCTTTTTTTCTAACTCTATCCTTGATTCTTGGACGGTCACAAGGTATCTGTTTTGAAATATAAAAATCTACGGTCACAAGGTATCTGTTTTGAAATATAAAAATCTACATTTGTCAAATTGCTGCGGATGTTGAAGCAGTAGCACTTCTATAAACAGACGTTTCCTGGTATCCTTTGATTTGGATAGTAATAATAGTCATAGCTTAGATTGTAGTGATATATACTCCCCCCCCCCTTCAAAAAAAAAAAGGAAAAAAAACTGCATTCTGTTAGTCCTGAGACTACCTTTATATGATTATTCAAATTTACATCGGAATATGTCAGCAGTGATAAGTGGTATTGGATTTGGTGGATTAATTAAGCGAATTTTTTCTTACAAAATGATTGAAACTTGGAACCGTAAGCAGGAAGATGATAGCCACAGATTAGCTATTACTATCTTCAAGGGACTCCAGATCTATTACACTAGATGATTTGCCCTGGCGTGGAATGATGATAAATCAATACCTTAATTTAAGCAAGCAATTGAGATACCATGAGGCAAAGCAATGCAGCAACACTACTGTCTCTTTTACAGCTTTATGGTGACTTATCTTACGGTTTCTCAATTCAATGCAGGTTCCTCTTTCTGCTTGAGAGCGTGCATGCAATCCCAACAATGTTCTTTACACCTAATGCAACTTTTTCAGTATAATAACAATATGATGCAACTTGTACAGGACTTCTGATTTGCACCTCTTCATGAAAAAAAAAAAAAAGCCCACGTATGTTTTGTTAATTGCTATGATTGGCTGAGGAATATTGAGTTAAGATGATCCTCTTCATTTGGAAAGATTTGATTTGGAGTTGTAAGTTTTAGATTCCTATCCTTCAAATGAAAACAAAATTGGCTCCCTCACTTCCCCTTCTTTTTTCCCTTTTTTTTTTTAAATTTTTTTTTTTATTTTAGTTCTAATCGTTCTTGGTTCCCACCTTCTGCCTAAACCAAATGTAATTCTTGTGAAAATTGCTTGTATTGTCTTATATAGAAATCAGAAAGTTGTTGAGCCCAGTATACGCTAACTGAGGCAGGATGGATGAATGTAACCATGGCTGATAAAGTAGATTTCGGTAAATCTGAAGGGTAGCCTTGATTGCGCTGCATTGCATTCATCTGGTTAAGCCAGACTATAAGTTCACCAACAAGGTTCCGATGCAGGACCTCCATTTCTCTTTCACAATTGGATGTGATTTAGCTAACTATTCCATTCCTCTAGTATCTCGCTAATCTATACTATTATACATAACAGCTTAAAGTTGGACTACATAACTTGATGTTTTTGTCATTTTTCAGGATTCAATGGAACCAGCTGTATTGGTGATGCCAGAAGGACAAGCAAGAGGCAAATTGCATTGTTCTGAATTTGGATTTTAGCAGTTCTATTCTGTTCTTTCGATTTTACTTTGGCCTATTTAGTATGTAAGAGCACCATGTTAGCTTATTGCTTCATTTGTGCTTCATACTGAGCACTGTACTTGGAATAAAGGAGCAGTTAAGAAGCGGAATGACATACATTGTGCATGTGATGCAACGCATTTTGAAAGAGAAATGAAGCAATGTTATGCTATGCTCAATTTGCATATAGTTGAAGGATCATACCTCTGTTCTCATGTTCGAATGTGTATTTGCCACAGGTGTGCACACATGCGCTCTAGGGCAAATGAAGAGTCTTGATAACATAGATAGACAGACTTGATGGATGAATACTCCAAAATTTTCTTCATCCGTTCACATTACTAATTGTTTCTTCAAAGAACAGATATTCATTTCTGTATAACATTGTTTTGTTTGAGAATACCATTTTCACTATATTACTTTTTTTCCATTTTAACGTTCAAAATTCTGTGTAAAAAAGGACGTTGATTGCAGGTAATTACATTGCGGGACTAAGAAAACTATGATTGGGATTGGGGTTGGGATTGAGTGATGGGAAATGCTATGATGTCAACTCACAACCTGCTGCCTGCTCGCAAGATTAGCAACAGCTGCTATTTTCCTTTTGAGTTGCACTTTGTCAGCACCTGCAAATTTGTCCACCTGCTGTCCATCTATAAGAAAAAAGAATGTTGGTGTAGCACTGATATGCAATGAAGTACTAAACTCCTGTGTAAGTCATATTTGTGATCACAGTTTATCTTAGGCATTGAAATGACAAAGATAGAGTCCAAAAATATCAAAGACATAGAAGAAGTTGTTGTATTGGAAGGTAGTTCTATTACTTTTATCAGGATTAAAAGAAATATTTAGACAGAGGTTGTTGCATTTGAAGGAAGTTCTACTGTTGTTTTCAAGATTATAGAAAAAAATGGGGAAAAAAAAAGAAAAATAGAAGTGTTTTGACTTACTGCAAGTGCATCGACATCCACAGTTAGAAACAAGAAAGAAGGATATTTATCTGCAAGCTTGCTGTAGATTGGTGCTATTGATCTACAAGGATTAGACCATGGTGCACTGAAATTTGCAACAAGCTGTTGGAATGGATTGTTAGGAGCAAAATTAATGTCAAATGTAAGAAATTGAATAATTCAAGTGTCTGGCTCTAAATGGTAACTTTGCATATTAATATTTCGGAAGACTAAATTTTTTGGCAATGCAAGAAACAAATTGTAATTACTTGATCTAACACCGCATCCGATTATTGTGATTTTGTTGATGCAACAACTTTAGAGTTACTTTGACTTCGTCGCTTATGAAAAGATATGAGCATTCCACTATCATCTACCACCAAACTTGACTTCGATAATCATAGTGCCATTCAAATTGCTAATAATGAGATGTTTCATAAGCACACTAAGCATATTGACATTGATTGTCATCTTTGTACGCCATCATGTGATACAGTGGACTATTCCTCTGACTTCTGTATCTTCTTTGAATCGGTCTGATCTTTACAAGCGCATTTTCCTACTCCTTTTCAAGATTTGGTTGCCAAAGTAAAGTTGGCATCCATAATAGCATCTTGAATTTGGAAGGAGGTGTTATAAATAAATTTATAGTCCACTATAATTGGAATAATCAATTGTAACTAGATACTCTCAAGATGATTTTTCCTTAATTAGTGAGAATCTCATGTACAAATAGGATATTCTTGTATCAACTTAATAAATCAATCAAGCAGAAGACTTGCAATTCCATTGACAAAGTCTTAATATTTTACACTAGTGGAGAATTTAAGGGCATTGTAGACTATCTTTCCATCCCCGGTTGCCTCCGTTAGTTTTGCTTCCCAGCATTGAATGGTAGTTATAAGGTGAATGTTTCTGCCGGCAAGTTCCACACGCCCTGGATTATGATCCTTATCTCCATGACGACATTTGAACAACTGTAAGAACTGTGTACAAGAAGTGATTTAACAAGGATCACATGTGGAATGTATATATACACACGCGCACACTATATGTACCAATATCACCAATAATCTGAAGCATGATTTGACAGCTTTAACAATTAGATATAAATATTGCTTAAGGCCTGAATCCAGAGAATTTAGATTAAAAACCATAATAACCCGATGAAACTTAAGAAACGCACAGGTTGATGGATGCTGGCATAAACAATGAAATAGTCTTGCTTTCCACAAAGAAACACATAGGTTGGTGTTGGTACAATATTTGAAACAACGGTTTTAAGAAACCGAAGGCATTCATTCGTTGATTCCTGTCAACTGCAGTGCAGGCAGTTGTGATTTGACAGTTGACAGGTTCCATGCTCTTTGGGAACTTGGGATTGTTTACCGTATAAAACAATGCTTTTGTTGTTAAACTTTGGAAGTCTCTTTGCTGCATGCAGTTACTATAATATTAAGGATTACAAGTGATCAGCTGCATGCTAAAAGTAGAGGGACCATGGCATATATAATAAGAATGATTGGAATGCATTATCCAGAATAAGAAATTATGTTCTGTGAATGACAAGTGTAAGGCCTGTGTGAATGTAATAACATGTAATGCTTTTGTTCTCAGAAAGTTGAATGAGCAGACTGCAAAACATGAATTGGGAAAGATCAAAAGCAATGGGAGAAGGCAACACTCTTTCAAAGGAAATTTAAATCAAAAGCATTCATTTTGGCATTGTACGACTGACCTTGCTCCAACGTTGTCTCATATACCCAACTGACCCCTGTTTATGATGTTAAAGCAGGCCCCTGCAAATGAGATAGAATGATTTCCGCGCCTGGATTGTTTCCTTATGACAGAAATACTGCGACTCTGCTATGAATAGAGTCAAATTTATTTATACGTCTAATGAATTCTATACGTAAGAAGGAAGGGGGTTAATCATTCTCATTTCAGATCATTCTTCAATGGAGCGACTTCATTTAAGAATAGCAATGAAATGAAAATCAAATTTACCGCAAAGCTAATCAATAATCATGATTGTATTGTCCGAAGAATAACAAATGACAAACAAACGTTTACCTTGGGATCCTTTGGGATTTGTTTGTAATCAAAGCATTTTCAATATCATTACAGCCCTTCCTCCCTCCCTCCATCCATGCCATGCCCAAAAGAGAAAATAGTTGAAAAAAGAAAACCAATGCATATGAACCGAGAATTTAGGATGCTATCTTTTGATTTGGTTTGACCCGTTATTATGTGTAAGCATCTCTAACTCCTGAGTCAATGCTATTTCATGTTCCATTTTTGACAGAAAGAGTTTGTTAGTTATCCTGTAATAATTTAAATAAAACGTACCTCTAGTTATTGTTGATCAAGAACCCAACCTCGCTCCAAGTACACGGAGTCGAACACCATGTATAAGCCTTCTAGTCTATATCATTTTCTTGATAATTACTTTATGATGGTGCAGAGGTAATTTCTATAGGCTAGACTAAGGATCTCTCTGTATTCTAATTAGTTACAGAAGTATAGTTTAACTCTTATCACTAGAGTAGTTAAACTGAATAGGATTTACTTTATAATTTAATCTTAATAATTTGATTTAAGTATCTTGGTCCATTTATTATCGTGTAAGCCATATAAAGTCCAACATATCCTTCATGTAACCACTTAATTTATCATGGTCATGGAACTACAACAATTAATTTCTATTTTTCTTCCTCTTAAAGTCTTACATATCACTTTTCCAAATTAATTAAGTTTTTGGACATATTATGCTGTTTGTATGTATGTATGTATGTATCACAACGACGAAAAGATTTATAGTTGATTGCGGATGACATTTTGGTCGCAAGACAAGATGATAATGGGTTTATAGCATTGATTAAAGCCTGCTAGTCAAATTCGTGGCAAATATATAATGTTGGAAATAGTTATTTCCCATTATTATACATTATTCCCCCAAAGGTTGTTTGTCTAACGACCCTAAGTAGGACTACAGCATTTGATTTGAGTCCAAAGCGAAGAAGTTCTGCTGCAAATCATGGTGTTTGAATGTTTGATGCTGACTCTGAACCGAGGATGTCCGGTTCTTGGATTCAGATTGTTGGATGTCCTCTATCATTCTAACAATTTCATCCATTTGATTGCGTTTCCTCTTTTTTTTTTGCCACACATGCTAAGCTCAATCTGAAGCATCTGCACCATCTTTCTTGATATCACAAACACAATCAATGAGAAGAAAGACTACAAACAATGAGCTTCTCAAGGAAACAACAAAATGGAAATATGATAATAATAAAATGCAAAATCCCATGACAAAACAAACTCAGTGCCATAGTGTGAATGACAATTCACTAAACCAAGTATTCTAAACCATCTCTTCAACTGAGGAAAGATACGTAACACAACAAACTATAACGATAAACTAAATATGAGTTCAACAGAAAAAGCTTTTGGAAAGCGCTTAAAAATTTTCTAGATAGTCCTCCGAGAGTCTAAGCTGATCGGAGTAGAAAAACTCTTCCAGGTTGACGATTAGCCAAAGGCCTACGACAACCAAGAGGCTGCACATTATAAAAATTACATGTTCCACTTAGCAATCCAATAACCATTAAGTCCCATATCCACTATTACGTTTCATCATAAACACATAGCATTTTCATGTTTAGTTCAAAGAACAGTAAGAAAAGAGGGGTTTACGAAAAAGTAGAAAATATTCCGTTCCATCGAGGGAAGACGACGTGCATAATTCTGCCTAATTAGCATCCTTCCTAAGAACTACAAATAGCTATAATGTATTGATAAAAACAGTGTGTTAGAAAGAGATGATATTCCACCATATCTTTAGCATTCTTAATACTACCTTTGCATTGACACCATCTAGCTTAATCCCGTTCTCAAGTTTCCACTTCAGATAATCAGCAGGGTTGTACTTTTTAAATCCCCTTACAATGGCAAAAACAATAAAGAATAGAAATGACCTCACACCATATTTCGAGAACATAGGTGACATGCTGTTGTGCATTTGTCCTGAATATATATATATATATTAAAAATGAAAAGAAAAACTTAGAGCAAACATCGGACCTTTTGTTCCATAATATAAATTTATGCTTTCACAAGGTAGTCGTGAGAAGAGAGACAAATAATCTCTATCATCTAGAATAGACATGGGAGTTTCAGAATTCAATGTCTCTATGAAACAAAAATGTATACCACTTCCAGCTAAAAATAATCTTTTGACGACCAGGAAACTTTAAATTTGCATGGTGGAGGGCCTCCTGTGCGTGATGGCTGTTGCTGACCTTACAACGAGCAGAAAAGCAGCACCTGATCAATGTCGACTCTTGCACATGTTCCTTGAGATTTCCCGAAAGCACCCCTCATTCCGCTCTGAAGCTTATCAGCACCAGCACATGAAAGCATCTTGTTGATCCGCAGAACATGGAAGGGCTGAACCCTTACTCTCAAATGGAAAGCATCCTTCCCAGCATATTTGGCCATGTACTTGTCGCAGGCAAGTCGGGCAGCCTCCAATGCCTCACTTGAGGCATTCTCCTTCTCCCAACTGACAAGATGGACGCAGAAAGGAAACTTGTCGAACCTTTCTTCATCCCAACATCATAAATTCTGATCTTAGGATCCGGGACACCACGGCAGTATCGAGATTCGGGCTATGGCTTGTTCTTGATTTGGCGGTAACATCTTGCAGGTCCTATAAGAAAAAAAAAAAAATTTAGAAAACCAGAATGAGTATGACACTCAAAGTCAACATAATGCAACAAGTCAGCAACAGCTTCTTAGGGAATGCTTGCTAGAACCATGAAATAATACGAATGATTTTTAAAGGAGAAGTTTCAAGAAACATTAGCCATGAGTGCATACAATTAAATTTTAAGTATGTTGTACTCTAGGAATCTAGTTTAACCAGTATTTGCTAGTGTATGTCTTTGAACCAATCGGAGTAGGACATGAGATACATAGTCAATTAATTGCACACACATTACAAGTTAAGGTAACAAAGAGTTTTTCTTCATGTTAGTTATATGATTGACTATCATAAAAACACTAATTGGATGAAGCCTATAAAACACAATAGTCTTGCAAAGCATGTAATGAGTTACGACGATGAGTTTTTATGCATCAAATTATATTTTTAAAAACAATCCTGATCATCCTACTATCAAGATAGGGCATTGACAATGCATAAAGACTAGCATATGCTAATCTTCCATGCATTTAATGCATTGAAGTATAGAGATACTTGAAGATAGGATATGGGTACTTGTTTTGTGGAAATAAGTTCATGCCCATATGAGAACTTCATTTTGTATTAATACTAAAGTGTCTATGGAATATATTTTAATTTGCCAGTTGTATTAATAGTCCTTAGACTTGTGATACAGCGCATGAAATAGGGAATGTAATACTTAAAAATCATCATCAACAAGTCCACAATAGATACATGCTTATGGTAGGGTGGTTTTAGGGATGACATGAATTATATGATAAATGAATGAGTGATCCTGTGAAAATTCATGACTTCTAGTGACATTAGAGACATATCTCGAATGATGTTAATAATGCTAATTAGGTTAAAGTCTTTGGCCAGAGTATAGGGAATTATAAGGAGTCATTCCTTTTAAATTCATAATCATTAACCATAAGCTGTAAGATCTAATAGGGATTGAAGCATTAGTAAAAATTGTAACATGCTTATGCTCATTTCAGAATATATGGTGAAAGGACCGCACTACATTGATAGCTAGTCATTGACAGGTTTTCATGATGTCACATTGACTTTTCAACATTTAGGTGATCTTAATAGATTGTTATATCTTGCTCTTGATTTACGGATAAAATTAATTATGTTCATTGCTAGCAAATTCGTAACCTAATCGATCACATACAATAAGATAGAATTGTTGAATTAAATAAAGGATTTAATTAAGTATGACTTAATTACATAAAAGTAATTTAGATGGAGGAATTAATTGAATAGTTCAATTAAGATTTATTTGAAACAAGATTAGATTTGTGAAATCTAAGGTTTGTCTTCCCATTAGGAATAAGATTGTTTTATTAAGAAAATGTTTAAGTTAGGATATACCATGTCAAAGAGGATAAGCCTAATACTAGTTGCAATAGGATTTCAATTAGACTAGAGATTTGATTATGAATTAAATTTTTTTATTTCATTTATTGGTTTATAATCCTTTGGAATCTTTTTATAATGTTAATTATTTGATAATTAATACTAAATAAGATTAAAATTAAGTTAAACTAAATCAAGGATTTCATGGAGAAAACATTGATAGGGATGCATATACTAATTAATTTTTTTCTAATTTATTTATCAACTTTTGTAATTATTAAATAATTATATTTATTAGATGAATATTATTTATTGAAATTAATATAAGATTTAAATTATAGAATTAAACTCATTGAAACATAATTTGATCTACTATTCCCATATTGCATCAACAAACCTGGTTTATTGGACCAATTGTGTTTGACCAAAATTCTAGTGGCCCAATTTGGATGAGAAATTTGGCCAAGGTTAGGAGGAAAATGCTAATCAATAATTTACTTAAAAGAAGGAGAAAATATCTCACTTGTTTTGGGAGTTTTAATTAGGTTAAAACTTTTTCCATCGTAAATCCAAGTGGGAGTTGGATTGATCTAGTATAAAAAGTCATAGGTTAATTTTTAACCTAATTTTTAAGGAAATAGATTGTAGAATCTAGATAGAAAATTTTTTTTTTTGGCTTGAGAAAAAGGTTTTCATTGCGTTTCTTCATCTCTTCAGCCTTTTTAAGATAGCGTCACTTTTCTAAGCTTTCTTGTGGTTGCCATAATTTTCTTTTTCTTTTGTTCTTGGTTCTTGATTGATACAAGAAAGATAATTACCTTTTGTTTGAGGCTTAACAAGCCTTTTAGCTAGCACTAAAGAATCACCAGGCCTTAAAAAGGTTTCAACAACCATCTGCTTGGATAACCATTAGAGGTAAGACAAGTATGTTGCTTGTGATCTCGGAGATCTTTTTAAGAAAGCAGTAGCCACCACCTTTAGGGTTTTTCAGACTGATTTTTATTTCAAATTGAAACATTTGAAAGCACAATAACCTTTGGAATAGATGGGTGTTCAAATTTTGTTAAAAATTTTAAAGTTTACTAGATGTAAGTCTTTCTTTAAAGATCCAAAAAGAAGTCTGGTTGTTTTTGTGTTTACATCTTTCGCTGCCTTTTTCTTTTTATTCTATTAACTTTTGAAATTTAATATATGTATAAGATCTGACTTTATTGAGATTCTCATCATTTTAGTACTTGCAAACGAAATTATAATACTTTATAAATTCCACAAATGCAGCATAGAAGATGATCCTTAGCACATATTTCCAATGATTTTTTAGTACTATTTGCAAGGCAAGCAATAACAGAGTCTAGAATGTAAAATAGCAGCTTACATGATACGATGAGCAGCAAATACTTAAATTATGCCAAATGAAACTTAGCCGAGTTTAGTGAAGTTGAGAGTAAAAATTCTTTTTTCACATGAAAATTAAGAAATACACTAGCAAAATAATAAAAAAGTGAAAAATGAGTTTAGAAAACAAATTAAACATATTTAAAAGGTATCAAATATTTTTAGACTTCCAAAAAGAAAAGAAAAGAAAAAAGGCTTCTATTAATTTTGGAAAAATAAAGGATAAAAATATTAAAGAACATCAAATAAAGTAAGAATAATTATACCAATATAGATTTAAAGAAAGATTTTAACAATAAGAAAGTAAATAGAGGAGGAAACAAAGGAACCAACTTTTCCTATGTCAATCTTGAGTCTTAATCCCATAACTTGATTCCGTCGTAATTACCATGAAAACTTGACATGGCATACTTATGATAATTACCTTAAATACTACAAAAGGATAAATCTAACTTTTTCTTTATAAAAAATTAGTTATTGTTTAATTTATTTTGCACATCAAGTCTATAACCTAATAAAAAAACCAAATCACCTTCATTTTTTCTTTTTGATCAAAAGAACAAAAAAATCAAAAAATAAAAATCTTCATGTTTATATTTTATTGAGAAAACTATTATTTTTTACCATCACTATAACTAAATTAAACGAAATTTGTTTTTTTTCTTTCCAAGGAATGGCAAACTTTCTCTGCTAGAGAAGAACTAAAAACTCCAAAATATTCTTGCCTTTTTTTCATTCGCTAAGTTGCTTTAAAAATTGAGTAGCTTCTATTGGTTAACTTTAGGCTCTCTCTTTCTTTGGTTAATCAATCAAAGACTAATCAGCTTTCAAGCAAAACTATCGACTTTTAAGCGAAAGAAGAATAATGCTTTCTCCCTTTAACTAAATGCTTATATTTCTTACGAACCTTGCTAGACAAGCTTAGCAAAATCTATGATGTAGATTTTTTCTTGTTGCCTTCAAAATTATAAACAAAAATTTTATAAGGATTGTTTATGCTGAATTGTAGCTCGATATTATTTCTTTATACAAATTTGGATATGTTTAGTTTGTGTCTATCAAGTGTTTGATTAAGTGGCTTTTAAAGTCATCATTGAATAAATTTATATCTCGTATTATTTTATACTAACAAATTATTTTTTCAATTGAGGATGAAAACAAAGCAAACATCTATAGAACTTTTACGAATTCGTACACTGAATGAATTTTGGAATAAACCCTGAAACACAAGTCATTACAGGTTTAATACTAACTATACTTAGTCTGTGTTCATCAACTTCCTAAATTGAATTGAATGGGTGTAAAATTTATATATCATGAACTATATTAGACTTTAGAACTTGTAAAATCTATCATTTATGATAAGAATAATTAAAATTATGAGATTAACTATTTAAGAATACAAGGAAAAAAAATTTCTCTAAACTGATGACTTTAATTTAGATTTTGCTGCTTTTAATAGCTTTCTAAAAGGTGCCCATAGCAAAAGTAACCAAGAATTCAATATTCCGTTGTTGAATTTGGCACATTGACTTCTTTATCTTGTTTCTGGTCCAGTAAAATTGTAATAACAACTTAGCATAAATGTTTTCATACTATAATTTAGCTTTCACAACTTAGAGATATAGCAAATATGGAGACAAAAAAGAATATTATTAATGAATTTGGAATAATGCTTTTGAAAGATGATTTAAATTTGATTGTCACCATCTTGGTTTCAGCAAAGTAAAAGTCAAGTCTCAAAACTTGTTGATTTGTGAAAGCTAAATTCTTCCAAAAATATTTCAAAACATTTGCGAGGATTATCGTTTTATATAATATAATATTATAAGCTCTAGCCTTCAAGTATACTGCATCTAAAAAAAATCACAATTTACTAAGAAAAATAGCTTAGATTAATAAACTTGTAGAAGACTAACCTAATCATGAAAATATTTGAATAAAATTGGCGTTATACATTTTTTAGTAAATGACCCATGCATGTGTTTATTAGTTATAAAATTAGAATTTATTATAAAAGATAAAACATCACATAAATGGTGTTCTTCTACGCCTACTTGATTCCAATTTTAAGGATTCTTGTTGCAACAACACAAAAAAAAAGTTTTGTTAATTTATATTTAATGACAATTATAATATTGGAGCATTAATATATATTTTTAAAACATAGAATTTTTTGCTTAACTAACATCGAGGTATTAGGAGCTTCAGATTTTATAATTCCTTTATTTAAAGCTTCAATCAACAAATTGAAAATAAAATTAAATAAAAATTAATTATTTAGTATATGATGCATATTAAGAATTTTATATGCAAAGGATGTACGGTTCATATTAAGTACCTTTATTTGCTTGAGTTAGAGTTTTTTCAAATTTCTTTTCATTAACAATTTTAAACTAATTTTTCCTATGTTTTTTTCTCCCAAAATGCTTTCTTTATATTGATGTATTATTTTTTGCCTCTTCCTTTACTTTTTGCTAGTAGAGGATCACAAATTGTTACATGAGTTGGATATTTGATTCCTTTAAGCACCCGTTATTGCTATTATCTGGAAGTTCAACATTTTGCCTTCTCATAGCTTTCTTAACTTCTTGTCTTGTCTTCCTCAGCCAGTGCAAAGCTACTTTATATACTTCTGTAGATGAAGATCCTTTGGTTGAAACTTCTGATGCTTCATGTGAAAGATTGCTGTATCTTTATGTCAAATGAGTATGATAGTCCTTTTTTATTTGTTAGTATTTTTCATTAACTACATTTTCACATTTTGCATCCCTTACCCATCATTTTAACTTGTATTCTCTTGTGATTTTTCCACATTAGCGATAATAAATACTTGCAACATATGACGGTATAAAAGACCTGTGAACTCAAATTTTTGACAACTATAATTTACAATAAAGCTAGAAGAACAAAAGTTTAACAAGTCTAACTTTTTTGTCTATCACCCAACAACTTGTATAAAGCTATAGTTCCATCCTTTCCAATTTTTTCACATTTGTAACAAAAGCTATCAAGCAATCTTCTTGAAAATTTGAAAATATAATAGGTGTATAGAACTTGCTTCATCTTCAATAGGCATCCGAAGCATTAATAATGGTTACACATGATGCATCTGAAAGTCAATTTCAATTTCTTTCTCTGGCTATCTAATTAATGCTTAATCAACACCTTGAATAAAATCCAGCAGCATCATTTTTTCTATTCAAGAATCATTTGAAGAACTTGTTTATACTCTCACTTTATTGACTTGTAGACATATTCGCACAAAAATAATCACGCAAGTAACAAAAACCCACTATTGATGCTTCCCATACATTCTTTGCATCTACTCATTTTCTTGCAAATCATATTTAACATGTAACTCAGTCCATTTTTTTTTCAAAATCTTCAATGAGCTTAAGACCTTTTACGTGATCAGACAAATCTTTCTCAAAATTGATTCTTCTTTTAAATAATCTACCTAAAAGCCTTTTAGCATTTTGAAAAATATGCCGTAAGTAAAAATGACGGATAGTACTTGTTAAGAGTTATGCAATTGCACTAGTGATAGTGGAATCTTGATCAGTGAGAATTACCCTGATGACATCCTTTCACTACTTGTAACTAGTTTCAAGTACCTATACAAAAGAATTTTTCTATTTCATCCAAAATTAATGCATATCCAAATAATATAGTTTATAGATGGTGATTAATCCTGATAATTGGAGTAAAGGACATTTCATATTTATTTGTTCCATAAGTTGGATCAAAGTAAACTACATTTCCAAAATAGTTATAATACATTCTACATCTTGCATCACTCTAAAAAATACTTGTTATTATTTCATCCATGTCAAGCTGAATTGCATAAAAAAGTGAGGGTTCTTCATTTGCATTTCATTCAAATAATTTAACAATCTTTGTGAATCTCTTATAGAAATTCTATTTTTCATTTAGTGCACACATAGGTTCTTGCACCTCATTCAAAAAAAAAATCCAACATTTTGACTTCTATGAGATTCCCTAGAAAGATAATTCATCATAGGATTGGTTCTAATGCATGCCTTTCTCATTCAATCATACCTTTCTAGCTTTCTTCCATTTTTCTATGTGATGGTAAAAGATGGCATTTTCTTTGAGTGGCCAATATATGATTGTGTTTCTCAACAAACATAAAAAAAACCCATGATCCATTGTTACTTTTGTTTACAAGAAGTCTAGCATTGTAACCATAACGTGTCTCACCTTGAGGCTTTTTTTTTTGTTAGCTTCATTTTTCTTTAACTTTTCACTCCTAAGCATTCTTTTAAGCAATACAGGCATTGTCCAATAACGCTATCATCTTTTTGTGATTTTCTTGTTGCTTTTTTTCTAAGGCTAAACCCTTTTTGGTATGCATATTTGTTATGGAAGTCATAAACATCCTCTTCAAATCAAAAACCATCCTAATATGTGGTTTGAGAGAATTTTTCTTTGTTCTCATAACCAACTACTTTAATGGAGTCTTCGTTATTATCTTGACTTTGGTCTTCAATGGCTTCTTAAGATGCATCTTTTACATTTAAAAGCTTATCGTTTTCATTCTCCAAATCTAACTCATGAGCATTATATAAATAGCCATCCACTTCCCATACTTCCAAAGTTAAAGTTACATTTTCATTGATATGTTCCATTCTTGTAAAAGATACAATTAATTACGTGTATAATATATATATATATATATATATATATAAACATGGCAGGCCTATTTATTAAGAGAAAGATAAAAAAAATCATGAAATAAAAGAAAAGATACATAATTTTCTTTTCCAATCATTTGCTGTCTTCATAAACTATGAACATGAAGATTTTGATTTTCTAATCTTTTGATCAAGAATTAAGGTGATTTGGGTTTTTTATTAGGTTACAAACTTGATACACTAAATAAATTGAACAATAAATAATTTTTTAAAAAGAAAAAATCAGATTTATCTTTTTGTAGTATTTAAGGTAATTTTTATTTAATTATTATGAGAAAATAATATGTGGTCATAAATATGCCATGTCAAGTTTTCATGATAACAGCCACGGAATCAAGTTTGTGGGATCGAAACTCTATCAATCTTTTAGTGCAAATGAGATTTGAGAATGGTACTTGCAGAATCCAAAGCCCTAACTTGGCCTTTTCTTTTTTATAATACAATCATGGCTGATACAACTTTAGTCTCAGCCAGCCCATTCACTCTAAGTCACGTTAAGCAAAATAGCCTAAAGCCTAATTCTACCAGACCAATATAGTGTAAAGTTTTTTTTTTTTGAATCACTACATTAATTTGTTATAATATTGACAAAAAAAATCAAATATGAAATATGTATGTTGATTTAATTTTATGGTCAATATTTTTAATATTTTTTCTCTATTCTTAAAAAGGTTTTTGATTAATTATTTCACTCAATCCAACCTCGTCTTTCTCTTCTTCTATATCTTCTCAATGATTCATGCATCTTAATTCTTTGTCTATGATTATTATGTATGAATCCCATGTTTTACTGTACATATTTCTTTACGTCATTTGTTATTCTATTTTTAAATTTGAAAATGAGGCAAAAGTTATTATAATTTTAAAAAATAAGTTGAAATTAAAAAAATTGAGTAATCCTTTATCGATAGTTATTTTTTAACAATAAAAAAAACCTATATACTCATTAATTTATTTTATTATTATTATAATCTGAATTTGGTTTTTATGCAATTTCTTTGGCTGAACTATTGCGTAACTTGTAACACTATACTTAAGTCAAATATTTTATACTAATATAAATAGATAGATGTTATATATCAATGTTGTGCATCAAAACTATGTAGTATACCTCATAATTGATTTTTTTATTTTCAATATATTTGAAAATAAAATACTTCTTTAAAGAAAAATAGAAAGAAAAACAAAAGTAAATTAATTTTGAACATTTTATGGAATAATGCTACCTTATTTCACAGAACTTAAGTCTAATAAAGCACTTCAATAATCAATTCAATAGCATGGCAAGTGGATACATGCCCTTCACTAGTTCACTTGAATGCAAAAAAAAAAAAATTATATGTATCTATCTATTTATTTAAACATAAAAGAAGTAGGGATATTTCTAAGTTCTAAGTTCTAACCCTTTTTTTTTAGAACATTATTATTATCAATGATGAAATGTAAGCCATGGCCTGTAAAGCAACCGAAAAAGAAACTGGCCATAAGCAACAGAAAAAAACAAAGTACTGTGATAGTTCCTTGAATGAGTAACGCTTGAAAAAGCTGACACAAAGGGAAAGATATCCATTACTCTAACAGTGCAGTGCTTTTAGCAAATTTCACATATTTTTAAGCCTTCTTTTCCATTATTATCATCTTTATACATGTTTTTCGCTTATTTTGCATTCTTTCATCTTCATTCTTCATGATGCTAAAAAATTAGATTTTTTCTTTCTAATATGAATAATTGTTACGCCCAAAATTAAGACAATCTAGCCTAGCTTTTTTTTAAGGCTATTTGATATAGAAAGGAAATATTAAGAGATTAATACAAGTAAAATTGAAATCTTCTCTTTTTATGGTTCATTTGCTCACCACTTGCAAAGATATTTAGCTTTTCTTTTTTTTTTTTTGTTAATTTTTGAATAATGGTATGATCTTCATCTTAATAGATGTAAGCTTGTAAACAACATCCTATAAATTCCAAGACCATGTTGCATGCCACATCAGAGGAATTCTCTTAAAAAAAAAGGAGAAAAAGATAATACACCAAAAAGTCCAATAATAGACTCCAAATTAAATTGATGAAACAAGGGAGACTTACAAGACTTACAAGACTTTGGAATTTAGAAGAATCCTAGCGTAGGTGGATGTATGGAGATACTCTCAAATTTCTACTTAGAGCTCATGCTGGAAATACATAACAAATCAAGATACTATGAATAAATAAGATACCAACTAGGAATTTGAGAGTTTACTCTGAAGCTTCTAGAATTCATGCCAACAATTTGTATTACATCACTTGTAGTTCTAGAAATAACAAATTTACGTTACAAAAAGCAAAAGTTTTTAATTTGGTTCGGAAAAGTTTTTATGCACCAAATAATCACAATTATAAAACAAAAATAATACATTAAATTTGAATATAAGTGTATAACATTCATATCTTTGGAGTTACTTGAAAATTTCACAAGGCATTTCTCTTCATGAAATGCTCTACTTCACCTCTGATAATTTGTGTGCAGATGAACAGCTTAATAAGTTTGGTAATATCTTGAAGAAATCAGTTATAGCATCAAAGCATATAAAAATTCCTACCAATAACGACATGTAGAAATGAACTATTTCTAGAAGATACTACCTTTGAATGTCTTAAAATGGAATTCTAATATAGAAGTTATTGTTGCTTTTGTCAAAAAAATTTTTACTAAGTTTTTTTTTTTCAACCAACATGTATCTAGCCATTTCCATGATATTTATATTCTCCCTATCCCTAACACCATTCTACTATAGAGTGTAAGTTGTTATCAACTGTTTGCAACTTTATCAACACTCATTAAACTTATTAGATATGTACTTACGATCATTATTTGACTTTATAGTTTTAATTTTCTAGATACTATAATTTTGAGTCCATTCTTTAAAACCCCAAAACATAGCTGCTACTTTAGCCTTTTCTTTCATAAAATAATTCTAACACATTAGATAAGATCATGTATAAAAACATTGAAGTATTTTGTTGCCATTCCAAGATAAATTCTTATTAAGCCATATATATCAATATGAGTCAACAGCAGTTTATTAGAAGCTTCCCAAGCTTTGTTAATTGGAAATGGCAGCTTAGTTTGCTTTTTCGATTAACAAATTTCACGTACAACACTATAACCATCAGTAGTAAGCATGTATAACACAAGATCAATTTTATTCATATAATTCAATGCCTTATGATTGAATGTCTTGACTTTTCATGTCATAATACAGTTTCATCCACTAAAACTAGTTTTTGGAAACGAATTTGCTTGTTGCCATTCCAACAAGAAACATTTTCCTTTCATGTTAATAGTGAATGGTTCATGGCTAGTACGATCACCAATGATGCATGTTTTGTCTTTAAACACCAAGGAATAATTATTTTCTAGTAATTGTCCTACAATTAGGAGATTCTAATCAATTTCTGTGCAAATAAAATAGTCAGAATGAGTTTTGTACCTAATAATGCTTTAACTGCTACTACTTCCCTTATTGTGACTTCTATTAACTCATCATTAACAATTCCAACTTTGGAACTGCATGTGTCCAACTCTTTAAACAATTTGATGTTAGATGTCATATGATCAGTGCATCCATTGTCGATAAGCTATGCACTTTAGGAAGTTCAATTTGCATAGCAAGAAGCAGCAGAAAACTTGCTATCTTGTTGTGGGATATATGCAAATCTAGATTGCTGATTTTGTTGCTGTAGGGTTTTGTTTTTACAAATCATCTCTATTTAGGTAAGTTGTTTGCACGACTTGCATTTTATGTCAGGTTTGTACCGACAATATATGTAATTCATGATTTACATAGGACTAGTATTATAATTTTATTTAAGGTACAACAAATAAAAGTGATTTTTTTAATTTATAATTTTTCAAAAATAAAATAATAATAGAATTTTAGTGACGAGTGCATTTAGTCATTCTTTAAAGTTAGTTAGATGAGCATTTTAATTCACTCTTTGAAATTACTACATAAAATGATATTTTCATTTAATGCTTTAGAAATCATGAATAAAGTTATTAACTTTGCATGTAATATAAAATTATTACTATAAATAATATATTAACAAAATCCTTTCTTTAAATAAAGTGGCTAATAGTTGATAATTAATTTGGTAAATTACAATATATTAAGAAAATATATTTCCTAATAGGAAAATCTTAAAAAATGCACATTCACAAAACGGGTTCCTCTTTTTTTTGTCTTAACGGAAAAAAGAAAAGAAAAGCTTAATGGGCTTGGAGTTTGCGCATTGTGGTATTGGGTTGTGAGTTTTACATGTTGGCCCAATGGAGTCATTCGCTGAAAAAACAATAAAAGAAGGCGACATTTATAATTTTATTTTCCGGTTTTCCCGATATAACACCAACCAAAAAATAAAAATAAAAATGGACAGATACCGAAGAGAAGACGGAGGAGGAAAGGCGAATACGTAGCTTTATGTGGCGTCAGGTCAGATCAGATCAGATCTATAAAGTAAGCACAGATTCTGTCTTTCTTGCAGATTTCATTGTCGTTATCTTCCTTTCTTATCGGTCAGTTTGTCAATTCTTTGTTCAATCTTCTTCTGTTCTTGCTGATCAATTTGGCAATCGAATTCAATTTGTTTTGCAATCTCTATGGATTCTCTTTGCTCAATTTGGCAATCAATTCCTATTTGTTCTTTTTATTTCCCAATCTTATTAGGTTCTTGTTGCTCAGTTTTGCAATCAAATTGAAATTAAAATTCTTGGTTTCCTTAATTTATCTCTTTATCTGCTGTTCCGTTTTTTGAATTAGTGATGCTTTACTAATACTAATTACTATACAAGCATTATGATTTGCATAATTAATTAACAAAGAAAAAAAAAAAGCCAGTCAGTAAACTGTAAATAATAGTTTCTGAATACCTGCATTCGTGAGTTTATTTTGCAGCTAAGTTGTTCAGCTTTCATTCAGATACACATTGTTATTGGTGGCATTACGATTTGCGAGAGCGCTTTTACCAGCTGTTTCTGTATGTGCTGCTAAACTAATGCAACCGATTCTAGCATTTGAGAGCCTTTTTTGTCATTCTCTTTCACTTGCCTCAATTTGCACATGACTTCAACCACACTCTCTGCATCTCCACCTCTCCTTCCAAGGCCTTCAATCGAACCTCCTCAACCCCCCATTTCCAATGATCCTTCATCCTTTACCCACTCCCACGAGGCCCCTGAGATCGAACAAGTAGAGTTACTCTCTGTATCCTGGAACCAGGATTATGGCTGCTTTGCTGCTGGTACATCCCAAGGTTTCCGTATTTATAATTGCCAACCCTTTAAGGAAACCTTCAGACGCGATCTCAAAACGGGGGGTTTCAAAATTGTTGAAATGCTCTTCCGCTGCAACATTTTGGCACTTGTCGGTGGGGACTCCAATTCCCACTACTCTCCAAACAAAGTTATAATCTGGGATGATCATCAGAGTCGCTGCATTGGTGAATTTGCATTTAGATCTGACGTTCGAGCTGTCAAATTAAGACGAGATCGCATTGTTGTGGTTCTCGAGCACAAGATATATGTCTACAATTTTATGGATCTCAAGCTTCTTCATCAAATTGAGACTTCGGCCAATCCTAGGGGACTATGTTGCCTTTCTCACCATTCTAATACATCTGTATTGGCTTGTCCTGGTCTTTATCGAGGCCAGGTTCGAGTTGAGCACTTTGGCCTTAATATGATGAAACTAATTAATGCTCATGATTCTCATATTGCCTGCTTCATCTTAACATTCGATGGTCTACTTCTTGCAACTGCTAGTACCAGAGGCACCTTGATAAGAATATTCAACACAATGGATGGAACTCGCTTACAAGAGGTACGCTGCTGACCGTGGTTTTGTTTTCTCCTGAACTTATACTCATTTTATATCAGGATATGTTCAATAATAATATGCTTCCATCTCTATGGTGTAAAGTAGTGTAGATTCAAGTGGGAAAAGTCAAGCTTTACCCTTTTAAACCTACCCTGACTTGTGAAACAGTGATCTTAAACGTTGACAGGAGGTGTAATGCTACTTATATCCGCAATTAGCATGCTGGACTCTACAGTATTATACTCATCTCCACTCACTTTCTCTGCAGTTTAGGCCCTCATAGTTGCTGTCCTTGTAGGTACGGAGAGGGGTGGACAGAGCGGATATCTATAGCCTTGCACTCTCACCAAATGTCCAATGGTTGGCTGTGTCTAGTGATAAGGGCACTGTTCATATATTTCATCTTCGAGTTAGAGTTTTTGGGGGGGATTCATCTTCTCAACAATCTTCTGTCCAAGGTCCAGCATTATTTCATCAGAATTCTTCAACCTCGCTTGATGCACTTATCTCTCCAAGCACTGGTGCCAATCCTGGTTCATCATTGTCTTTTATGAGAGGTAATAAATACAATTTGCCTTCATTGTTTTTATTCAGGTATTTTGTTACTTTGTTAAGACGGAATTGCATGTAACTTATTAAATTTCCAATAAAATTCAATTTTATATGTTATAAACAATTTAAGTCAACAAATCGCAACGTATGGAAAACTTTAAAGAAGATCTGATGCATAACGATGAGGACAGGGTGAGAATTTTGTTGGTTGATGTTATATTAATTAAAAGCCTTGTGTTTGCTTCTCTTAACATCTCAACATTCTGACATTCTTCCAGGGGTTTTACCGAAGTATTTTAGCTCGGAATGGTCGTTTGCTCAGTTTCACTTACCTGAAAATTCCCAATTCATTGCGGCATTTGGATCGCAAAACACTGTTATTGTTGTTGGCATGGATGGGAGGTATTTGCTCTTCCTTATTTTCTTGAATACCATTCAAATATTCCTTGATCGTTATCAAGGAACTGCGATTGGTATCCTCTTGAGATTAAGGAACTAGTATGATTGGATAGAAGGTTTAAGTAGGTGGTTTAATTAATTGTGCTTAGACTTATTATTATAATATCTTACATAATGGAGGCATGGAAAAACTTGGGCATGTTTACCCTGCCTCTTGTTTTCCTTTTCTTTGCCATTTTCAAAACATTATAATTTTTGCATAATTGTGCTCCTACTCGGATTTTTAAACTTTGCAAATTAGTTCTATCATCAATGAATTCTGCAACTTCTCTGGCGTGATAATCAGAAGATGTGCAACAATCCATGGGGCTTATTTTCCTTGTTTCTTGTCAGCTTAAAGAGCGTCCTGCTTTATCCAAGTTTTAACATCTCTTATGATGTATGATGTCTAATTTCTTATAAATTGTGGAGTGAGTTTGTGGAGAAGATACTTTATATTTCCCGTGTAGCGTGGATAGTGAACTTCAGCTATATACCAAACTGTATAACATACAAGAACTTACACACCTGGATTTTGAGTTTTTTTTTTTTTTTGAGAAACAATCTGAACTTCACCATCAGAAGATATATCGCCATTTACACCCCTCTTCTTTCTTTAGTCAATTTTGAGAATTTCCCACTGTCTTATACCTTTTCTTATTATCAGTTTCTACAGGTGCAGTTTTGATCCTGTTCATGGTGGAGAGATGTTGCAGCAGGAATATGTCCGGTTTTTGAAAACCGATAGCCGGCACTGAACCCAGACAGATGCTTCTGATCTTGTAAACATTGACCCTACATCTATCTCATGTACATATCTTAAAATCTTTCATGAAATGATGCTTCTTAGTATATAATGTGCAAGAAATTGCTGTTCCAGGTACTTGTATATGTAATAAATTGCTGGAAATGGCAAATATTGCTCTGAACTAAAGTTGAGTCTAGATCAGAGTCATATTTCCTGCTACATTCATTATTCTTGCTGGTGAACTAGAGGGCTTGCATTGGGTGTTTCCTCCTGACAATTCCAAAGGGTTCCGTCCTGTCCCGGCTGCATGCACCATAGGGTTTTGTCACTCCATGCCATGCGTAATAGCCTAAAGTTGGGTGGAATGCTAAAAGCTGCGGAGGGTCCTTATATTTGGAATGCTTTTCCCTGGATGTTTCCAAATTGTATATATCATGGAATTATCAAATTCACCCATTGTCAAACTCTTTGGTTAGCAAAATCAAAATTCAAAAGCGAAGCACTTTTAGGTAGAGCTAGTGAATTATTCATTACTCTTTGGAGCATATTTTTGCCGACTGACTGAGGAGGTCTGGGTCCATAATTAATATTCGATTTATGGATCAAAAAGAAAATGGGAAGGGGACGGAAGGCACCTACTTCTTGTTGCGCTTTCATGGTCTGACCCTATATAATCTTACACCTTGAACGTTGGTCTTTCGAGTAAGCCTGCGTTACACTCTCCGATAACTAGAAACGAGAGTCTCGTTTTCTGAAAAAAATGATGTGTTTTATTATAGGCTAACAGGTCCACAGAATCCGCACTGTCTATCTGTATTTGATGGTCTTAATTTCTGAAACTGCAAGGCATATGGTTCAGTTTGACGCTTGTTTAGTCCAGTGAAGGTCCCGTGGAATTTGATGTGAGCTTTTGACATAACTCACTTTTGGATTTTTATAGGTAATTTCATTGATCCACAAAAATATTGAACGGGAGTTGAGAGAGAGTTCACCTGTTGTACTCCAAAGTCCAGGCTAGTTTATAACAAGACAAATGCAACCATGCAAACTGAAAGTAAACAGAAAAACGGCAAACATCTCCCAATTTCTCGTGCACAACGAAGCTTCCATTACATGTTTGTTCATTTAGCTACTTGTTTTTTTATGGTTAAAACAAATAAGATTTTAGAAATTGGTGTTATTAATCTGATATGTGAGGAAGTTGATTTTATGTTTTTTCTTTGTCTAATAATTTTTCAATCCTTAATAATATCTACAACCCACTCACCGTTTTTCTCTCGTCTATTTACAGCTAGAAATAAAAGCAAGCCACATTGAAAAAACAAAAGTCACATACATCGGAATCATAAAGAGAACCATTGCCCTTTCGACTATTCAAATTAAATATTATTCACTTAAAATGCAAACCAAAGACAATAAAATATAAGGGATGACTTTCCACAACACACTGCTATGAACAAAATTTGTCTGCTAGGACAATACCCCTTCAACAATTACTTTGAAGCTGAAGCTTGCCTTGAATGCAGAAAGAAACGGGAGAGAGGGAAAGCTGCTTCCATTCCCCCCCCCCCCCCACACATATATATATATATATATATATCTCTTTCAATAATGCCTAAGTGGAATATTCACACAAAACTTTGATATTTTTAGGCTTCAAAGGGAATGGCAATTAGAGACGTGCTGTTAAAAGGGCATAAATATTGGTTCACTCTCTCAAATAACTACTTTGTCCTCTCAATATTTCAGCCAAGGAAGGCCAAGGCAACCATGTCATTCAACTTTCTTGGACTGGTGGAGCTAACAACAGTTTTCGACCAGCTTTCTTAACCATTTGCTCACCTTCAAAAGAAGTTGAAACTGTCCGACAATACATCATCATAGTAGAGCCCAAGATGTCATCTCTGAATCCACATGCTTTGAAGAAAAACCTGAAATAATTAAGATATAAAGATCATGATTTTGAATCCTACCAAAGGTAGAAGAAAAATACAAATCATCTATCAATGACATGTTGATACATTAGAAACCCTGCAAAAGTAACCGGCAGAAGGTGGCCTCATATTTCAATCCCAACCTTTACCTTGATCCTCTCAGGTTTCCACATAATTTACTTGCAACAACTCTACATGAAGATGTTCGTTGAATGAGATAAACTATACAGTTCAGTGAAAGCATGAAGCAAATATCTAATCAAATTTTTTAGAATTTTATTTGTTCTCATTTAGGGCTGGAGGAACCAGAAGAGAGCACTGAACCAGATATCATAAAATGCAACCAGTAAGATGTGGCAGATTCAAGAGAAAAAATAACTCCCCATAAGTTGTAGGCTGATTGTAATACACTTGCCTGGCCGTTGTTAGAAGGACTTTGCAACATTTATTAGAGATAAATCAGCTTCTCTACGGCTAATAGCTGGGGTCAAAGAAAGAAAAAGAGGCTGCATATTGTGAAAACTAATAAAACCCCCAATATGAAACAGAGACTTACTGAGGAGAGCAGATAGGTTATGAAATTTTAGCATAATGATAAGAATTACCTCTCCTTCCTGGAACAAAGAGCAGCTATGTCATAAATGTCTCTACTTGTGAGCATTCTGGAACGAAATTAAGGAGGAAAATATTAAACTCCTACATATAACTTCAGTAACTATCAGTACACGTTTCACAAACTGCCAAAGAATAAGGATATAACAAGACAATGTAATTCCACCGTGCAGTTTCTGGGCATTTATTTTGTATTTTGACAACTAAACTTGAAGAAACGCTAGAATAAATAGAATTTACTTGCTATTCAGCTATAACAATTATGATTTTGGAACAGGTAACAAGTTACTCATTTCTAGAAGAAGCTGAGAAAGCATCACTACCTCTTGTTTAAAAGAAGACAAGATTACAGTTGCGTGCTTAAATAGAGCAGGCATGCATGTTTAGGACAAATTTGAAAACACAACTACTCCGGTTAAAAATTAAAAAATTAGTAACTTTGAGAAATTAAAATTGACACTGATAAAATGAAGAAAATTAAGAGTAACAAACCTTACAATCCTTTTAACTATTATTGTGCCAATTCCCATGCCCTGTAAAGAAGGAATAACCTGGAAGGCGCTGAACCACAATTATAAGAATATAAATGGTATATAAGTATCTAATTAGAACGAAATTTTATGTTACCAAAAGAATATATTAGAACAAATTTACTAATCCTTTGGGAGGGGGAGGGGAGAAGAAAAGAAGAAGCAATCGTATTAATAAAAATGAGGGGTATGTAATCCAGAAGCCATATTAGTCAATGACTTAGCCCTTCACCTTAAAAAGCATACAACTTGAGATAGATATCCCACAGTTTAAGTAGGGTTGTGTGGCTGGCTTACATTACAGAATAAACATTCAGGCAATGCTCCAAATATACTAAAAAAAAATGATTTCTTAAGTGGATATGAAAAAGAACTTTACTGTGTGGTAAAAGTATATGAATACAAGTACCATGACATCGTAGATAGATGCAGTTAATCCTAGATCAGAAACAGCACGGCCAAAGCCCACAAGCTGGCCGTTGGAAGGGTTGACAGGCGTCACGCTCTCCATCAAATCTCCAACAAAACCCTTTTTCATTTGCTTTTGTTGCTCTTGGTTTTGGATTTGCTTGGTGGTGCTAGTTACCATGACATGATGAGGTTTGCAGAAGACTGAAACAATCACACAACTGTGGGAGAAAGCAATTCGGAGCTTGTCCAAGTCCATGGCTTCTTTAACTATGCCGGTGTTTGGGTCCACCTCAGGGAACCGGTGGCAGGAGTGATCGCAACTAGCGTACAGTTCACTGAGCTCTTGAAGATTAACGTGGGATGGGTCTGTTGATATGTAAATTGGCATCATCAATGGCGGTGGCTTTGATTTTACGCTGCCAAACTCCCATGAATTTGAATTTGGATTTGGGTTTAGGTTCTTTCTTTTGCTTGCGCTGCTTATCCATCGCAATTCCATGGATTTGGATGGAGAGCCACCAGCACGGCCCCCTATCATCATAATCCGTATAGACGTGGTGCTAGAAATAGCCGCGGCAGCAGCAGCAGCAGCAGCAACAACTGCCAGCATCTCTTTGTGTTGGATGACCTTATTCTTCCTTCACGCATACATGAAATAGAACTGAAGAAGGAAGATAAAATACCTACAGGAAAGAAGTTAAAGAAGAGTATGCGCCTCTTAGGTGGCTATCTCGTCCCCACCGATGTATATCACTTCAACTAAAAATGTCATCCACGCAATCGCTGGTTTCTTTTATTTTCATTCATTCGATTATTCTGCCACACACTAGGGATAGTTGGAACTTAAATTTTTGGCTTAACAGGTTGAAGGAATGAATTCATTTAAATAAAATTTTAAATATTTAAAAATACTTTAAATATTAATTAAATATTAAATATAAAATATAATTTCGCTAATGAGTGTTTTCACGGATCTCATATCGGTGACTTATGTGTGTCTTAGAATATATAAAATTTTGACGTATCTCAAAATTTTCATAGTTTTGAATTTTTATGACTGAGATGTGATGTATTCTGCCTTTGTCTAAAAAAAATATAATAAATAAATAATAAAAATATATAACCAATACAATAATATTGTTTTTAACTAAAATTAAAAGATTAAAAATCGAATTTGATGTTGATAAAAAAATATATTGATTAAATCGGTTTAATTATTTGGTTGAACAATATTACAATAAATACAGATGTGGAGAAAAAATGGGATAATTGAAAAAATATCTAGAAGAAAGAGGCGAGATGCTATTGCTAAGAGATGCAAGAAGAAATACCCAGAAGGGTTGATCGTTAACATGAGTAGCAATGTGACTAAATATGGGTTTACTGACGGCGATGAGTCTCACGGTGTTGCAACCTTAGCCTAGGAGAGGGGAGAGGAGCAACTAGGGTTTGCTAGCCAAAAAGATGAAATTGTGAGGGAATTGTTATTTAATTAGATTGATATGGATTTATAACTATTGAAAAAAGGGGAATGTAAAATGATACCAATGGTCAAAGCAGTAATAGTCTAATGGTATACTATATGTAATATAATAATAATAATAACAACAGTCACTTAGAGGAAGTATAAGTAATCATAATTCATATTTTATATAATATTTATTTTTGCATAAAACAGAATTATAATTTATATTTTAAATTTATTAAATATTATATCTTAAAAATAAATACATAAATAAATTAAATTAACTTATAACAATTTTACTTCAAAATCTCATTACGATGACAAACAATATATCAAACTAAACTTACTCACTTCACAAAAATTATTAAGATAAAATAAACTCAATTGAGCAATAGATAAATAAATCTTGGTATCTAATAAATAAGATAAACTGATAATTAAATCTCTTATATCCTTTATTTTTATATTTGATCTCCAACATCTTCTGCATTACATTCTACTTCTCATTAGTATATAAAAAACTCGAGAAGAAATTGTAGATTGTGATAAATGTAATAACATAACATTAAGGTAATTACCATAAGAAAAAAAAAAAAGAAAAACAAAAGGGATAACGTAACGGTAAGGTGACCTCGGAAACTTATGGACTGACGCATGGGTAATGATATTAATACTATTTATTTATTACAACTTCGAAATTGAAAAGGAGATCGGACCGACGGCAATGCATGCTCACTGGAACGTGAGAGACGAGAAAATAGAAAAAGTTCTTACTTCTTAGTTGTTAGCTTTATGTCAATTTCTTCCTTTAAAATAAAAGAAAAGAAAAAAAAATTCAAATCTTTATCTTCTGCTAGAGAGTAAAGATTGCAGATTAAAGATTAGAGTGTTGTGGTAGGCGATCGCTCCGTCAAGCAAGCCCTAGAATTGGAGGAGGCCGTTAATTTGAAGGTAGCTGAAATCCAGCGCCACCACCGCCTCCACCGGGTATTCTTATTCAGTATTTGTAGACATAGATAGGGTTTGTTTAGAGCTTTGTTTAGATACAGAAAAGACAAACAAAACGCTCAAGATATGGATGTTGGGCGGAGGATAGCAGTGAGCCCTAGACCTTGCAGCGGGCGGAGAATAGTCGCATCCAAGAAAAGAGGGAGACCGGATGGCTTCGTTAACAGCGTCAAGAAACTTCAGCGAAGAGAAATCTGCTCAAAGCGACATCGTGCTTTCTCCATCGCCGACGCCCAGGAGCGCTTCCGTAGCATCCGCTTGCAGGTTGACCCACTTACCTAACTTTTACTCCTTTTAATTATTTTATTATTGCACAAATTTTCTTTTATATTGCTTCTGCATGTTTTGGTTGTTCAAATTGCTTGAGAATTCTGCTTTATGATATACAGTTTAAGTTGACGTATCTACCCCATCATTTTTCTAAGCCCAAACTTTAGCTTAATGCTTCATCCTTTTCCTTGTTTTTCCAAATTATAATGCAAAGAAATTTAAACTTTTTAACCCTAGTTGCAAATTTGTGGAAAGGAACAAAGGAAAATCTAGCTTTGCATCATTAATGCTCAAATTGATTTGATACATATTATCCGCTTAATAGTTTCTACTCTGAGCACCGCTTTGGTTTATAATAAACAACTAGAGTGACTGGAGCGCCTATCATTTCAATGTTAATTGATAAACCTTTGGTTTATAATAAACGGTGGAATTTGTGTCAAAAGATTCCTGATGTTGAATTTAAAATTTCTGTGAATGATAGTTGATACAGCTTTATTTGAGAAATTTGAGTGAGAAATGTGGGGTTGAATGCATAGGTTGATGTCGAAATGCAGATGCTTTATTTGGATTTGATGGTATTCTGACAAACATGTTATATTCCTGCTATTTGAATCAGTTCACCTTTGATTGAATAGCAATTTATGTATTTATTTCCACAATTAAGTAGGAGAGTAGAAAAGGAGATTCTTGCCTTTCGTTTAGTTGAAGTCTTTCAAGTAAAAGATTAGTTTCAAAGGGCAACGGATGAGCTGTTACTTGTGTAGCCCGTGTGTGTTACTAGCCTTATTGAGCTTGCTTTTTAGATTTGGTGATATGTTGCATAAATGTATAGGAGGAATATGATACTCATGATCCAAAAGGACATTGTTCGATGGTATTACCGTTTCTGAGGAAGAGATCAAAGATTATAGAGATCGTTGCTGCGCGAGACATTGTCTTTGCTCTTTCCCAGTCTGGTGTATGTGCGGCATTTAGCCAAGGTAGGAACCTTGTTTCACACTTCTAAGCATATTCTTGATGGGCTTGTCAATTTCTGTTTGCCAAGCAATTAGAATAGGAATCTTGATGTTTTATTGTTGTTGCGTGCAGAGACTAATCAAAGAATATGCTTTTTAAATGTCACTGCCGATGAAGTTATTCGAAGCTTGTTTTATAATAAAAACAATGAATCACTTATCACAGTCTCAGTTTACGCTTCTGACAATTTCAGCTCCTTGAAATGCAGAAGCACGAGGATTGAGTATGTCAGTCTTTTTAAACCTCTTTACAATCCTTACCTTATCCCAACCGGAGTTGAAAGGAGAGTAATGGAAACAAACAAAATCAAAGAAAAACATGAAATACTGCATCTCGGACATTCTAATTTGTAATGTTCATTTGTTTCCCTTTTGAAACAATTCTGTTTTATTGACAGATACATTCGGAGAGGTCAACCTGATGCTGGTTTTGCACTTTTTGAATCCGAGTCACTGAAATGGCCTGGTTTTGTAGAGTTTGATGATGTAAATGGGAAGGTACTCACATATTCTGCACAGGATAGGTAATTACTTATCTATGCGAATGTACTTTTGTGTTCCTATAATAATTGGATTGATAACTAGATTAATGAGTTTGATATGTACTGCTTTTGTTTTTACTCAGTATATACAAGGTGTTTGACCTAAAAAATTATACGATGTTATACTCCATATCAGATAAAAATGTTCAAGAGATTAAGATCAGGTAATGCTCCTTTCATGATGTTATATCTTCTTGATACAGAAATAAAGGTTCATTCATTGATAGAAAAATGGAAACCTTTGTGATTTTGTTTTATCCTTCTATTTATGTCAATATTTGATGATTTAGGCTACTTTTGGTTGTTCCTTCTATAAGCAAAAATTGGTGTAAAATGAGAATAAAACAAAAAACTGGTTGTATAATAACTGTTTTTTACTAAAGTAGAGAAATCATTTTGTTCTTGGAAAGAATTACAGTTTTGTAATAATTTATTAGTATTGTTTAGGCCAAACAAGCTTTCCATTTCTCTTGGAAGCAAAAAGTAGGTATTAACAATCAAATGGTAGCTTGTTTGCTTTTGAAGGTGTCACTTTATGTAATTGACTTTGTTTCATCATATCTTGTTTCTACAGTCCGGGGATCATGTTGTTGATTTTCACTAAAGTTGGTGGCCATGTGCCTCTTAAGATTCTCTCAATAGAGGATGGTACTGTTCTTAAATCTTTTAGCCATCTTCTTCATCGGAATAAGAAGGTGGATTTCATCGAACAGTTCAATGAAAAGCTTCTTGTGAAGCAGGAAAATGAAAACCTCCAGATTCTTGATGTAAGTGTCTTTGTCAATATATTGCAATCTTATTCGATTGTTAAAACTAAAAAATATGATCTGTAACTGTGCAGGTCCGCAATTCTGAGCTAACAGAAGTTAGCAAAAATGAATTTATGACACCTTCAGCATTTATTTCTTTGTATGAGAACCAGTTATTTCTGACATTTAGGAACCGGACAGTGGCTGTCTGGAACTTCCGTGTAGAACTTGTAACTTCATTTGAGGATCACCTTTTGTGGCATCCTGACTGCAACACTAATAATATATACATCACAAGCGATCAGGATCTTATTATCTCTTACTGCAAGGCTGATTCTGATGATCCATTGTCTGAAGGAAATGGTTTGTTTTCCTTTCTTTAAACTTGTTATTTCCTGGAAAATGGACAGTTAAATCAGGGTTAAATGCGTAGCCTGTTTATAAAGCTGGGTAATGAGTTGCTTCACCATTATGTTTATGTGTGCATCTAATGAACTGTTTGCATCCCATATCTGTTGTGGCAGGGTCGATTAACATCAGCAATATATTGACTGGGAAATGCCTTGCTAAAATAAGAGCAAGCAACAGTTTCCCCGTGGAGAAGCAATGTAGCTGCAGTTCAAAGATGCAGAGCAATTCTTCGTCCAGAATTCGAAGTACAGTTGCAGAAGCATTGGAAGATATCACCGCACTTTTTTATGATGAAGAGCGCAATGAGATTTATACGGGGAATAGGCACGGTCTAGTTCATGTGTGGTCTAACTGATGGTTTGAGTTATATTTCATTAGGAATTAATTATGTTGTTTTGGTTGGTGGAGGTGAGGTTGAGTAATGAGTTGACTGTGAAAGGGGAAGTGAATTGTAAGTCAGTCTCATGTAACTAGTCCATTATTTAGTGGTTATTGTTTCTTTCTGTTTTGAATTTCAGTTTTCAGTCCTAGTCCTAGCCTTATTTATATATAATTCTGGTCCTGCGTAGGAGTGTGTAAATTGTTGTTTTATCGACTTCGTGATTGTATTACTATTATTATTATTATTATTATTATTATTATTACTACTACTACTACTAGAATGTTACCAGTAATTACTTATTTAAATATTTTTAATACTGTAATATATTAATTTATTAAGATAATTATATTTTTATGGTAAAAATTAAATATTTTAAACTACATTTCCTTACAAATAACACATTTTCTTATTAAATCAATTTCAAATAAAAAAACTATAAAATTAACATTTTAAAAATGAAATTAGTGGCAAATTAATCAAAAAATAAAACTTAAAGTTGATTTTTAAAAAAATTATATTTCACTTTCTTCAATTGCAAAGGTTTAAACTGACCAATCATTCTTGTTGGTATTGCTCCACCGTTCACACAGAAAGATAAAAAAAGGTGTTAGTAAAATCATTTTTTATTTACTAATTAATAATTATTCATTGTAATGATGGTAAGTAATAAATATTATCGATTCATTGGTTCATTTTGTAATTATCTAAAATTGTTTCGCTTCTCCTAAACAATAATAATTCTTTTTCTTTGTTAATAATTATTTTTTATGATGATAGTAAATAAAAAATATTTTTTATTTATTAGTTCATTTTTAATCCTTTCAAAATTGTTTTAGGAAGTGGAATAATTAACCTTACAACATTGGACATGATTTGAACATTACATGAAAAAATAATTAAAAGATGATGCAAAGCACACACAAAAACACGAATAAGTCAAAATTTATATAACATGAATTATTAATGTATCAAAATTTAAATAAGATATAATGCATTAAATATGGTCATACCATGAAAAAAATACACAAACATGATATAGATGTTAGCCATTTAGGTGACTACACGATGTGGCCTATACAAGAAAGTTACACCATATGGCTCATGGAAAGTTAACTGCCTGTAGATGTAGGATACATGTAATTAGTAACTACCCATTAGATATAACCTATTATATATAACCTATCTTCTTTTGATGGAAACGAGGGATAAAGATAAGAATATACGTAGTGAAATTTTTTTCACATAGAGATCAAAAGGTCTCTGGCCTAACAAGAAAGTTTATTATATCTTCATCAATTCTATAGATTAAAGCTTAGATAAATCAAACAAAAGAATTTCTCAATTATATTCGACAATGCGTATTTTGTCTCTTTTGCAACCAGAATCTGATTGCTATGGCTGATAGTATGTGTTTTTGGGCTTTTGCTTAAATTTGTTGAAATTTAAAATGATATATTGCTAAAATTTGGCATCAAGGCTGGTTATTTTAGCCTAGTTTTCGATTTCGTTGAAATTTCTGTTAGGGATCTATTTGATAATTATCCATGATTATGATCTATTGTAAGAATGTGTTTTCAGTCATTGAGATTCTTTAATTCTTTAATTTTATTTTTGGGGAAATTAATTTGGCAAAACTATACAGATAATTAAATTTCTTATGACATATTGAGCTATTTATCTTTGGTTTTATTTGAAAATTATCTGTGTTATATGTATTTAGGATTTTTATGCATACTTTGGTTTCCTAAATATAAAGAATTGATGATTGACTTAAAGTTTAGTCAATAATTTTGATATCATATTTAAGTTTACATTTGAGTAATTAAGTAACAGTAGCCATAACATTGTTACTTATGAAAGTGTTTTGTGATATTAAGTTCAGTCACATAAAGTTCATGACATAAATAATTGTAATTAATCATGAAAATATAATAATTTAACCACTTAGGGAAATTATTAAATTTAAGTGATTAATTAGGATGCGATAGAGATATTTTATTGATAAAATAGATATTTTCTAGTTGCCCATAGCCCAGAAAATTCTTTTAAAGATAAAAGTTAGTCCCATCGTAAAGTTATATATATATATTTATATATATCATCTGTGTGTTATAATCTAAGCCCACAGGAAAGATTATAATGACATGTTAATTTATGTTGTTTAGATTAATTTACATGGATAAATTTTTTTATATTTGGCTTTATTGCATGTTCTAGTAAGATTGTTGCTTATTTATAGTTGTTTAAACTTTATCTATTTCAAATTCTAATTCCTCCAACATTATTCCTTTGAGAGATAATTATGTTGATTGGAAGGAAAAAGTTCTCCTTGCATTAGGGTGATGGATCTTGATTCAGCATTTCGAGTGGATGAACCTACAAAGCCCATAGAATCACCGAGTTGAGAAACATATGATCTTTGGGAGTGAACCAATCACTTGAGTTTAATGTTTATGAGGTCTTGTATTGGGAAAATTATCCTTGGATCCATTCCTAAGTGTGCCAAAAGGAAAGAATATTTAAAGATTATTGAAAACTAGTTTGGACTTTTGACAAGGTACTAGCAAGCACCCTAATGATAAAATTGTGTTCTATGAAATTTAATGGCACTAAAGGTGTGCGTGAGCATATCATGGATAGCCGACGAACTGGAATCATTGGAGGTTGAGATCTTTAAGTCATTTCTAGTTCACTTTATCCTTAACTCACTGTCTTTTGGATATGAAACCTTCAAGATCTTGTACAACACACATAAGGAGAAACCGTCAACCAATGAACTTCTGACCATGTATGTGCAAGAAGAAAGATGACTGAATCAAGAAAGGATTAAAAGTGCACATTTAGCGACTTATGACAAAAAACCATCCAAGATATGGAAAGGAAAAATGCCTCTTAACCAAGTTAATGAGGGCAATGTCAGTTACTTTTTTTACAAGAAAAAAAGGACACATAAAGAAAACCTATCCCAAATTCAAGCAATGGCTTGAAAAGAAAGGTAATCTCATCTCTTTAGTGTGTTTTGAATCTAATATGTTTCATGTTTCTCATAACACCTAGTGGATTTGTTTTGGCTCTACAATCTATATTACCAATACCATGTAGAGCTTTCTAAACCAAAGGAAACTGATTAAAAATGAATGTTCTATTTATTTAGGAAATAAGATGCGATCACATATAAAGGCGATAGGGACCTATAAACTTGTCCCCTGTTCTGGCTTTGTTTTAAATCCTTAAAGACCATTTTATGTTTCATCAATTTCAAGAAACTTTATTTCATATTCAAGACTTTTGTCTCATGGTTTTAGTTTCAAATTCATTGGTATTTTTTTCATTTGTATAAAAACAATATTCTTATGGGTAATATTATTATGGATGATGGGTTATTTAAACTTCATTCAAACTCTACCCTTGATTATAGCCTTCCAACTGTGCATGATAATAATGTTGGCATTAAGCGTGGTGTTTTAAATAAGAAATCCTCTATTTTATGTCGTAGGCGATTAGGTTATATTTCCATTAATATAACTGAAAGATTGTTAATGATGGAATTATTAAGATTCTTGACTTTATTGATTTTAGTACTTGTATGGATTGCATTAAAAGAAAGCAAACCAATAAGTACAAGAAAGATGCCACGAAGACTTATAATATTTTAGGGATTATACACACTGATCGTTAAGGTCCTTATGATGTGTGCTTTAATGGTCAAAAATATTTTATCACCTTTATTAATGAGTATACATGACATAGTATCTCTATTTGCTTTATGATAAAAGTGAATCATTAGATGCTTTTAAGGTTTATAAAGTAGAAGTAGAGAAACAATTAGGCAAACAAACTAAGGTAAGTATTATGGTAAGAACATGAAATCAGATAAAGGTGGGGAGTATTATGGTAAGTATACTAAAAAGGTACAATTACCAGGTCCATTTGTAAGGTTTCTTGAGGAATAATGTATTATGGCACAAAATACGATGCTTAGCTCACATCTCAAAATAGTGTGGTTGAAAGAATAAGTCAAACATTGTTGGACATAGTGAAGAGTATGATTAGTAACTCTAATCTTTTTTTAGAGCTTCACTACACAAAGATAATAAGAGATTAGAGTTACTAATCATACTCTTCACCATGTCCAACAATGTTTGACTTATTCTTTCAACCACACCATTTTGAGATGTGAGCTAAACATCATATTTTGTGCCATAATACATTATTAGGACCTAGGCAACCCTAATACAAAATCCATAGATATATCCATCCAAGGTTGATTAGACACAGGTAAAAGTGTATATAAACCATGTGGCATTACTTTATATTTTGCTTATTTACATATTACACACTTATCACAATCAGATTGCACATCATGTTTCATGTTAGGCCAATAAAAATGTTCATGCAATATATCTAAAGTCTTTTGCACACCAAAA
>JBBYHO010000015.1:24575150-24600599 GCA_038382025.1 Adansonia gregorii | reverse complement strand
ATTATTTAAAGTAATGATAATAATTAGAGTCTGATAACAATATAACAAAGTAATAAATAAATTAAAAAAATATTAAAATCATAATAGATAATACCATATCAAAATAAAAAAAAAATCACATGTTAAACTAGCAACTAGACCTGCCTATGAGCTAAACGACCTATTCATAAGCTAGACAGCTTGCCCAATGCAATAGCCTCGGCACAATCAAGCCCAGGTCTTAAGATTTTATGTTTCAAGTATGCTCGACCTGAAATAATATTTTTTAAATAAAATAATATATTTTATTTAAATTTAATTAGAAAATATGTAAATATTAATATAAAAATAACATTTTAATATTATGAACAATGATTTATACTTAAATGGGTCAGCCAAGACAAATTCGGCTGTGAGCTTAGAATTCAAAAATTTTTCGGGCCATGGATAGACCCATAGAACCAAACTAAGATTTTTTTATGGCCAGACTCGGCCAAATTTGTACCTAGCTTAGAATATAAAATTACGTAAAAGTTATTACATTTAACATAAAATAAAAAATTGATGTAAATTATACTCAAACCCGAACCTGAACTAGAACCCGAATTGGCCCGAACATTAATTAGCCCGAACCCGAATTAGCCCGAACCCGAATAGATCCAAAAGAGTCCAAACCCGAATAGACCTGAACCCGAATCAGTCCGAGCCCAAAAAAGCCCAAACCCGAAATGACCCATCCTGAACCCGCCCAGTTACCACCTCTACTTAAATCATACCTTAATTAGCAATAATAAATTTCATCTTTTACAAAATAAAAACCTTAGTTGCAACAAAACTAAATTTAATTATGATCATAAATTACAAAACTAATTGTATTTTAATATTACAAGAATACTTCTATGAATAAAAATAAAATATACTTTCAAAAAATTATACAAAAAAACCTTCTAAATATGAATATTCAAATCTTGAAAATTTATTTAACTCTTTTCCTCCTTAATATGAGGAGAAGAGCTTCAAAGACTTTATTTATAAAGAGCCCAAAGCTCTCTTCTCCTTCTCCCCGTTCCCTCAATAATTTTAAGGGTCGTGGACTAGCAAGTCCATGACTTCTTTTATCTTCTATTAGGGTCAAAAACCCTACCAAAAAATGGTAAGACCGTGAGCCTCCTCTCCTTCCACCCAAAACAATTATGGGGGCACATATGTTGGGTGCTAGTTTCGAATACATAAAAAAACTCTTGGAAACTCGCCCACTGAGAAGGTGAGTTCCCAATGTTAATTGAAAAATTGCTCATTGTATTGGAGTATTCTGAACATGAAAAAAAGGCACATTTTGTGAATTAGTCTTGAAATGGTATATTTTAAGAAATAAAAATAAAATTTATATTATTTACATAAAATTGCTTTAAGCTGTAATAAAATATTTAAAAAAATCAAAATTTTAAAAATTATATTTATGCTTTTTAATTTTTAATATGTTATATATTTTGAACACTTTATATAAGAAAGGTGGCAAAAAAATGAAAAGTAAAAGGATAAAAAGTTCTTTGCCCTGCTTAAAAGATCATATGTATTAACTGATTGTATTGATTGAATTGAAAATAGATAATCGATGTGATACATATCATTAAATCAAATATTTATGGATCGTAAAAAATTGATTAATCTGATAAAAACTTAAAAACAATAAAATTCAATTTTAAATTTTTTTTATTTTATTATATAAAATTTATTACATGAAATTTGAACATTTAACATATTAAATCTATGTTAAATATATCATTTAATTAAATATATAACTTTCTTAAAAATTTATTATATTAACACTCACTTACTATTAAAATTACATATTTATTTAGGAAAAACAAGGGGTGCTATTAGTAAAATGCCCTGGGCTCATTTTAGCGGGTCTTTCATGGGTTGAGAATTTTCTCTACCTTTCCCTCATTTTCTTGCACTTCCGCAGCATTTTTTTCTTTTTTTTTTTTTTTTTTCATTTGCTTGGTTCAACTCATCGTGGTTCAGTTTTCACTCTATTTTGCCTTTGCTATATGCACTGTTGTTTTGAGCAGATAGGCTTTGCCATTGTTGTTTTCTCTTGATTTTAAGCTGCTTTTGCACAAATCACATTGAGATCTTTAAAACTGTTAAGTTCTTGCACCTTGTTAAGATTTGCTTCTTAGTTAAAGCTGCCTTTAATGGTGGTTCAAAAATTTTCCTCCATTAAAAGACTCAAGCTTGGAGGAAATTTTGGTGGTTGAAGAGAGGCTTGAGACGGTTATAACCGCCAATGCTGAAGTGTCACCTATGGATTGGAGAAAAATTCTCTGCTCCTAGTGATAATTCCTTGTAGTTTTTTGCTCCTGAAACCAAATATGGTGTCGTCAAAGTGTAACCTCCTAAAAATGTTATTGAGGAGGAGATTGCTTAATGAAAAAAATTCGGTGGTGGCTCAATTTATTGGTAAAATTCCAAACTTTAGCAAGTTTCAAAAGTTAATCACCTTGTTATGGGAGAAGGATAGCTTCGTAGAGATTAAACCTACTGTTCTTAACATTTTTGTAATTCAATTTTCGAATCCTAAAGCTACGGATAAGGTGCTGGAATCTGGGCCTTGGCGTATACAAAATAAACTCCTTATAGTCAGGAGATGGGACCTAGTTTAAAATCTCTTGACTTTAATATGGGTAAACTTACCATCTGGATTCACTTGGGATGAGTTCCATTGGAGCTCTACACAAGGAAAGGTCTTAACTGTATAGCTAGTCCATCTCGATCTTCTCTTTATATGGATAAGACTACGGCTACACAATAACTTATGGCTTTTGCTAAGGTTTGTGTTGAGGTTGAAGCTACATCTAAGATCCCACGATCCATTAAAGTGGAACTCAGAAATGGTACAATAGTTAAGTATCTCAATTAATGTTCCTTAGTTACTTTAGTAATGTTCTTCTTGGAAACTTTTGGTCATCCGGATAAGACTTGTCCAAATAAACCTTCTGTGGTGTCTGGGAAGGTTTGGGTTCCCAAAGGAAGAATTGATCCAGAGAATAAGCAAAAGAAGCTTGAAGGCATTTATTAAGAGATGGCCTTACTTATAATTGTGCAAATCTTATTGAAGAAGTATAGGCTAAAGCCCCAACTCCCCTTATTAAGCAGCAAGTGACTCATTCAACATCTTGTTCTAGGTCCAGTAACAGATTTAAAATTTTAGAGCAACTAAGTGATACTAATGAACGTATAGTTAAGAAAGTCAATGCCATACAAGAACTGCTCTTGAAGCTAAAAGACCTAGAGCAGCTTCCGCAGGAGTTGCTGACCTCATACAGTCCTTGAAAAATAGAAGAAAAGGCCATATTGGTAAAGGAAAAAAAGCTAAGGTAGTATTATCTACCTTTGGTCATAAATCACCCTGCCCTACTCAATGAGTTTTCTCATACGGAATATTAGCGGATTTAACAATTCTCTTAAACAAAAGGAAGTAGATAGAAGAATACACATTTTAAAAGCAGATATAGTTTGCCTCTCTAAATCAAGGGTGAAGAAACATAATTTGCAGTTGATAATGGATAACCATTTTGCTGGCTGGAGCATTTATTATAGTTTTACATTGCAGCTTACAACTGTAGGATTTGGTTCTTATGGAGAGGCCGCTTGCAGGTTGATTTAATAGACTCTTTTGATCAATTCATCACTTATGGGTTTACATGTAATGGGCAGAAACTGTTTGTACTACTACTTATGCTAGTAATTAGGGGATTACTAGGAAAAGGCTAAGGCAACACCTGATCTCTTCACAGCACCCTTCAAATCCACTATGCTAATTGCAGGGGACTTTAATATTGTTGCCTCGCACCTGAAAGCTCTAATTCTATTGGCAGCCATACTTTAAGTATTGATTGCAAAGACTTTACAGAATGTATTAATCACGGCCATATTTGACCATTGTTTCATTGGTCACTTCTTCACATGGACTAAAAATCAAACTGAATGATTCATTGCAAAGAAGTTAGATCAAGCAATGATTAATGACTTATGGCTAGTTGTCTTTACTACTTCCACGATTGAATTTCTGGCAACAGAAACATCTGGTCATTGACCTTTCCTTGTCAAATTAAGCGAAGTTTGTCAATCAACCTAAAACCTTTCAAGCTTTTTGATTTCTGGTCTAAACACGACAGCTTCCGGAGAAATAGTCTTGGAGAGAACCAATGCAAGGAAAACCATGACTCAACTTTTCATTAAGCTGAAGAGGCTGAAGCAACCCCTCGATCTTTCAATGCGACTCATTTTTGTGATATTTCTGGTAAAGTTGAAAGGAAAAGAAAAGAACTAGTGCACATATTTCTTTATTAGGACCTAACCCCTCTAATAAACTTGTTGAAAGGGTAAAGGTACTTTCCCAGGAAGTTACTCAACTACAGTTGGCTAAGGAGAGCCGCTAATAAACGGAAAGCTAGGTTGCAATGGATCTAGGAAAAAGACCAAAATACCAGGTTCTTTCATGGAATGGCAGCAGCTAATCAAGTCAAAAACTCAATAAGGGTGCTGTATGATTGTTATGAACCTCAATATATCAGAGCAGACAATACTTTGAATCATCGTAAGGCCCTAGTTGGTCAGACGAATCGCTTGTTTGAACCTCACATACTGAAATATGAGAGTAACAGGGTTAAAGAGTCATCACCTATCTAGTTGGCTATAGGTGTGATTGGTCACATATTAAAACCATTCACTAAAGAGTTACAAAACTCTAGAGGAACGATTTTATGATTTTTGTATAATAGAGATCTGTAAAGTTGGGCTTAAGAGTCAGTTACACAAGTCCTCTCGTGATGCCCAATACTTCATACTAACTAATCACATGTATTCGAATTTGTTTTTCTCGGTGTCAGTCATACGTGTTCAACCATAATCCCCCTCTTATTTACTCCAAAATCAAACAAATATCAACATAAAATGGATCTAAGAACTCTTATAGGGATTAGCTCGAATTTATAATTGATTCAGAGCAAAAATCATTTAAAAAGGAAAAATTCCACAAAAATGCTTGATTCCAAAAATTTCACGTATGGACTTCAGTTTTACTATCAATTTTGACTCTGTTTTAAAAAATTCATAAAAATAGTAAACTTGGACTAAATTGAAGAAAATCTCAAATTTGAAAATAATATGAAAAATTAAGTTTATTTTTTTTAACTTTGGAGCTTTAATGTTAGACGTTAGGGACCTTTTAAAGGACACACCTAAACCAATTTATACACTAAACATGACTCCTAGAATCAATTCCAAGGCATCCGAATGCCATGGAATAGTAGACAATAAAAACGGAGACAAACAAAATAGGGACAAATTTGACCTTTCTAGCTCTCCAAATTTATCCTATCACATAAAACTACTGGTAGTTGTCGATGCTACCTGTTTATATTACTCACTTCCTTTAGCTTGATTTTTTACTTTGTAGTGTAGAGAAGTAGAGATCGTATCTCACAAGGACCTTTAGAAGTTTAAAATTGATTTTGATAATAGAAAGAAAAGAAATTATGTGATATAAAAATAGTAGAATCTAATAAAAAGTAAATAGGGATTTGATTTAAACAAAATAAAAAAACCTTAAAAATAATTTAATAAAAATCAATAATTAAAAGACTTTGATAGTAAATCGATATTGCTTACTAGTGTATCATCATCAATCATTGAAAACTCTTATGCATTTTTTAAAACAAATAAATCAGCCATGGAATCAAACATGTATTGACTTCCTTACTTTCCCTTACTTCCTAATTAACCAAGTTAAGCACTATGATTAACCTTTATCATTTAAATACCCTAAAAGAAGCTTTAGAATATAATTAAAAGATAGCTTTAAAAACTAAGAAAGTTTAACTGATTCAATCTAACAAAATTAAAAGTTGATTTTATTTAAGAAAGACCTGTATTTTTCATAACTTTTAAAATGAAAACTTGACCATCCTCATTAAAGTTATTTTGCTACTTATGTAAAATTAATCAAACTATTAAGTATTTGATTAATTAAACTAGTTCTAGATTAAATATGAGAAAACTACTAGTATGTATCCTAGAAGCTGAAATCATATAACCATGACATTTAAACAGAAAAACACAAGATATTTGTAAAAAAATTGACTTTGAAAACAAATCATTTATTTCTCATGATGAATAATACAAAAGCTTGCAAATCGTTTTACTACCAAATAAAAAAACTTAGAAAGGCATAGTTTAGAAAATAATTAATACAATAGAGAGGAAGAATAAGAATGATATGTTCAAAATTGTTTAACCCCTCTCTATTTATAGGGAAATAATTCAACTAAAGCTAGGGATAAAGATAATTATACTAATTTATCAAAATAAAAATAAAAAATTAATCTCTAATCTTTATCTTAATCTCTTAAGAGGTTATTTGTAATCATCTTTCTAAATGCAGCCATAAAGTTGGATTTGTGGTTGATTTTCTTTATTTATCTAAGAGATAAATATAATCTTCAAAGGTAATTATTTCAGATTTTAAACTCTTAACCCAAGTAGAACTTCATCTTCCAACTTCTCCTAATGTGATCAAAGTTTTTCAAGATCAGCTCATTAGAATTCAAAACCCATACAAATTCTCTAACTTAGCCAATTTTTGCTTCTTTTGTATTTTTCATCCAATTAAATCTTGCAAAATAAAAAAGAAAAATAAATGCTTGTGATAATCATAAAAAATAACTACAAAAGATTAAAATAGAAATATAATTTATATAAAATTAAGCACTTATCAACCACAAAACAAAAATTCTAATAAATGTTGACTCATACTTCAACCTAAAAATATGCAAAAAATTTCAAAAATCATTTTGGCTATCCGGTAAATTTTTTTAATTGGACACTACTACATCGCATGGCATGTTCGACCAGCCTATTTTCTAAAATTTCTTTCTGATTTGTTCAAAATACACACCAAAAGAGCCATACAAGCATGGAAAGCTTATTCATTCTAATTTTATAAAAAAATATAAGAAAAATACAAAAAATGATTATCCGCATAAAAAAATAGTTTGTAATACTAATCAGGCACTAAAACAGAGCCATGCAAATAGCTCGTGTTTTGGGATTTTACTATATTCACTCGATCACAAAATCGAACTCTTTAACAGCCTATTAACATCCCAATCAATGAGGATTATTAGAAAAATACTAACAAAAATTTATAATTCTTATAACCTAATCAAAATATATCTTTTTTTATGAGTCTATTATGCTGGACTATAACAGTAGATTTAGCGGAATTTGTGACCACGAAGCCTTTCGTCAAAATTTTAAAACATGTTTATGGACATTCAAATGTCTACCAACGAGTTGAAATAGAATCCATAATGTCATATATGAGGAAACAACAAAGACTTTTGAGTGCCAAGATCTAAAAACATGATTTTTAACATTAGCCATATGCTTTGGAGTCATGCGAATGATCCCGCTTTATCATTTTTATTTATTATTATTTATTCTTAGCAAGTAAAAAGCACACCAATACCACCCACTTGCGTGATGAAACTAACACTTAAGTAACACTAAACAACACATTTAAACCCACCTCAACATCACTTAATAACTCAGACTAAAATTCACCAAGTTTAGACTCAGGCACATTTAAACACTTAAAAATATTTTTGTTTTGCTCTAGATCAACTTTAATTCAAGCTATTTTATTTAAATCCCTAAGTTACTCATTAAAGAGCTTATTAAACAAAACCAAACCCTGATTCGTCTATTGATTAAGTGAACCAAAACTTGCCTTTAGGGGGATCTTTTAAGAAAACAAGGTTTTTACACAATTTAAGCACACTATCATGCATTTTATTCAACACATAGAATATTAGTCTATGATTCTAACAACTAATCATCCACAAAACATATTCTAAACACAAATCCAACATGGCCTAATGCTTTTTATGATAATCATGCACATCTATTCATCAATTTTCATCAAATTCTCATCAATTAACAATCAAGCACAGGAAAACGAGCTCAGATTCAATTTAATCCACATGCTTAACAATCAAAACATGCTTTCAATCATTTGAGCTCATCAATTGAATAAGTAAATTTATAAATTCATTCAATTAAGCATAAATTTTAGCTTACCTAAGTTTAACTCAACCTGGTTCATCTAAGTTTCATAATTAAGCGTAAATTATGCAAAACCCACTCAATCACATCAGGAGACCACCGTGGCCAATCCTAGAAAAGGATTTTTGTCCTTGTTGGAATGGTTTTTTAAGTTCAAGAACCTATTTCATCATTTTGCACTAGATTCAAGTCTTATCTACTTAAATTTTAGTTTGAATTAGCTCACATTAGCTCAAATTGGCCAGATCATGAAAGATTAAATAAATTAAGCTCAAGTTATATTCAAGGTTAGTTACGTGAGAATAAAGTTTAAAACCTAGAATTGAAAATAGAAGGCAGGGTTCGTAGATCCTATTTATAAAATAAATACCAAAACAAAAAAAATCAATCATCCATGACCTAGTTTTACTAATATCTAGTCCATAATCATCCCCATGCTATCATAACATATCATAAGTATCAAATTAAACATGCATAGCCCATATTACTTGGTGATCTTGGGTGTCATTTACATAAACCTCATCAAAAAATTTGATACGATTTATCAAATTAGTTAGTAACTTTTGTTCTTTAATTAAAAATTTTTTAGTTAAATTCCTAACTTTTGGGAACGTTGTATTAACTTGGAGTTACCTAACTTTTAGGCTATTTGTCTTAATCAGGACATTATGTAACATTTAGATAACCTTGTCTTAATTTGGACAAAATATTGAGCATGTAATACTTTCTAAATCATTTAGAAAACTAGTTTCAAAAACAATGTTTTAAGACATTAAAATAAGGGAACCACTTTGTCTTAACACTTTAAAAAAATAATTAAAGTTTAAGGTTTAAGGTTTAAGAAACCGTTTTGTCTTAAACCAAATCAAGAAGATTGAAAACTATCCTAACCCTTAGGAACTTTGATTCTATTAGGTAACACTTACCTAATCATATTACAGTTTTATTCCTGAATTTTGGGAATCAAGTTCATCTTTAACGATGAAAATGCATTTATGCTAAGAAGATTAATCATTGACAATTTTCTTGCAACTCTTAAGATCTTTCACTATGTTAGAAACAAACAACACAAGAGATAAGGGTGAATGGCCATTATACTGGATATGAGCAAACTTATGATCAAGTAAATACCTTTTTTTATAGGTGAGCCTTTATCATTGTATCTTTTCTCCTAGTTGCTAAGAACTTTCTAACACATTACAAAATACTGAAGAAAAAAAAATGAAATCAAAGGGGCCTTAATTTACAAGAGTTGCCTAAGCTTGTCACACCTCTTTTTTTTCAAATGATATCTTCCCTTTTATCAGAGCATCTGAGAGTGGTTATGTAAAATTGAAGACTATACTGCATGTGACGAAGCATCAAGGCAAAATATTAATATCAAAAACTCGAGAAGTGTTCTTTAGCAATAATATGGATAGCAAGAATCAGACATCTCTAAAAAATGTGCTTTGGATCCATAAGTTAATGAAAATAGATACATACTTGGGACTTCATATATTTGGTGGACGGAAGGAAGGATAGATCTTCAGGTCCATAATGAAGAGAATAGAAAAGAAGGTCAAAAGGTGGAAAAAACACCGTTTATCCAAAGTGGGACAACAAAAAGAAAGTATGGCGTAGTGTTTGGACAGCGAAAAATAACTAGAAAAAAGGATTGCTATGGCATACCAGGAATGGTAAGAATGTTCATGTTTAGAAAGAAAAATGGTTGATGGGAATGATTAGTGACATGGTTAACAATTTCCCAGTGACTTCAAACCCAGATACTCAAGTGAGTGATTTTTTGGATGCTACATCGAAGCAATAGAATGGAGCTAATAAGGTAGATGTTTACATGTGAAAATGCTTGGGCTATTTTAAGCTTGTTTTTAAGCAAAACACAAGGTCAGGATCATGTCATTTTGAGTGCTAATGCCACTAAAACGTACTCAGTTAAATCAAGATATAAACTGCTAAGAATGCTAAAGAGTAAATGATAACTGTAGGAGGGAACAAAGAAACTAAAAGATACGGAAGATAATCTTGAAGTTGAAACAACCAACATATCCAAAAATGCTTCTCTGGATAACATGTCATGAGATTTTACGAGTAATATGGGGTCCTCAAAACATATCCCCTATGAGATAAAGTAATGGATTTGTAGAGAATAAAATAAACTAAAGATAGAATGGAGAGGAAAAAGATAAAGATGAAAATAGAAAGGAAAAAAACTAAGGGGAGAATAGAAAGAAACAAGCTTTTTTGGAATTGGCTCTTTTAGTGGTATAAGCTTAAACTTTCACTCCTATTTATAGTAGTTATGCATAATGAGCAAACAAACACTAAAAAACAAAATGATATTAAAGCCTAATGACTAGTCTCATCATAAAGATCAGATTTATGATTAGTCATATCACAAAGATAAAGCCTAAAATATGTCTAAAATATACTTAAGATATGTTAAATCTTAAAGATAAAGATATGGTCACTTCATGAAGACTAATAAAATCATGAATATTAAGTTTAATCAAATCATGAAGATTACAAAATATTTCAAGTGAAAAGACAAGTCAACAGTAAATTTAATCAATGTATTAATGAAAACATGCTATTACATTTAATACTCTTTCTTGGCATTTTTGCTAGGAACGCCAAGTTTTTTTTTCTTAATAATTCAAACCTTACCTTGGGTAAGGCTTTGGTTAGAAAATCTGCAAGTTGATCTTCTGAGTTGCAATAAACCAACTTCACTTTATTTTTTGTTTTAGTTTCTCAAACAAAATGACATTTAATTTTTATGTGCTTGGTTCTTCCATGGAACACTGCTTTTTTAACCATTACCATGACTGAGTGATTCTCACACCTAATCTCAGTTGTTTAAGTCTAAGTTAGCTTGAATCTTTCAACAATTTTTTAAGCCAAATTGCTTGATTAGTAGTGGTTGCTATTGTAATATACTCAGCTTTTACAGTTGCTTAAGCCATTATCTCTTGCTTCTTTGAGTTCCATGCAAATGTACCAAACCAAATGTAAACAAATAGCCTGAAGTGCTTTTAATCTCATCACAAGATCCTACTCAATCATTGTCTCTATATCCTGACAATTTTACTTCAGCTGAATTTTGAAATGGAACACCAAAATCAATTATCCCCTTGATATATCTCAGTACCTTTTTTGTAGTTCCGAAACGAGTTTCACTTGGACAATGCATAAATCTAGAAAGCAAGCTGGCAACAATCATTATGTTTGGCCTAGTTATTGTCAAATACAATAAGCTTCCAATTAGCTTTTTGTAATTTGTTTCATCAACCTTGGCAAAATTGTCATCTTTACCGAGTTTCTCATTTTGAGCTAATGGAGTGCAAACAGCTTTGCAGTTCTCTATGTTGAATGTCTTCAACACTTGTTTGGCATAGTTTTATTAAGAAATAAAAATTCCTTGTTGAGATTATGAAATCTCTATTCCAAGGAAATAAAACATCTTTCTCATGTCTATCATTTCAAATCATTTTAAGGACTTTCATCATTTAATCTTTGAATTGTTGCACCAATCTAAAATAGCTCCTTGTCACAAATATGTCATCAATATACAAATAAACAACCAATACGTCATTGTTTTTAGTAGCCTTGGAATACAATGTAGCCTTACTAGGACTTTTCTTAAATCTCAAACTCAACAAATAATTATTAATTCTAGAATACCAAACTCTCGAAGCTTGTTTCAATCCATACAAGGTTTCCTTAAATAGACCTTATCTTCATTTTTTTAGCAATAAAACCTTCAGCTTATTCAATGTAGATCTCCTCCAAAGACAACCATTAGAAAATGCATATTTGACATCGAGTTGGAATAGTTTCCAAGTTTTTTGTATTGCCAAAGTTAATAAAGTCTTATGATATGTAGCCTTACAACTGGAGCAAAAGTTTCTGAATAATGAATACTGAACTATTAAGAGTAGCCTTAGCAACTAAACTAGCTTTAAGCTTATTGATAGAATCATCAGCACTAAACTTGGTACCGAGAATCCATTTAACTCCAACGATATTCTTATTGCTAGGTTTGTCTACTAGCATCCAAGTTTGATTCTTTTCAATCATCTGAATCTTCTTCTTCATTGCATCTCTCTATTCTGAGAATTTGAAGGCTTCATCAAAGTTGATAGGTTCAAGGACAGTAACATTTGACCTTCGGTAGATGTTAGCATGTGGTCTGGTTCCTATCACTGGATCATGGTCAATGGTTTCATTATCAAACATGGACTCTTCTTGTTGTTAAAAGTTCAAATCCACTATAATTTGTTCAACAAATTCTTTTTTATATTTTTCCTAGTTCCACACTACATGTTCATTGAACTTTATATTTCTATTTATAATCACTTTAGCTGTAAGTAGATTATAAGTTCTGTTGCCTTTAGTGATGTTGTTGAGCTATAAAAATGCAGATTTTTGCCTTTTAATCAAGCTTGTCCCTTTTAATCTTAGGAACCTGCATATAACAAATGCTTCCAAAGACTCTAAGATGTTGAGCTGATGTTTTGCTACCATACCAATCCTCATACAGAGTTATTCCCATTAAGACTTCTATAGGCAACCTATTAAAAATATACTTGAAGTGTTTGTCGCTTCTACTTAGAAATTCTTAAAAAACTTTTTTTCAAATAGCATACATTTGACTATTTCCATGGTGATTATGTTGTCTTTTTCATTAACACTATTCTGCTAATGTTTAATAGCTACAACTCTACAAAACTCATTAAATCTATCAAATGTGTACTCAGTATCATTATCTGACCTTATAGTTTTAATTTTGTGACCATTTTTTTAATCTATGCTTTGAAGCCCTAAAATATTGCTGCTACCTTAGACTTTTGTTTCATGAAGTACATCCAACACAACCTAGTAAAATCATCTATAAAAAGAATGAAGTATCCATTCCATTCAAGGATAAGGTATTCATAAGCCCATAAACGTCAGTAAGAATTGACTGTAACTTCTTAAAAGCTTTCTGAGCTTTGTTGGTGGGGAATGGTGGCTTACTTTGTTCTCCCAATTGACAAATTTCACATACTCCAGTACAATCATAAAAAATAGGCATGTTTGACACAAGATCATTTTTATGCATATGATTTAGTGCCTTGTAATTAAAATGTCCTATCTTTTTTTGTCATAATACATATTCATCTACTGAACTAGTATATGTTGATGAGTTTGCTTAGTACCAATCTAAGGAGAAACATTTTCCTTTCATGCTAACAGTGAATAGTTCATGGCCAGTAGGATCATAAATGATGTATGGTTTATCTTTGAACTTCAATGAATAATTCTTTTCTAGCAATTGTCCTGCACTTAACAAATTCTAATTTATTTGTGGTACAAATAAAATATCTTGAATAAGTTTTGTACTTGATGGTGTCTAAATTATCATAACTCTTCTTTCTTTAACTTTTATGAACTCACCATTTTCAATTTTGACTTTAGAATTGAATGTCCTATCAAGCTCATTGAATAGTTGATGTTAGACACCCTATGATGAATACATCGCTATCAATGAGCCATGCAATTGAGGAATCTTTGGTAGCATAGCAAGAAGCAGTAAAAACATATTCATCTTGTTGCTTTGAGATATCTACACTTTAGCTTGCTAATCTTGTTGCTAGTTAGTGTTGTTCTTGTAAACCTTTTCCAAGTGACCAAGTTTCTTAAGGATCTGTATTGTATATTAGGTTTGTACAGACAATATTTTTCTAGATGGCCTTCTTGTAGTGTGAGCATGGTGGAAATTTGCCTTTCTTTTCACTATTTTTGGAATTCTTATTTCTTCTATCTCTTGGTTTTTTATTCTAGCCCTCATTTGGTAGTTTTCCTTTCTCCTTCCATCTGTTGAATCTTTCTACCTAATAGCTTTCCTTTGCTCTTGTGCTTCGAGAGTATTCATCAATTCTGTTAAAGAAACCTTAGTCAAGTCTTTGTAGTCTTAAAGTAAAGAAATTTTGGATTCAAACCTCTCAAGTAAATTGACAAGAACTTTTTCTATAACTCTATAGTTTGCCATCTCCTCCCCAAGTAATCTAAGCTTGTTTACTATTTCCATGAGTTTGTCCTTATACTCCTTTAGAGTTTCAAGCTTTTTCATCTTCAAGACTTTATATTCTTTCTTGAGATTGAGCACTTACGTTTGTCTGGTTTTGTCACTGCCTTGAAACTCCTCCTGGATCATGTCCTAAGCTTGCTTTGCTGTTTCATATGCTATGATTCTAATGAAAATTTCAGTAGAAACCGATGACTCAATATAACTTTTAGCTTTGTATCTCTTTGCCTTCTCTTCAACATAATTTCTTTATTTGGGCTAGGGTTGAATTGCTTGGAACTTAGGGTAGTTCCTTCTCATTTTTGATCACTTCCCAAGAATCAAAAGCATTTAGTTATGTTTTCATTTTAATAGCCCATATCTGATAATTTTTACTTGAGAAAATAGGTGGTGGAGGAACAGAACAACGGCTTAAAGCCATTTTTGGTTACAAATGCTGATTAATTTTTTTTATCACTTAACTCTCAATAGTTTAGGCCCTCTAAGACAATATCAAAGCTCTCAATACCAATTGATGGACTTGTAGAGAATAAAATAAACTAAAGATGAAATGAAGAGAAAAAAGGCTATAGATGAAAATAAAGAGAAAAAAACAGAAGGGAGAATAGAAAGAAACAACCATTTTCGAAATTTCTTGGTGTTGTGAGCTTAAACTTTCACTCTTATTTATAATAGTTATACATCATAAGCAAGCAAACACCAACAAACAAAATGATATTAAAGTCTAATGACTATTTACATCACAATGATAAAATCTATGACTAGTCATGTCACAAAGATAAATACTAGGATATACCTAAAATATGTTAAATATTAAGGATCAAGATATAGCCTATGACTTCTCACTTCATGAAGACTAGTTAAATTGTAAATGTTTACTCTAATCAAATCATAGAGATTACAAAATATTTCAAGTGAAAAAACAAATTAATAACAAATCTAATCAATGTGTTGATGAAAAAAATGACACTACACTCAACAGAAAGTGATGCTTTTGTGGGAAAAATTCTGATATTATTCTGCATGTTTTTTGAGACTAAATGATAGTTGTGGGATTATGGAATATGCAAACATATACACTACACGTTTATGAGGTGCAAGGAAGTACATTTTTTGATTGGCTTGTTAATCTCTATTGCGGACAGAAATGGGCGTGTTAGATTATGTTGCATGACGATCTGGACATTTTGGATTACTCGAAACAGTATCAGATTCAACTAGCAGAAATGGGATGTGGAGAGGGTTCGTTAGATAATAGAACAAGGTCTAAAAGACTATGATGCTGCAATAACACATGATGAGGGTAAAGGCCCACACCTCCAACTAGATGGTTCCACCCCTCAGTACTGATAACAGCAGGGCGGGGTTAGGGGCTATGATTCGTGATTCAAGTTGAGAATTAATTGCGGCACTAGCTAGGAACATCAGGCCTATGCATTCAATTTTTGTGCAGGAAATGTTAGCAGCTAGGGAAGGCATCGGTTTTGCTCAAGAAGGGGCTTATTTGTCTTGCTAATCGAAATTGATGGATTTGAGGTGTTATCCGAGCTTCAAGGGATGGACCATCTATTCTGTGGTAGGCAAAGGCAATTCACCTTTTGGCTCGACAGCTAACCTCTTTTAGTTGGTCTTGTGAAATAAAAGCAAATTTTGCCGTTCATTGTTTAGCAAAATATGTGGTATGTCTGGGACATGAATGTGTGTGGTTGCATGATGGCTCAACTTTCCTGATACCAATTATTGAGAGGGATGTTCTGTAGCAATATTAGTAAAATGCAATTTTTATTAAAAAAAAATCACATTTGAAGCAAACGAATAAAAAATGTGAATAATTCAATTATACCAGTTAACCAAAATGAGTAAGAAGTATGGTTTTTATTTTGAAGAATCAGTAAGAACGTTACACGAAACGATAGCCCAAGTGGGTTAGTGAAAATGAAGTGTCAGAACTGAGGAGCAAGCAAGTAAATTTTATATTTACATGTTTGTGTGTGTGCGTGTGTGTGCGTGTGTGTGCGTGTGTGTGTGTGTGTGTGTATATATATATATATATATATATAAGTTAAGGGGAGAGTGGAGAGTTAAGAGGATAAGTCAGTCAGTACTCAAGACTGAGGAAGTGAAAGGAGGATAACTAACATATTATGTCTAACACCAACGCAATAGCTAGTGGAGTGGCAGGAGCAGGCGCTGGAATCATTGCTCAGATCCTCACTTATCCCCTTCAGACGGTCAGTACTCTCTCCGTCGTATTTCTTCTACTTCAATTTTCATGTAAATGGCTTCCGAAAGTTCTGTACAACTATAATGAAGGTGAACACGCGTCAACAAACGGAGAGAACTGCCAAGTCCAAACCCAAACCCCCCGCTGCGGCTGCTCCTTCTGGTACACTTCTTCAGATTCTCCACGTACGTCACTTTTCATCTTTCAAACTGCTTATGATTCCTAGTAGTTTGCTGCCTCCAGTAGCGATTCTGGTTCTGATTCTTCATATAGGTCCTACGAACTGAAGGCTGGGGAGGACTTTACTCCGGGCTTAAGCCTTCTTTATTTGGAACCGCTGCTTCACAGGTGTTTCGCTTGCCAGTCCCCTGCTTTCAGCTTTCTGTTTTATAGTGGCATAAATCCTCCGGCTTCACTTCTTCTCTTCAAGCTGTTGTACTCGTAGTAATATTCTTGTCATGTTGTCAGGGCATTTACTACTACTTTTATCAGCTATTCAAAAATAAGGCTGAGACTATTGCAGCTGTTAATAAGCACAAGGGACGTGGGGATGGCACTGTTGGCATCTTTTCTTGGCTTCTTGTAGCGGCTCTTGCAGGGTAACTCTCATCCCTTCTATGCCTTTCCAATATAGTTTAGCTTTGTCAAATTCAATTCGTTTTTTTGGGGGAGTAAGTCAAATTCTATTCGTTTGTGCATAAAAAGGTGTATATGATTAGTTAGACCAGGGAAAGTTAGAACAATTGATGAATAAAATAATCGACTAAAATGATCTCACCCTGACCCTGCAGGTCCTTGAATGTATTGCTGACAAACCCCATATGGGTTCTTGTAACCCGTATGCAGGTCTGGTGTTTCTTCCCTTTTCTATACCTCTATTGTTGGTGTCTGCGTCTGTCATACAACTAGTGATGTGTAAATACAACATAAGTTTGTTTCTATGGAACAATATTGTGTATCTGCTGGAATTTCACTTATTGTAAATATACCAATACTAGTTTTTGTCCCTCTCATCGGTGCTACTAACTATACTTGAGTTTAATTTTATCTTAATAACAGTTCCACCTGACTCCTACAACAAACTAATAGGCTTTTTAAAAAATTCATAATCATTAAATGCTCACTAAGCAAGATAGCTTAGCCTATATAGTGCTTGTGATCCCCTCAAGATCAAAAACCCTGTTTTTACTTCAGACTCATACTCAAGCAGAAAGAAAAATTTTGGAGTCCAAAAAGGAAGCTTTATTGAAGGAGGCTTCTGAAAACTGCTTAATAGGTTCAAGACTGCAAGATAAATTGGCTGAGCTTGATTCAAAAAAGCCTCATCCTTTTGGAACCATTCATGCGGTTGGTATCTATCTCTATCTGCTCACTTCTCTTACTTTTTCTTTTTGATTCCTTCGGGGTTAGGGTTTGGGGAAATGTTGACGTTGACATATTTGTTTCACCATTTTCTCTGGTTGCTAAATTTCTTTATCAATTTAATAAAATATTTTTTGGTTAGTCTTTTATTGCAAAGGTTCCTTAAAATTGCTGGTCATACAGTTTCGAATCTTCAAAATTTTGCGTAATTTTATCATTTTATAATACAAATGACAACCATTATATTCATTCGTTGCAAATCATAAGTTTGTATGTTTTCATAATTTTCTAGGCTCGTGAAGTTTATACTGAAGCAGGAATAAGTGGATTCTGGAAAGGCATCATACCAACGCTCATTATGGTTGGCATCTACTTTAATATATGTAAACCATGAATGGATAAACTATTTAGTTGCGTCTGATTAAGCGAGATTTTGTTTATGCCAGGTTTGTAATCCCTCTATCCAGTTCATGATATATGAGAGCTCATTAAAGCGTCTGAAGGAAAAGCGTGCTGCTAATAATAAGCATGGATTAAAAAATGTATCAGCTTTGGAGGTACAAGATATCTTTGAGACAAATTAGTAGTGTTGGGATGCACCACGGCTGATCATCTTGAAGCTGCATTTTTATTTTAATTTTTTTTCCGCATTGGCATCAAATTACTCAAACACTTGTTCGTTATACATCATCTAAAAGGGAGACAACTTTCTTCCCGTCAAATTGGGTACCTAAAGTTGAAAAATTAAGTAGCATCACTGACTTTTGAACCCCCGCCTATGGAGCTGGTCCAATTCCATAAAAAATAGGAATATGCACTTGGTGGCCTTGTCTAAATTTTTATTTTTCTGCCTTGCGCAGGTGTTTTTCTTAGGAGCCTTGGCAAAACTTGGGGCAACCGTAACAACATACCCACTGCTAGTTGTCAAGGTAAAGTTCGGCAGAAATGGCTCCTAAAGAAGTTGGACCAGTGTGATGATTCCTTTTTATGTCCTTTGTCTTGCACCAACACTTCTGAAGCATCTCTTATTGTCTTAAATACTTGTACAGTCTCGGCTTCAAGCAAAGCAGGAGATTGGTGGGAATATATCACTAAGATATTCAGGTTTGCTATCAGATAAATTCAGCCCTAGCATGATCTTCAAAACTTTTTGGCCAATTCTTATCATCTTTGCAGTCACCATCTTTTTCCTCCTTCATGTTAGAAAGAAACCTTCGACTATAGCTTATCTTTCATGACATATTATTGGCTGTGGTGAACTTATAATAACTATGGTTTACTTCTACTTTTTTTGGCTTTTGAGTGTCAGATATTGTGCCATTTCTCAGTGCCTTTATTTTTTCTGATGGGTAGCCAGTAGCCACCTGATGCCAATGATATGCTCTCAGGCAACTGCATTTATAAGTTCAAGGCATTTTATATTGAATTATGCGCGTATTATGGATCTTCTTCATCTCTTTTTGGATCTTGCAGCCTCTAGTTGAGTCCCATTCTATATTCATAACTGCCTTATACAAGTTGCCCTCATTTTGACGTACTAACTTTTTGTGAGCTATTTAGTCTTGATTCTTTCCACCTTCCATTGTGACTTAACACTCATAAGATTCCTATCTTTTCTTGGTTGAATCTGTTACTTTTTGTTGCCAATACATCAGGGGTATCCCCAAGCTTTGCTTGGGCCTTCCCCTCCTCGGATGATCTTAAGGGCTCACTCCCCAAGAATCTTTTACTTTCCTTATTGCCAAGGCTGTGCTTTGCAGAGTGTATGTGGTTTGTAGCAATATTACAACAGTTTCTAATGCTTCGTCATTTGATCTATCTGTTTATAAACCAATTTATAGCTTCAACGTCGACAGCAATTGGTTCTGCCTACCAAAATTTGTCATTTATGCGTATTCTGACTTTCCGTTTCAAAATGGCTTATTTCTTCACACCTTTACTATGTATTCAGCTTCTGTCACCCTTGTTCTAAAACCTTGTCAGTATCTTTTCGATAGTCTTACTTAAAAGTTACCATTATTCTCGTTTCAGTGGTGAGTTTTATCATCTAGAAATATTTCACCAGGTTCATCCATTTTTGTAATTGGGTGATATAAAAGTTAACTGGCTTCAGCAATTCTTTAGAAAAGAAAGTTAACTAGCTTCGAAAAAGGTTTTGGCCCCAATTCACATAGCTTTTTCTATGGAAATAAAAAAAGTACTTTCTAATTCTAAAGTCATGCACGGTGCTCTTTGCTCTTTTTGGCTTTAATAGCAAGAACGAAAATATAGGGTAGGAAAAGAGGTTGTGAAACCGTGTTTTGTAGCTTTCCTTGACATTTTTTGTTTTTAGATTCTGTTCATAGGTTTAAGGCTTTTAAATTCTTTGTTGACATTGGAGTCCTAGAGTTACCACTCTACTTTGTCCTGTTTAGTCTTATTCGTTTGCATTCATAGAAGTGAGGTAAATATCAATTGCCATCTACATTTAACGTAACCTTTGCTTAATTGAACCACTATGAACATTTTGCCTTCAGATTATCTGCTATGGGACGTTTTTTGTGGTCTTTATTTATCTAAAGATAGATATCCACGTTTCATAAGTTTTTGGCTTCCTTTTTGGATAAAAGGACATAGTAGTTACTTTATCTACTATGGTTTGGCAAGAATGGTAACTGGAAAATTTTGCAGCACAGGTACACTTGATGCGATAATTAAAATGATCAGGTATGAGGGATTGCCTGGCTTTTACAAGGGGATGAGCACAAAGATAGTACAAAGTGTTCTTGCAGCTTCAGTACTTTTCATGGTCAAGGAGGAGATTGTCAAAGCTTACATGTTTCTTGTTGATAAGATCCGAAAGTCCCATAGAATATGAAAAGCTAATCATGTATAAGGTATCTCTCACTCAATTTCTTTTTCTTTGTCATTTCTGTTAGGTTTGACCAACACCCTCAGGGGCTTTGCATGTGCCAAACTCCTGAAGATTGCTTCTTAACTAGACAATAACGAATTCTGAATTACTTTTGCATAATGTTATATTACAGGTGATGAAATTTCAAGCTAAGAGGTGGCGAAAATTTTCAAGCAATATAAGCATCAATTCTTTTCTGTCCTTTTATCGTGTACTAGGTTTTGAACTCATATGCAACAATTGATTATAGCTGTGTGTAGAGTAGGAGACGAAAGAAAAAAGAAATGAGGCTTTCAGGTTGTGAAAGTTTTGGTGAATAGGAGATCTGATCTGATGAGGCTAATATGTGGCAGTGATTATAATACAATACAAAGCTTTCAACTTAATATCACTTACGTACTTATCAAGCAGCTATGCATCGAGAATTAGAAGCACTCATTCTGGCTTTTCTTTTCCCTTCCATTGTGCCTTTATTTATAGTTGTTTTATTTGCTTCGCCTCTTGTAAATTCATTTTGGTGTATGGTAAAGTGTCTACTCATGCTAATGAACCTTATTAGTTTTTGTAGCTCATAGTTAGCCTCATGAATGTAGAGAAATGATTTCTTCTAATTTATCTTGTTATGGTCAAAAACTTTATTACGTTAATAAAACCAAGAACAAATAAGATATATCTTTGACATCACTTGACGTAGTGAACCTTCTACAGATCACTTATCCATCTTTATATGCTTCATTTCATACTAAAAAAAAACTTATCATAAGCACTCCTTGGAACTCGTTCATAATGAAATCAAAGTTTGACACTTCCCATACAAAATAGTCTGTTATCATAATTTAGAGGATTGTTTACACGATAGTTATTTTCTAACAAGTACCAATATGCCACAAGTTTCACATTACTTCAACCATATAAGATCTAGTTGTATTGTGGATACGTCACTTGTCTCAGCCAACCTCTGGCATCCCAGGACGTAATTGAAAGATAATAGAATCAAAAAATAAAAAGAATAAACCGGGGATGACTATCGAGTGCTATGTCGCTAGGCACTACTAGGTGACACAACACTACGTGGAAAATTTTTTTGGGGAAGGTATAAAATGCCTATGGGTTATATTAAAGAAAAATGTAAAAATAAGGCATCAATGGTTACTATCTGAGGTGTCACCAAAGTCATGCAGATAAGCATAGGTTAGTATTCCACTATTTGTGACCAATGTGAGGCATTCAAGGAGCTTAAGGTCTTTGCAAGTCCTATTGGTGCATAAGTATTGATACAAGGCCTTTACACGACTAAAGATTTGAATTTTCACATGTAATATTGATAACAAAGGGTTTGGTATCAATACCTAGGGTGTGGTATTGATACTTAGCATGTTAGTATCGATACAGGCCTTGATAGTAACTAAAATTATGATTTTGACAAAATGTATCGATACAGAAGTAAGAGTATTAATACAAGGTTCTAAGTCTCGAGATGGAATAAGATTTTGCTTTTCGTAGCAATATATACTTCATTGTATCAATACTCATGGGTAAAAAATTGGCTTGTGTTTCGACATAACATGTTTGTGTTGATACACTAAGGCATTTTTACCCAGTTTGGGCCATTTTTTAGTCTTTGAAAATCTGATTCAAATATGTTTCTTACACCAAAAATCATCATAGTTCATATCAACCCTCAACTATGGGCATATGATTAGACAGAGCCTAAATAGCTAATGAAAAGGGTCATTTTCATGAAATATATGGTTGTAAGAAGGTATGCCAGGCATATCTTTGGTTGCAAGCTGTTACAGCCTTTCTGCCCCACTGCTCTGCATGGCAGAACCAATGGGAAAAAAGCCAACTGAGCATAGTAGATAGAGATGTCCTCTATTACATGAATGAAAGATAAAAAATACCCTTGCTTTATCTCCCAAAAGCATTGGCTAACCTTTGGACTTAAGAAAAGAAAAGCTAACTCAGCAAAGGGGGACTTTCTAGCAATTTCAAAAAAAAAATCCAGCAACCTTCAGCCCTAAAAAAAACTCCCCAAAACACTATTTCATGGCTTTTAACCTTCAACCTTTTTCCATTCGGGTAGTTCCTCTAAAACCATTATCAGCAAACCTCTAAAAACTTAGCCTTTCGCACAACTTTAGCTTTAAAACTCCTTACCATCAATAGTAAAACCAGAAAGCTTCTTCTTTTCTTCATTCTCTTGTTAAATAATAGCGAAGATAGGGAAGAAATTGAGCTTAAAGTTACTTTTTCAAGTAGAAGAGAAAGTTCAAAATTTTTGGTGTATTTTCTCTACCTTGTTTCATTCATTTTCTGTTTTTATCATCTACATCATTTTAGTGAGCCCTTTATGATTGCATGACCACCATAGGTTCCTCAAGCATTATTGTGGCCTAGCTTGTGATAATTTGATGCCTTGATGTTTCTTTGATGCCTTGATGTTATTTGATAGGCCAAACTTCTTCTCTTTCATTTTGTTAATAAAATAGTCCCTTATTCATGCATTTTCTATCATGTTTCATATATTTTCACATCTTAACATAAGCTTAGATGTTTTTCCTAAAATATCTTGAGTATTCTCATGCATTTTCTTATATTTTAAGGAGTCTCATAGTATAAAATGCTCTTAAAAATTCCAGCATTCTTTTTTTTCTTAAATATGTTCTTGTCATCTTCTATAACATGATTTTTGATGCCATTCATAGAGTTAGTATTTCCTGTACCTTATTTGTCATTTCCTTGCATTTTTTGTTATCTTTTCCATGTCAAAATGTTATCTTTATGTGTTTGTATGTGTTATCTCTGTCAAGATGCTTGTGTATATAACAAAAATTTGATTTTCAAAAATCTCCAATTTAAGTTCATGCTACCTTTAATGGATGGAGAATAGTATGGATTTTATGTTTTTATAAAACTAGTCTTTTAATCTTAGGGAAAAATTAAAAATTCCAAATATAGATTCATGGTAAAATAAGTTTAAAGACGTCGTCTTTCAAACAAAATGACCATTAGTTGATAAAAAATATATTAAGCCTTGATCTTGAGTTTAATGCCTTTATAGTGGCATGGTCAACAGATTGTTTCATCGTCCCATACTATTCTAGGATTGTGGAAAGAACTCGTGATGCCCATGTCATGCTTTTCTCTGTTTGGACATCCATGACTTAAATTTGACCCCCAATAAACCTAAAAAATCAAATAGCCCCCTGTTTTTGCTTTGGCAGCATTTTAGTCTGATTTTGAAAAATTATTTTTGAACTACAAAATTATTTTTCTTGAATATTTTGATATGTTCCCTTAAAAGGCATCAAAATACCTTTCCAAAGGTGTCTTGTTTGCCCCAAAATCATCCTAAATAAGGGAGTTATGATTTTTCGATCATTTGCTATCTGAAACAGTTAGAACCAACACATTACATTCTGTTTGGGCCATTTTGACCTTTTGGATGATTTTACTATATTACTTAAACATTTATCCTAGAAAGTTTGCAAAATTACCTTTTTGGAAAGGTATAGGGTTCACGGTTTGGGTTTGGGTTTAGTTTAGGGTTTAAGGTTTAAAATCTAAGGTTAAAGTTAAAGGTTTAGCGGTTAAAGGTTTAAAGTTAAGGTTTAGGGGTAAAGTTTAAGTTTAAAGTTGGGGTTGAGGTTTAAGGTTTAAAGTTAAGGTTTAGGGGTAAAGTTTAAGTTTAAAGTTGGGGAATTTAAGGTTAAAGTTTGAGGTTTAAGGATTAAGGTCAAATTAGGGTTTAAGGTTTAAAGTTTTAAGTTTAGGTTTAAGGTTTTAAGGTTTAGGTTTAAGGTTTAAAGATTTAAAGGTTTAAAGTTTAAGGTTTAAGGTTTAAGGTTTTAGGTTTAAGATTTAAAGTTTAGGGTTTAAAGTTTAAGGTTTAAGGTTCAGAGGTTAAGGTTAAGGTTTAAAGTTTGAGGTTTAAGATTTAAGGGTTTAGGGTTAGGGTTTGGGGTTTAAGATTTAGAGTTTAGGGTTAAGGTTTAGGGTTTAAGGTTCGAGGTTCAGGATTTAAGGGTTGGGGTTTAAGGTTTAAGGGTTAGGGTTTAAGGTTTAGGGTTTAGGGTTTAGGTTTTAAGGTTTTAGGGTTTAGAATTTAAGGTTTAGGGTTTAGTGTTTGGGGTTTAAGGTTTTGGGTTTGAAGGTTAGGGTTTAGGGTTTTGGGGTTAGGGTTTAGGGTTTAAGGTTTAGAGTTTAGGGTTTAGCGTTTAAGGCTTAGGGTTTAGGGTTAGGGTTTAAGGTTTAAAGTTTAAGGTTTGAGGTTTAGGGTTTAAGGTTTAGGATTTAAGGTTTAAGGTTAGGGTTTAAGGTTTATGATTTAAGGTTTAAGGTTAGGGTTTATGGTTTGGGGTTTAGGGTTGGGGTTGAGGGTTTAGGGTTGGGGTTTAGGGTTTAAGGTTTGGGGATTAAGGTTTGAGGTTTAGGGTTTAGGGTTTAAGGTTAGGGTTTGGGTTTAAGGTTTAGGGTTTTAGGGTTTAAGGTTTAAGGTTTAGGGTTTAAGGTTTAGGTTAGGGTTTGGGGTTTAGGGGTTAGGGTTTGGGGTTTAGGGTTTAAGGATTAGGGTTTAAGGTTGAGGGTTGAAGGTTGAAGGCTTAGGGTTGGGGTTTAGGGTTAGGGTTTAGGGTTTGGGGTTTAAGGTTTAGGGTTTAGGGTTTAAGGTTTAAGGTTTAGGGTTAGGGTTTAGGGTTGGGGTTTAGGGTTTAGGGTTAGGGTTTAGGGTTTGGGGTTTGGGGTTTAGGGTTTAGGGTTGGGGTTTAGGGTTGGGGTTTAGGGTTT